>OX038890.1:20714011-21314011 GCA_943789525.1 Agriphila geniculea
AAACCGAAATTCGGTTCGAATCTCGTTTGCAATGAAATTGACAAAAAAACCTGCGCCTTTGCTAAGCTAAGTTTAAGCTAAGTTTTCGACACTAAAAATATTGCCGATATATCGGAAAACCCGAAGTGTCGCCGATATATTGATATCGGTATCGGTATCGGAACTATCGGATGCACCTCTAATAATACTAGTTTTGCTGGTAGCTACCGGCAAAACTAGTTTGCCTTTTGCTTGCTCTTTTGTTTGTTTGAGCACAAATTTTGCAAACGATTTTATACTGAATTCCCGATGAGCTAGAGACTTGAAACTTTGAACACAGGTCAGAAATGGAAGGAAATGCAATATTACAATGTCATTGAGCTGATCTGATGATGGAGCCGGAAGAACGCCACAGGAACTCTATGATGAATGTAACTATACAACCCCATCGTGTTTGGGCTTGTTAGAATTGTCTTGACAAGTACTCTGATGGGAGACGAGGTTCAGGGTTGGATGATGAAGTCTGGAGGCCATGCCATAGGAACTCAATATTGAAATCATGCAACCCCATCGAGTTTGTGCTCGTTTGAATCGTCTTAAACGAGTGCTCTGTTGGGTAATAGTATCCAAGAGTCTGATGAAGGAAGCCGGAAGAAGGCCACAGGAACTTTGTAATAAAACCTTTCAACCCCATCGAGTTTGGACTCGTTTGAATGGTCTTGACGAGTACTCTGATAGGCGGTGGTATATTTTTAATTTAGCTCGTTAACTAAAAAACAGAAAATAATTATTTATTTAAAAAAAATTTGGAACAATTTATTTATCACGTTTTTATTAAATTGCTTTTTTGTTTTTATTTTTTAAATATGGTAATTCAACCAATACAAAATCTAGTTTATTCAATTCAATTTAAGTTCAAGTGTAAATAATTACGCAACTTTAAAGTTTATTCCATTTTTTTTATAAAAATACAATGTGCGTGAACTTCGGAAAAACAAATGAATGTTGGAAAAACAAGTAAAAGTAGGAAAACATTGTCTAGTGATCTGTAGTCAAAAAAAGATGCAAACGATTTTCGACTTTATTGACCTTTGAAATTCGGTTGCTTTTTCCCATAATTATACTTGTTCATTTACTTTGCTGTTTCATTAAAAACTGTTATTTTGGTAAATATGTCAATAAGGTCTAAAATTCTTGCACCAATTTCTTTACTTGTGAAGTTAATAAAATGGGTGCATGAGATTTACGACGACACAATGTTAAAAATATAAAAAGAAACCAAGATGGCGGCCAACTATACTGTTCGCGGGCCGATTTTGATGAAACTCGATTTTGCTACTATTTTGATAAAAAATAACAACGAAATGTTAAAAATATAAACAAATATGGCAACCAACTCTTTTATTTGTGATTGGGGCTGATTTTAATGAAACTCGGTTTTAGGACTAATTTGACAAGAAAATAATAACACAATATTGAAAAAAATAAAAATCCAAGATGGCAGCCAACTTTTTTGTTTTTGGGCCGATTTCGATGAAACTCGGTTTTTGGTAATATTTTGACAAGAAAAAACAACTCAATGTAAACTGATGGAAAAATAAAAAAAGATCAAAATGGCTGCTAATTTGTTTTTGAAATCGGCCCAAGAACAAAAAAGTTGGCCACCATCTTGAATTTTGTAAGTTTTCAACATTGCGTTGTTATTTTCTTGTCAAAATCGTACCAAAAACAGAGTTTCATCAAAATCGGCCCTAAAACAAAAAAGTTGGCCGCCATCTTGAATTTTTAGTTTTTTTAAAATTGCGTTGTTATTTTCTTGTCAAAATAGTTCCAAAAACCGAGTTCCATCAAAATCGGCCCAAAAACAAAAAAGTTGGCCGCCATCTTGGATTTTTAGTTTTTTTTTAAATTGCGTTGTAATTTTTTGTCAAAATAGTTCCAAAAACCGAGTTTTATTGAAATCGGCCCAAAAACAAAAAAGTTGGCCGCCATCTTGGATTTTTAGTTTTTTTTAAATTGCGTTGTAATTTTTTGTCAAAATAGTTCCAAAAACCGAGTTTTATTGAAATCGGCCCAAAAACAAAAAAGTTGGCCGCCATCTTGGATTTTTTAATTTTCAAAATTGCGTTGTTATTTTCTTGTCAAAATAGTACCGAAAACCGAGTTTCATCGAAATCGGCCCATAAACAAAAAAGTTGGCCGCCATCTTGGATTTTTAGTTTTTTTAAAATTGCGTTGTTATTTTCTTGTCAAAATAGTTCCAAAAACCGAGTTTCATCGAAATCGGCCCAAAAACAAAAAAGTAGGCCGCCATCTTGGATTTTTAAAATTTTCAACATTGCGTTGTTATTTCATGTTGAAATAGTACCAGAAACCGAGTTTCATCGAAATAGGCGCACAAACATGAATTTGATTATTATTATTAATTTCGGTTTGTCGAAAGCTGTTGGACAAAACTAGGTGTAGCCGGTAGCTGTTGGACAAAACTAGTTTTGCCAGTAGCTTTAGGTTAAACTAAGTTTGCCGGAAGCTGGTGGACAAAACTAGTTTTGCCGGTAGCTGCTAGACAAAACTAGTTTTGCCGGTAGCTGTTGGACAAAACTAGTTTTTCCGGTAGCTGCTAGACAAAACTAGTTTTGCCGGTAGCTGTAGGTCGGAACTAGGTTTGCCCGTAGCTGACGGACAAAACTAGTTTTGACGGCAGCGGTTGGACAAAACTAGTTTTGCCTGTAGCTATTGCACAAAACTAGTTTTGCCGGTAGCTGTAGGTCAGAACTAGGTTTGCCCGTAGCTGACGGACAAAACTAGTTTTGACGGCAGCGGTTGGACAAAACTAGTTTTGCCTGTAGCTATTGCACAAAACTAGTTTTGCCGGTAGCTGTTGGACAAAACTAGTTTTGTCGAAAGCTGTAGGACAAAACTAGGTGTAGCCGGTAGCTGTTGGACAAAACTAGTTTTGCCGGTAGCTTTAGGTTAAACTAAGTTTGCCGGAAGCTGATGGACAAAACTAGTTTTGCCTACTAGTAGGTCAGAACTAGGTTTGCACGTAGCTGACGGACAAAACTAGTTTTGACGGCAGCGGTTGGACAAAACTAGTTTTGCCTGTAGCTGTTGGACAAAACTAGTTTTGACGGCTGCGGATTGTCAAAACTAGTTTTGCTGGTAGTTGTTGGACAAAACTAGTTTTGCCAGTAGCTGTTGGACAAAACTAGTTTTGCCGGTAGCTGTAGGTCAGAACTAGGTTTGCCGGTAGCTGATGGATGCTTTCAACCCCATCGAGTTTGGACTCGTTTGAATGGTCTTGACGAGTACTCTGATAGGCGGTGGTATATTTTTAATTTAGCTCGTTAACTAAAAAACAGAAAATAATTATTTATTTAAAAAAAATTTGGAACAATTTATTTATCACGTTTTTATTTAATTGCTTTTTTGTTTTTATTTTTTAAATATGGTAATTCAACCAATACAAAATCTAGTTTATTCAATTCAATTTAAGTTCAAGTGTAAATAATTACGCAACTTTAAAGTTTATTCCATTTTTTTTATAAAAATACAATGTGCGTGAACTTCGGAAAAACAAATGAATGTTGGAAAAACAAGTTAAAGTAGGAAAACATTGTCTAGTGATCTGTAGTCAAAAAAAGATGCAAACGATTTTCGACTTTATTGACCTTTGAAATTCGGTTGCTTTTTCCCATAATTATACTTGTTCATTTACTTTGCTGTTTCATTAAAAACTGTTATTTTGGTAAATATGTCAATAAGGTCTAAAATTCATGCACCAATTTCTTTACTTGTGAAGTTAATAAAATGGGTGCATGAGATTTACGACGACACAATGTTAAAAATATAAAAAGAAACCAAGATGGCGCCCAACTATATTGTTCGTGGGCCGATTTTGATGAAACTCGATTTTGCTACTATTTTAATAAAAAATAACAACGAAATGTTAAAAATATAAACAAATATGGCAGCCAACTCTTTTATTTGTGATTGGGGCTGATTTTAATGAAACTCGGTTTTAGGACTAATTTGACAAGAAAATAATAACACAATATTGAAAAAAATAAAAATCCAAGATGGCAGCCAACTTTTTTGTTTTTGGGCCGATTTCGATGAAACTCGGTTTTTGGTAATATTTTGACAAAATAATAACAACGAAATTTTTTAAAATACTAAAAATCTTAGGCGGCAGCCAACTTTTTTGTTTTTTGGGCCAATTTCGATGAAACTCGGTTTTTGGTACTATTTTGACAAGAAAAAACAACTCAATGTAAACTGATGGTAAAATAAAAAAAGATCAATTTTGATCTTTTTTAAGGCTGCTAATTTGTTTTTGAAATCGGCCCAAGAACAAAAAAATTGGCCACCATCTTGAATTTTGTAAGTTTTCAACATTGCGTTGTTATTTTCTTGTCAAAATCGTACCAAAAACAGAGTTTCATCAAAATCGGCCCTAAAACAAAAAAGTTGGCCGCCATCTTGAATTTTTAGTTTTTTTAAAATTGCGTTGTTATTTTCTTGTCAAAATAGTTCCAAAAACCGAGTTCCATCAAAATCGGCCCAAAAACAAAAAAGTTGGCCGCCATCTTGGATTTTTAGTTTTTTTTAAATTGCGTTGTTATTTTCTTGTCAAAATAGTTCCAAAAACCGAGTTTTATTGAAATCGGCCCAAAAACAAAAAAGTTGGCCGCCATCTTGGATTTTTTAATTTTCAAAATTGCGTTGTTATTTTCTTGTCAAAATAGTACCGAAAACAGAGTTTCATCGAAATCGGCCCATAAACAAAAAAGTTGGCCGCCATCTTGGATTTTTAGTTTTTTAAAAATTGCGTTGTTATTTTCTTGTCAAAATAGTTCCAAAAACCGAGTTTCATCGAAATCGGCCCAAAAACAAAAAAGTAGGCCGCCATCTTGGATTTTTAAAATTTTCAACATTGCGTTGTTATTTCATGTTGAAATAGTACCAGAAACCGAGTTTCATCGAAATAGGCGCACAAACATTTTGATTATTATTATTAATTTCGGTTTGTCGAAAGCTGTTGGACAAAACTAGGTGTAGCCGGTAGCTGTTGGACAAAACTAGTTTTGCCGGTAGCTTTAGGTTAAACTAAGTTTGCCGGAAGCTGGTGGACAAAACTAGTTTTGCCGGTAGCTGCTAGACAAAACTAGTTTTGCCGGTAGCTGTTGGACAAAACTAGTTTTTCCGGTAGCTGCTAGACAAAACTAGTTTTGCCGGTAGCTGTAGGTCAGAACTAGGTTTGCCGGTAGCTGATGGACAAAATTAGTTTTGACGGCAGCGTTGGACAAAACTAGTATTGCCTGTAGCTTTTGCACAAAACTAGTTTTGCCGGTACCTGTAGGTCAGAACTAGGTTTGCCCGTAGCTGACGGATAAAACTAGTTTTGACGGCAGCGGTTGGACAAAACTAGTTTTGCCTGTAGCTATTGCACAAAACTAGTTTTGCCGGTAGCTGTAGGTTAGAACTAGGTTTGCCCGTAGCTGACGAACAAAACTAGTTTTGACGGCTGCGGTTGGACAAAACTAGTTTCCCTGTAGCTATTGCACAAAACTAGTTTTGCCGGTAGCTGTTGGACAAAACTAGTTTTGTCGAAAGCTGTAGGACAAAACTAGGTGTAGCCGGTAGCTGTTGGACAAAACTAGTTTTGCCGGTAGCTTTAGGTTAAACTAAGTTTGCCGGAAGCTGATGGACAAAACTAGTTTTGCCTACTAGTAGGTCAGAACTGGGTTTGCACGTAGCTGACGGACAAAACTAGTTTTGACGGCAGCGATTGGACAAAACTAGTTTTGCCGTTAGCTGTTGGACAAAACTAGTTTTGCCGGTAGCTGATGGGACAAAACTAGTTTTGACGGCAGCGGTTGGACAATACTAGTTTTGCCTGTAGCTGTTGGCCAAAACTAGTTTTGACGGCTGCGGTTGGTCAAAACTAGTTTTGCCGGTAGTTGTTGGATAAAACTAGTTTTGCCAGTAGCTGTTGGACAAAACTAGTTTTGCCGGTAGCTGTAGATCAGAACTAGGTTTGCCGGTAGCTGATGGACAAAACTAGTTTTGACGGCAGCGGTTGGATAAACTAGTTTTGACTGTAGCTATTGCACAAAACTAGTTTTGACGGCAGCGGTTGGACAAAACTAGTTTTGCCTGTAGCTATTGTACAAAACTAGTTTTGCCGGTAGATGTTGGACAAAACTAGTTTTGCCGGTAGCTTTAGGTTAAACTAAGTTTGCCGGAAGCTCATCAGCTTCCGGCAAACTTAAAACTTCCGGCAAAACTAGTTTTGTCCATCGATAAAACTAGTTTTGACGGCAGCGGTTGCACAAAACTAGTTTTGCCTGTAGCTGTAGGTCAGAACTAGGTTTGCCGGTAGCTGATGGACAAAACTAGTTTTGACGGCAGCGGTTGGACAAACCTAGTTTTACCTGTAGCTATTGCACAAAACTAGTTTTGACGGCAGCGGTTGGAAAAAACTAGTTTTGCCTGTAGCTATTGCGCAAAACTAGTTTTGACGGCATCGGTTGCACAAAACTAGTTTTGCCGGTAGCTGTTGGTCAGAACTAGGTTTGCCGGTAGCTGATGGACAAAACTAGTTTTGACGGCAGCGGTTGGACAAAACTAGTTTTGCCTGTAGCTATTGCACAAAACTAGTTTTGCCGGTAGCTGTTGGACAAAACTAGTTTAACCGGTAGCTGTAGGTCAGAAGTAGGTTTGCCGGTAGCTGATGGGCAAAACTAGTTTTGCCGGTAGACGTGAGTCAAAACTAAGTTTGCCGATTTTGGCCAAAGCTAGGTTTGGCGGAATCTGCTAGTCAAAACAGGGTGCAATAGTGCACTTGGTCAAAAACAGTTTTGCCGGTAGCTGTTTGTCAAAACTAGGTTTGCCTGTAGCTGTTAGACAAAACTAGTTTAGCCGGTAGCTGTAGGTCAGAACTAGGTTTGCCGGTAGCTGATGGACAAAACTAGTTTTGACGGCAGCGGTTGGACAAAACTAGTTTTGCCTGTAGCTATTGCAGAAAACTAGTTTTGCCGGTAGCTGTTGGACAAAACTAGTTTAACCGGTAGCTGTAGGTCAGAACTAGGTTTGCCGGTAGCTGACGGACAAAACTAGTTTTGACGGCATTGTAATATTGCATTTCCTTCCATTTCTGACCTGTGTTCAAAGTTTCAAGTCTCTAGCTCATCGGGAATTCAGTATAAAATCGTTTGCAAAATTTGTGCTCAAACAAACAAAAGAGCAAGCAACCTAATAAAAACGCGGTAAAAAGTGTTAATTAGTAAAGAACTACCTAGGTATTTAAGTTTATATTAAACAGTTTAAAGTATTATGTATGTCTCCGGCCAACCATACGGTTTGGTCACCCTAATAAAGAAAAGGACACATACATCTACTTGACCTCTCTGTCGGCTCGTTTTGGGGCGAAGCGCTCATTCCGGTTTATAGTACTATTTCCATGAGTTCAGCATATATTCAGCTAGCGACATCTCACAGCATTGACATGAACTAAAGAATAACATTCACCTTGTTAGTTTTATTATAGCTCTATAACGGTCCGCTAGATGGTAGTAGACAATAGAATACAGGCAAGTATTTAGTGAAGCAGAGAGAGGCTAGATGACGCAGTGGGCTCGGGTAAGCAAACTTTCGCAAGGGTTGGTTATTGAATGGGTGACCACGAGCTTCTCCGTGCTTTGGAAGGCATTTACGGCCGATTCAAATAATCCATCTTCAGGCGGTTGTATGACCGAAAGTGGCGCCCTCAGAGTTTTTTATTTAGTAAGTTATTAATAGAAAAAAAAATATTGTTTTACGTGGAGCTTTTAGGGCCCTTGGTCTAGTATTTTTAGAAGGTATCACTACATTCCCTCTTAGTCATTTGTAGAAGTAGATAGCAAATGTGTCAAAAACAGACACTTTTAGCAGTTTTGCTATCTACTTCTAGCAGTGCTACGAGGGAATGTAACGATACCGTCTAAAAATACTAGACTGTGGGCCCTAAAAATTCCCCGTATAACATTATTAAAATTGTGTATTAGAATTATAATATAAAATAAAATTCACCGCGGCGCCACTTTCGTTCAGGGTGCAGTAGGCTTGCTATCGATTTGCAACTAACACTTATTACTAACTTATTTCCCGTCATTTAACAGAACTTTGTACATAAGAACAGAACCCTTGTTCCTTGGAGATAACCATGACCAGATAATTGGTTATCTGTGAAGAATTTTTTTCTTCCCTAACCGGATTTTATTCGCAGATAACTGTTAACCTAGTCGCATTGGGCCCGTGGGATGGGCAAAGAATAAAATGTGGATTATGGCAAACCCATCCTTGTTAGACGGTTCTCACACTGGCACCGCGCGCGGTCGCGGGGCTCCCGCGCGCGTGTTTTACTTTGTATACAAGTACATCAATTTGTATAGAAAACCGCTTGGTCCAACACACCGAGGCCGCGCCAGTAGGCGCGGAAATCGCGGGGTACAACACACTGAGCTCCATAGTATCGTGCCGGTTTTTGTACGTAAGCGCGGGGCCGTCGTATGACGTCGACCGGCGCGGAGGCGCGTCGAAAACCGCCCGAATAGGCGGCACGCTGCGCCGTCGCCGCGCGCGTGTAACGCCAAACCGCGCCCCGCGACGGCGCGCGGCGGCAGTGTGAGAATCGCCTTATCTACCCATAATGAATGCTGAACCCTATGTAGAAGTGAGACTGTGAATATGCCCAGTAGTAAGGACATTAAAAATCAATATTTCAGAATATTGTGGGTGATAAAATAATAAAATTAAGTAAGTATCAGTGGCATGAAAAATTTATTTGATTTTCTTTTATTACATTATTATTATGCTATGCTAAAATAAATACAGAAATTGTTCGGATATCTTCATCTTATTTATATGTTCATTTAAATAATAATGGGTAATTAATAATAATACATAAAAGCTTCTAGCCTATTTATTTATTTACAATCCAATGAATAAATTACTGCTGTATAAAGTAAATGTTTGGTGACTTATTCAATTTCTTAAAAAGAGACATTGGTAATAGTTTATTATTATATAGATCACCTATTTCTAATTAGAAATTCGGAATGATTTTTATAAAAATTGAAGTGTGAACTTTAAGTTAAAAAAATACTTGTTTACAATACAATAAACCAGATGCAAGGAAAATGTTTAATATAAGTGAGATTATAAAAAAGCTCAAGAATTGTTGACAGAATAAAATAAAACCTCCAGACATTTGTAGGGAATAATAATGGACAAGTTAAAAGTTATTTAAATAAACTTTAAATGGAAGATAGTTTCAATCAAATGACTCGATTTATTTTAAAACCTAAATGTCGAGTGACCCGTATCGACATATATAGTTTTTTAAAGAATATTCTTTAAGAAGACGGAAAAATATTTATTATTTTATGAATAACACTGCCAAATTATGTTCGCTATAACTAGATGATATGTTTAAAAATGTATGACACAGAATATTTCTATAAACTTCATTAGATACGTGATAATGGTAAAATCGTGGCAAAATGGATTAAAAGTTTAAGTGTGTCCTGTTTAAGAAACCGTTAAGATATTCACATTCGCAAATATTTTTTTATACATCTCTGACAAACATAAGTTAGCAGTGTTATCCACAAATCTTCATATAATCTAACTCTTACAGCTAACTCGACGGCGGAAGAAATTCTTATTGCAGCATGCCTTGCCAACGACGGTCACTGCAGCAACGAAATTACAGTTATTTATAACAATTACTTTATGAACGAACTTATGGAAGGCTAGGGAGTAGGTGTTGAAGGCACGCAAAGTGTATTTACAAATGTGCTGCGGACGTTGGCTCGGCAGTGCAAACTAGACGATCCCATGAAATTTGAGCAAACTAATGGAAATTATTAATGATATGGAAAAAATGCTACCTATAGTTATTCATTTAAAACAAAAGTCAAGGAAAAAAACTGTTGTTTTTTTGATTAACGAACTATACTAAAAAGAGAAAACAAAAGTTATCAAAATATAGGTGAAATAATAACATCTAATCATGACCAAAGAAGGTGAACACATTCATGGAATATCGTCTAGATGTTGATATTTATAAACATTATGATAATATTTTGCATGCTTACATACTGATATGTTTGTATTGAAAACTTATTTGATGAAAACTTGAAACAAAGCGAATATTTCAATGATTAGTAGGTAAATGTGGTCTTTTTCTGCAATCTATGTAATCAGTATTGGCAGTGACAATATGTTAAGTTAAAAAAAATCTTTAATGTCCTTTAATGCTATCGCTTCGCTTCAAATTAGACTACACCTTGGTATATAATAAAGTGGTTTTACTATGCAAAACTCAACATAAGCTGAAGCTTAAGATATTATATTTACAAAACTAATTCTATCGTGTGTAACATTGCATCGTGTGATTTTATTATAAGTAATAATTAAATTCTAAATCGACTATCATTTAAAAATATTTGGATAGAAATTCTCGATTATAATAATGTACAAATCGTTTTTATATCTACATTGGAGATTATGGAAAGACCCTGTTTTAACAAGACCTAGAATAAATACTACGAAGGTCCAACGTCGTAGATACTAAAAATCACCGAGCGAGGTATCGTTTAGGATTTTAGAAACTTAAATCTGGTAACAAGTATCAAGAATCGAATTGACACAGAACTAAACTATATGAAGATGTTGTCCTGGCGCCCAATCACGTTTTAGTTTCAGTAATACTTTCGAAGTTAAATTAATTGATCTTTTTCAGTTAAAAGTTTCAAGATTATCGCTAAAATCAGCACGAATAGTTTTTTATGCCTTTAAGGCCTTCAACAATACAGACAAATGGTTTGATTTTTCATTTAATGTAACTGATTCAGCATCTGCAGGAGTGTCACAATCTAGGTTTTTGAATATATTTTAGATTAGTTCATATTTAACTTCTCTCATAATAGGCAACATTTTACACATTGCTCCAATACCAAGGAAACTGTAACCGGTGGTAACTACCCAGACCTAAGACAAAATCAAATATTTGTGTTGACCCACTCGAGGAATCCCAAGAGGGACGCCAGAACTCGCGATAATAGCAGTTTGCCAACTGACCGTCCCACCAGGTGGAGAGAGTGGTTGGTCGGTTAGTAATAGACGGTCAACTTCGAAAGAAATAAATTAAAAAATCCATACATTGCACAAAAAGAACCTTCAATGGCCAAACCTGGAAGGGATTTATTTTGTATAAAAAAATAAACTATGCCGACGACTTCAATTGCCCTAGCTAGATCAACAGTAACAACGTATTTGATGTCCTTTTAACTAAAATTTATAAATTGCACAAAAAAGCTAAAGCCTTCATTGGGTAGCCTCAGCGGTGTGATAATGTGATGGATGGTAGCGCCAAACCTGTGGAGGGGAATATTCCACTGGAACCTCTTGGGCAGTTCCTCCCGCGCCCCACATGAGGACTGTCTGCCGAGGGACCTCGGCCTGCGGCTGTTGCAAGCGTTCCTCGGTGGACCCACTCGACCCTCCCGGACTGGGCCCAGCTACCACGCTAGGCGACCTTCTTTCTTGTCCCGTCATATACCTCCCACTACTATCCACGTAAGTATATTCTCTTGAAGGCGGTCTATACGTCGGTGCTACTTCATAAGGAGGCGCCGGTTCTAGAAAGCCGTTCGGCGCGTAAGGAGTATAGTGGTAAGACAAAGGTTTATATTGGTGGAAGAGGTTGTCTGTCAAAAATCTATCGTCCAACGGTGGTGGAGCGTAGTGTAACGTAGGAGCTGGAGGATACTCGTAAGGTGCTGTGTACGCTCCGTTTAGATTAGTGTAAGCTGCGACGGCGTCCGCTGGTAAATAGTCTACTGGTGGAGCCGCGGGAGTAGTGGGTGCTCTTCTTTTGTTTCTACATGTAGATAAAAAGTCTCTGAGTTGCGTTTTGTATCTCCTCGCGGCTCTTGGGGGAGTGGTAACGTTTGTTTCGCAGCCGGATAGTGTTTCTGACTCGGAAAAATATAGACTGGTGAGTCCGGTATCTAGGTAGCTCACTTTGAAGTCCATTGTTCTTTTTCCTAGTAGATCTCTGCCTTCTTCCTCCCTGCAGTTGGAAAATTGTAAAATTAAATATATTTTATAGTCTGTTGTGAAATGAATTGTTTAAAAGTTTATTAATACACAAGACTTGATTGTATGCCTTGCTTGCCTATATGGCACAGCAGTCTGCGTCATCGTCCGGCTTATAACAATGATACTTTACTGTTTGCAATTCCTAAAAAGATGGGGCAATATCATAATAATGGTTTGGTGATTTGAACAATTTCCTCACTCTCATGCTCGTTATACTTCTTGAGAATTCAGCTTCATTTTATATGCTGGAAGCTGACGATCGTGTCTGTTAAACTTCTTTATTAAATTATTTAATTTGCCTTATTTTTATGAGCTGACGGTGTACTTACATGAGCGGCCGGTGCGTGCTAATGACGAAGTCTGGCTTGGAGTTCTTGTAGACGAGGCGCGACGACGTTTGCAGCCACTGCCACGCACCCTCCTTCGTCTGGAACCGGTACGCGATCATACCTGATGCACCGGTTTTTAGTACTAAACAAAAAATAATAATTTCTGTTACTATTTTATAGGCCTGGTTCCTCATTGGGTAACTCTATCATCTTTCGCATGGGTCGCCAAACTTTTTAGTCTAAGGGCCAGACGAACTCCTCCACGAAGTCTCAAGGGGCAGGACCTAGCTAGCTCATCGTACAAACAGACGTACTGTAAATTACAGTACCTATGTTGGTACGATCCGACCTGGTTTGTTGGTGCTCGCGGGCCGGAGCTGCGCTGGCCCGCGGGTCTTAGTTTTGATCTATCGCAACGCAATCCTCTGAAGCTTTCGGCACAAAATAGAGACTTTCTCTATATTGTGCTTTCGGTTTGACATACAATATACAGCCATTGCTGTGGTCGTTTCTTTAACTATCTCTGTTGGCCGAGGATGTATACATTGTACACAGATAATCACAATAGAAAGCAATTGATGAAACAAATGTTTCTTAATTACTAATTAATTACACATAAGCAACCCAATATCAGCCCCATTTCCACTCACATTTTTTTTTTATATTTCATCTATTTGTGCGGTTCGAATGATTAAAATCCGCTGACTTTTGAAAATATATGTTAAATTATAATCGGTAGGTACTTACATTCTTGGTGTGCGCTTGCGACGTAAGCTAAATCATCGTAATGCACTAGATCGTAGCCACCCATATTTGCTAACTCTGCGTCTGTATATCCTAATAACATTTTACCCCTGAAAAAGAAGTCTCATTAAATACAACATTTTAGAATTTTGCTGTCTCTTTTCTTATTTCAACAACTAATAGCACAATATTTTCATTATTGAACACTGGCTGAAATAACTTCAGTCAGTCATTCATTCAAAATTAGGTCCAATTTTACGTATTACGACACATTTTGATTACGCGAAATGAAACCGTTTGCGTGCTGTCAAATGTATTATGGTGTAGATCAGAGCCATTTCATTGTTAACTACGGTGTACATCTTTTCTCACCTTTGATCCATAGAGACTAGAGACAGATCAAGCTTGTGCTTGCTCTTGAACATGACTTCCTTCTGCGGTATCTCCAGCAGGCTGGGCGGGCCGAACGGCGCGCAGATCGCGAACAACGCCAGTGGTGGCTCCTCTGTCTTCTTGTTCTGCCCGTGGAGGACTTTGATGCGACCCCGGATGTCTAACCTCTGGAATTAGGAAATATATGTTTAAAGCTGGTGGCTCTGTGGAGCTGTAGACCTCGCGTTTGTGAATATTTTTCGAAATGGCTGAAATATGATTTTCCCCGAACTCAGTCATTTTGAAAAATTTCGAGAAACTGAATGAACAAAAAAATTATATAATTATACTCGTAGAATCTGCTCATAGAATTTCACGATAATCTGTTGAGGAAAGCGACCTGTGGAGGAGAATAAACGGACAGCCGGACTGTGGGATAGTCGGAAATACGAAAGTATTTTTGCCCAAGCTGAAAGAGAGACGCTTCGCTTGCGCTTCGCTCTCGCTCGGCGAATAAAGAACGAAGTGATTTCATATGTAAAGTTTTATTTCAAAAATCTGGTCTAGAAAAAGGCGATAACACAGGGTTTCTTAAAGTGTGATTCACGGAACCCTTATTTATGTGTATCAGGAATCCGCAGTTAACCCCTCCCGTCATAAAAATGGTTTTTCTAAATATCATGCTTGTTTTTTTCCTAAAATATTCTTTGACAGGGTTCTGTGGAATATTTTAAAATTTTCAAAGTGGTCTGTGACTGCAAAAAGTTTAAATAACACTGCGATAACAGGAGAGGACCAAGAGGAAGAAGATGGTTGTAATTTTGGATTATTTTTTATGTTTTACCGCTCAAAATATCGAGTAGGTATTATATAATATACTTATTAATTTAGGAATTTACTAATTATTGAAAAAAAAAACTTACTAAGAACCCTGAAGTGTTATCAAGGAGACACCTAAACCGGACCGTGAAACTTCTTTCAAGCAGGTGCGTTCGATCGGGCCGCAACACGTCCTGCAGCGTCAGGCTGCTCACTTCAGGGGGCAGGAACGAGTTCCAGAGCAACTGCCTCTGCAGCTCCTCGCGGTCTTCTGAGTGGACGAGCTCGTAGACCGACTGGTGAACTATGTCTGACTGTGGAAAAAGTATTTGTTAAAAAGGATCAGATTAGAGTATACGCATTTATAGCATTTCTTAAAAAAATACGCTTAGATTTTATACGTATTGGATATTTCTCATACGTTGTCCAAATCCTAATGATAGCTATGTCACGGTGGAGTAAATAAAACAAAAAAATCTACAGTAGTAGTAGCTATATTTTGAAAATAAACGTTACTGGCCATGTTACAGCTAAGCTAAAAGTTATTGAAGGTACCAAAAATAATTTAAGTTTAGTTTGTTGCAAATATTTAATGATTACGAATTACTATCAAATTAGTTTGATTTCATGTTGCACTTAATTTTAAATCAAAACAAGGAAACTTATCAGTAACGCTTAATCATAATAACAAGATAATTAAATCTTTATGTTGGTTGTATTGTCATAAAAAAGGCAAGTCATAGAACCCACCATAAATCAATAAATGACCGATAACCCAGAAAATCGATTCAGACACGATCATTAAAATATCATCTGTAACGAAGATGGACATGTTAATTCTGGAATTGGCTCATGCGATTGACTACATTATCGCGACGAGATAGAGTGCACTTTACAAAGGTAATCGATATTTATCCATTTCTAACACGTCATTTAGTAAAGAGCCGTGTAAACAGTGTGGATAATGCGCAAACAGCATATGATGCATGCACAAAACTAATTGATAATCATTGGGGTTGCCCAAGGCTCTACACTGGGCCCCTTCTTTTCAACGTTGACATGTAAATGAATCATGAGCATACCAAAATATACGGTAAAGGTGGATAGATAGGAAATAGGGTTCCTTGGAACAGGGCGATGTGAGTTGGAACATATTGCGATGGCATTAAACGTCAGAGGATGATTTGTTAGGTAATTGCTTTTTGTTCTCCATTTGGGGGTAGGGTACGGTTGCTATGTAACAGACCGATGTTTTGTTGATATGCCATTGTTTTGGCAAAACCTTGGAGTGGTTTTGGTTTCTGAATAAAATATGATAACGATATTGATGTAGCTACTTATCACTATCTTATTTTTCGAATTAAAAGTGTTTCATTATTTAGAAGCTATAGACAAAATTAAGCCTACTTTGTTTTGTACTTTTGTTTCATATGCGCTAAATAGAGTAAACAATCAAATTCTACGTCTGTCAATCAGCCAGATTTTGTGTGCAAGCCGAAATTCACGCACCCTCCGTAATTATAGGTCCATTTATAAAGGTCGAAGTGAAACATTAAGCCTGGTTTGGATCAATACCCCGGACACCTGGTGCACGCTTGAAGCTAATCTATTCACTGTGCCCTCAGGGTGCAGATAATAGTCCACGCCAATGAATATGAATAATGTTGATTACCATTGATATTTTTTATTTCTGAAGGGAGTAATGTGATTTGAGGAAGTTTAGATAGGTACGTAAAGTTGAAGACAAAGACATGCGTATATTTTTCGTTGGAATTTTTAAGTGTCTGGCTCACGTCCTGTCTACCTAAAGATTTTTGTTACAACTTTTCCTAAGTACCTATATTTACGTCACGAATCAAAATATTTTGAAAAAGTGGGAATATTTTTTTTCAAACTCACGATCTACTTGTATAAAGGTTGAACACTACATTAGGTACAATATTTTGCGTCTTTTTCAATCTTCATCATACGATACAACAGTGAATTATTGACAAGATATTGTTACGACCATTGATTTCGTTTGATTTGTGCAGGTGATGTGTACTTCCTGGTTCCCGACACGTGTCCGAATCGGCAAGTACCCGGCTCGATTTAATGATTCCCAAAACGATTAGTTTTAATCGCGGACCACCCCTCGATAAGGCACAGCTTTGTTCAGAATAGTTTCTATGCAGATACGGCGTTAGGTAAAAAAACTGTAACCAACTTTCGGCTTCGATATTTTCCCTTACGACCCGTGGACCCACACCCACTGGTGGGTCTACGGATAAATTGCGCATACTGCTCGACCCACTGCACTAGAGATGGGTGCGAAATTTATAAATATCGATTCTTTAAACAAACATAATGATACTTTTTAAAGATTGTTTAAATTCGTGCAAAATTTTAAGATTAAATTTATTTTAAAAGCCTTTAGTTCCCAAACCTGTCAAAGCGTTTTTGTATACAATGTTTTGATAACTTTAGATCTATTAAACAAATAGTGGGTTCTATTTTTATTTCGGTAGTATCCTGAGAGAATATTTGGTAGTTAAATGGACTACTTTTTATGCCACGTTTTGCTTCTATACCTATGCTTATTCTATTGTACATAGTTGCTCAGGTAACCGAGTCACTCAGCCGCCGCAGAACAAAGGACTTGGGGTAAAATAAAATATATATATGTTGGCAACTGAAACTTTTATGGATGGGGTCGAATAGTTCCCAATGCGGGGTTTTACTCCTGATAGCAATATTTCACGGGAACTTTATTAGCTGTAATGCGGGGGCATTTATTAACGAGCCTTTTAATGCTCGCTTTTTTGTCGCGCCCCTTTAGGGTACCTTCGGCATTGTTGGAACATTAATCGTTTTATTAATACCTACTAATGTTTAATTACTATGTATTTGGAACTTTAAAAAAATATCTTTTAATTTTTAGACTTACCTAAGTGTGAGTAACAAAGAAAAGACGTTTATTTATTATTAACATTTTATGAAAACATTTACGGGTTTTGTAATTAAAATATACTTAGAGCAAAGTAATTATGCGCTTATCTTTAAAACAAAAACCATTTGGTATTTTACCAACAATAATTGTTGTACATCACATTCTAAAACCTTTAATTTGGTTTATTTAAGAGCACACCATAGCGGCTCAATTCATTTATGAATTTAATACAGGCATACCAGTTAAAACTTATAAATTTTAGATATTATGTTTTGCCACATAAATTAATTACAAATGTCCTTATAGCTTTAACTTATAAATAGACATCGGATTTTATGCATTTGCATAATTGCATATGCAAATGCATATTACTCTCTAATTACGACGTTAATGCATATTTTAGCCATTTTTCCCCAATAGTGCATATTTCGTTTAGTAGTGAGAGGTATGTATAGGGAGCTATTTAAGCTAGCCTGTATTTAATCGATAGATTTACTGGAAACAATTATCGAACTTGCTAACACCCTTCCTAATTAAATATCAGAAAAGATTTGTAAAAAATTAGAAGCTATTTTGCGTAAAAACCTGAGTCTTGAAGATATGAAGAACATTAATGCCTACATCAATGACAGAGGTCGTACCCAGCTTAAACAGGTATCTCTAGAAATGGCGAGAAGATGAAGAAAGGTTGTTTTCGGTGAATCGATACCTACTGGGTGACTTCATCTTAATTGTATATTGTCACAAAAACTATGCATAATTTCAATAATATTTCGCTGTTTTTGTAACGTCTTTAATTAAAATATAGATATAAAAAAATGATTTATTTTATTTTGAATTGTGCATATTTTGGGCATATTTAACAGTTTTATTGCATATTTGCATGCATATTTTGGCACTTTGTTAGTGCATATAATCCGATGTCTACTTATAAAGGCTTTAACTAATAAACAAGGAACTTAACCTTATTATTTTACGTCCTAGAAGGCCGATAAAAAAACCAACGATAAGCCAGTTACCGACCTTTTTAATAACGTTAAAGCCCTTTTGAGTTCAGTTATCGCGTTTAATTAATATTTTCATACAATAATCAACGAGCCCGAATAATTAAATTGAGGTTGGCGCCGTTCTTATCTTATTCTTTTTTGATTAATAACGCCACTTTGCCGCACATTTTTTAATAGGCGTTATACTTTTGCCTTAATTTTTGTAATGAACGAGTGACATTTTTGGTAGGTACAATGAAATAAGTACGGTGTAGGGACGTGGTTTTAATTTTGTTACAATGTTTTAAAGATGTTTTTATTGACTTCACTGCTTTATTTTTTACTTCCTAGGGATTCTAGGTGGGAAGTGGGATTGTTATAGGCAAACTATGGACGTTCCGACGCTCCTAGGAAGATGATCTCAAAACACTAAATACTAAAAAAGCTTTAACAACTACTTTAAAAATATAACCTATTAAACTCTTAAAACAAACAACTTTGTGTTACCATTAAGTATGAGTTTATGATAATTGTTAAACTTGTTAAACTATATAATACTTAAATAAGATTAAGTTATGTACTCGCAGACAAACCTGCTGTTAGGTTTTGCGAGACAAATTGCAAAATTGTGTACTTAACTTTTTAATAATAAATTAATATATAAAAAAATAAATAATAGGTTTGGCTAGTCAAACCTCAGGTTTGACAAAAAGCCTATTCGTTTATGTCTAATTCTAGGAGTGACCTTGGACAGTCAAACGCTGAAACACAATACGATGAAATCGGGGTTTTGGCCTGTCAGACTTAAATTAGGTAGGTACAGCATCTGTTAGGTATTAAATTAGGTACAAGGTACTAAAATTAGGGGGTTATGATCAAACCCCGATTTGATCGAATTGAGTTTCGGCTTTTGACTCACGGAGGAAATAATCACTATGTTTTGACTATCCAAGTTGGTCTCGCTTTTAGGATTAGACACACATTCGATAGTCAAATGCCTAAACACGCTTTTGGTTTGAAGTTTGACAGAGGCTTCTTGTCAAACAAGAAGTGCCGAAGCTTCAGAGTTGCTTTTTAATTGCTTTTTATATTTTTTGACCATGATTTTTACTTTGTTTAATGCTCTAAGTTTTTTCTATTGCATGTTTTCCAACCTTTTATTTTTAGAATTCGGAACATTATAGACTACTCTTCTTTTTATAAGTACTTGGTGGCCTTAGGTAGAAAAAGGCACTTACCTGATGGAAACCTAAATAACTTTCGATGCTGTGCGTCGCGAAGAACACCTCGCCTTCGCACGTAAGGATCATCAGGAAACCGTTGAGGGCCTGTAATTAAACGAGAAAATATTTATTCGCATTTTTCATACGGATTTGAAAATACCTATATTTTAAAAGATTCTCCATCAAGGTTGTGTACTTGGGCCAATTTTATTCATTAATTACTAAGATAAGGAAAATCATAAGTTTTTATTATAATCCAAATAAATTTTATTGTTGACATTGTAATTATTTTTCTCAAACGTAACTATCATTAATGTTATGTAGCCGTATGAACCTTAATCTTTAAAAATTTGACAGCTCGAATAGATAGGTATAGTCAGTATAGAGGATCTACGTCTGATGCTTATTTTTCAGTTTTCTTTCGCCTTTTCATTCTATTTTCACTTTTAAAGGTAATGCAAAATACTAATAAAATATTGTAATTCTATCCATACTTATAGCATTTATTACAAATTACATAAACGCTTCTTATCTTCATTACAATTCCTATTCAAACACAACCAGTTTTATTGTTCCCAACGTTTTAGTTCCGATCAAATTATGGTGTATGTAGTGATTTAGAACAATTGGATTGTAGGGCTTCAACCTGAAATTTTCAGCAAGTTGGAGGCCCGGCGTGTCGCCACACTGAGTTATGGATGCAGTGACTCAAATACCAACTGCAGGTTTGGTTCCATTGAGTGGCGAGAATTCTTCATTTGTTTTTTATCACATTTTGCATATGATATGTTTATGATGACTAATTTTAATTTTGATGACTGCAGAAGAAGTTTTCGTATCTATAAAATAGTTGGTGGTAAACATTAGAAGTTGAAAGACCAGTTTTTTTTTTATTAAAATTTCCAAGTAATAATATGTGAGTTCGTGAAAAGAAGAATTTAATAAATTGAATTTTTTTATTTTAGGCATTGACAATGCTATTTTTATATGAGAATAATTGATATAAATACTAGAATCAATAAAAAAGGCTCTCCCATAGCAATATACTGTGCCAATAGCATGTGTCCCGCCTGAGATGCTATGGGTGACTCGATTTATTTCCTTAAATTTTTTTCTAGTAAATATATTAATTATCTTAATTTAATAAAATGTTTTCGGTTTAAATGCTCTATCGTAGAATAACAAACAAAATAATACATGTCCTAGGTCTTTTACCTTAATAATTGTCTTTAAATCAGCTACAACAGTTTATGATTTCTGCTCAAGCAAAACCGTGTCGTTAGGGTCAGTGGAAACAAACTCACGGCATTTGCCAAGTCGAAGACGTTAAATATGAAATATGGTCGCAAAGGAGGCTGCTATTTATGGCCTCTACCATTGATATATGTATTATCAAACGAATATTTCACGAACATATTACAGAGGTGACAAAGGGTTATACATAAATTCTTGACTCTTACAAAACTAAAACTGCTACAACTTCATAAAAATTAAAAAGTCTACGCTAAAGTTTACGGGTAGAAAAAGTACCTATATTAAAATTTGATTGAGGGAATTGATAGTGTATGTTTGACTAGTTACTTATCCTTTCGATTGCTAACATTAATTATCTCACCTGAAGGAACATTTCACCGTCTGACATCGCGTGGTCGTACATAAATGCTCCCGTGTATGCCCATTAATGCTTCTTTATCTTTGATTTTCGATCACATATCCCAGATTGACCACGACAAAGGTTGCTTAACATTAGTTATCTCACCTGAAGGAACATTTCACCATCTGGCATCGTGTGTTCGTACGGTGAGTACTCGCGTCTATGCCCGTAAATGTCTTCTTTATCTTTGATTTTCGATCACCCATCCCAGATTGACCACGACAAAGGTTGCTTAACATTAGTTATCTCACCTGAAGGAACATTTCACCGTCTGGAATCGCGTGGTCGTACGGTGAGTGCTCCCGTCTATGCCTGTTAATGTCTTCTTTATCTTTGATTTTCGGTCACGCATCCCACATTGACCACGACAAAGGTTGCTTAACATAAGTTAGCTCACCTGAAGGAACATTTCACCGTCTGGCATCGCGTGGTCGTACTGTGAGTGCTCCCGTCTATGCCTGTGAATGTCTTCTTTATCTTTGATTTTCAGTCACCCATCCCACATTGACCACGACAAAAGTTGCTTAACATTAGTTAGCTCACCTGAAGAACCATTTCACCGTCTGGCATCGCGTGGTCGTACTGTGAGTGCTCCCGTCTATGCCTGTGAATGTCTTCTTTATCTTTGATTTTCGGTCACCCATCCCACATTGACCACGCCAAAGGTTGCTTAACATTAGTCATATTACCTGAAGGAACATTTCACTGTCTGGCATCGCGTGGTCGTACGATGAGTGCTACCTTCTATGCCTGTGAATGTCTTCATTATCTTTGATTTTCGGTCACCCATCCCACATTGACCACGACAAAGGTTGCTTAACATTAGTTAGCTCACCTGAAGGAACATTTCACAGTCTGGCATCGCCTGGTCGTACGGTGAGTGCACTCGTCTATGCCCGTGAATGTCTTCTTTATCTTTGATTTTCGGTCATCCATCCCACATTGACCACGTCAAAGGTTGCTTAACATTAGTCATCTTACCTGAAGGAACATTTCACCGTCTGGCATCGCGTGGTCTTACGGTGAGTGCACTCGTCTATACCCGGAATGTCTCCTTTATCTTTGATTTTCGGTCATCCATCCCACATTGACCACGTCAAAGGTTGCCTAACATTAGTCATCTTACCTGAAGGAATATTTCACCGTCTGGCATCGCGTGGTCGTACGGTGAGTGCACTCGTCTATGCCCGTGAATGTCTTCTTAATCTTTGATTTTCGGTCACCCATCCCACATTGACCACGACAAAGGTTGCTTAACATTAGTTTTCTCACCTGTAGGAACATTTCACCGTCTGGCATTGCGTGGTCGTACGGTGAGTGCTCCCGCCTGTGCCCGTGTATGTCTTCTTTATCTTTGTGCATGACAACTGAAACAACAATACAATAAAATTAGATGATCTCTTTAGTTTTTACTTCTTGAAGATTTTGGGGTTGTCGTAAAAGTGTACAATCGTCACTTCGTGATCAAATCGTAAAAAAAAATTATTTTTTCATTCGAGTGTTAGGTACGGTCAGCAGCACATCAATCTATACAAAACTGTCAAAAATCTCCAATGAATTTTTAAACCTAAAACTGCTTGTTTTTTAGTATAAAATAACTGATTGCACTGATTGGGAAAATTTGACACTTTGTGGAAGCCCAGCGTGCTGTTTACTGTACATACAAAAACTGTTTTATCATATTATATTTTTTTTGAGTTTCTGTCGAATGATAAACATAATTAATTTGATATATTCTTTATTTTGAGCAGATAAAAATATATGATGTAGTTTCTTATATACGATCGTGATTTTTTACGGTTAATAAAAAACGATATTCGTATCTTTCACTCGACTATAAAAATGTACAATGACAATAATTTTATAGTTTAAAGTTTATAAATCTTTATCTTACGAATAATAGAAAAATAGTTATTAAATTGGCATACAGAAGAATATTCAACAATAAAAACACTGAAAAAATGAAAAAAGTGAGGTTATTTTATTTTCATTACCTACTCTTCACACATAAAGAAAAGGACAGAGTTCTTCGAATATACTGGCCTTAAAATATACGTATTAGAATCCATAAATTCTAAATTCTACGACCTACAAGTAAAAAAAATACGATTGAAAGGTCATGTTAGTTACTAGCGAATAAAACTAGTATTAATTACTAGTACCTAGTTGATACTAACGTTCACTTTCAAGAAGCCGCCTCGAAGTCAATGATATCGCGAACAGACATTTTTGAAATGATATCGTAATTTTCAAGTTGATAACTGTTGAGGTGTGGCTAGGGATGGAGCGGAAACCTAGAATTTAGATTTTGAATGCAAAAGAGATACTTGTAGAAGAAGAGATTAAAGAAATCATCGTTTTTCTATCATATTCTTGATTAAACTCTTGCAATTATTATTTGCGTTTTATATGACAACTTTGTTCTCTGAATATCAAAACTTTATTGAGCCTTTTGTATGAACAATAATACAGAGCAAAAAATCTACCAGTTTCCTAAATTATAATGGTTTATATTTCTATAGGGTTATCCTTACTAATATTATAAATGCGAAAGTCCGTTTGTTTGTTTGTTTGTTTGTTTGTTACGCCTTCACGTCTTAACTACTAAACCGATGATCATGAAATTTCGTATACACGTTGTCAAGGGTACAGGGAAGGACATAGGGTACCTTTCATCCCGAAAAAAAGTGTTTTCCCAAGGGATATCAAAAAAACCTTTCCACGCAGACGAAGTCGCGGGCGGCAGCTAGTAAACACATAAAAATGGTTAGCTCACTCTAAAGATTGCAACGTTTTTGTCGTTTCAAAATTTTCTTTTTCTTCTGCTTAACATTTTTTTTAAATTATTTGTCGTGTTTTAGAATCAAAACAGCACTAAAAGAGATTGATGCATCTATGATGGTTTTGCATGATTGGTTGTGTTGTGGCACAGCAAGGGCGTTTTAACAGTGCGTTTCCACCTGGGGGGAAACATTTTTCTTTGTTCAGTGGTTTCCACTATACATTAACATTATTAACCAACTTGTTAAACCAACTTGTCAAATAAGAAACATTTTGTTCTCACTTTCTGTCAAATTCTGTTTCAATACAACGTGTAACATTATGTTAATTGACTATACAATTATGTTACAAAAATCCTTAATACCGAGTATGGTAGATAGAGAACATCAAACTGAACAACTTTTACTGTGGGACCAACTCTGAAATCGCCTAAAAAATAAGCTGTTTCATACAAAAATAAAACCGGTCAAGAGCGAGTCGGACTCGCGCACCGAGGGTTCCGTACCATCATATTTGCACCATTAAACCACACTGCAGAGTAGAATAATAAAATTAGTATTGCAGTTTTAGGTCAGCGCCATCTCTCGACCGATAGTGGAACTAATGTTAACTTTTTTAGAAATTTGATGATTTCTAAAAAAGTGTGCTATATTGTGACATCCATGAGGCCTAAAAAAAAATGATTAAAAATGAGCAAACGGCGTTCTTTCATATAATACCATACCCCACATGCCCTAGTAGCCCCACTTCAAAATTTTAAGACCCCTTTTCAGTCCCTGTTGTAAAAAAATTATTGATTTTTTTATTTGTTTTTTATTTGCAAAATAGTTGGGCAAATGTCATCTTAAACCATTCCAAATTTCAAGTTGATACCATTAGTAGTTCTCGAGATATCCAGCTGTGACAGACAGACAGACTGAGTCACACCATAAGGGTTCCTTTTTTACCATTTTGGTACGGAACCCTAATTCATACGAGAATATCAAAATGTATGATTTCAGAGTTGGTCCCATAGTTAAAGCACAGAATAATTATTTGATCAGTTTGATGGTCCCTGTCTACTATATACGGCATTAGGGGTTATTTTGTCCCACGTTGTATAGTGGAAACTGTAATCGCTGTTAGTAAGGCCCCAAAATGACGTAAAAACTGCATCATAAAGTGCAGGAGACACCTGCTTTTTATTAAGTACCGCGGACTGTTTATATCTAAGTGTAATTTAAGTCCTCCGTTTTTTTGTAGCACGAACTTCTTGCTACAAAAAAACGGATATCATATTTATTGCTCGCATCTTGCTTCTAATGAAGGCAATGATTTATTGCAATGAAGATTATTATAAATAAATACTTGTTTACCATGGTTCTTTTTTACTAATAATAATGCTAACTTCCATTTATTTTAATTGCAAAACGCAAGTACATTAACAGCAGAAACGAAAGCGTTGATTATCTTCTTAAATTATGTGAAATATTCAAAAGTTTTAAACAATCTAAAGATTTTGGCTAAGTTAGGTCTCTTATTAAAAAATGCTTTTGATTAAAAACTATAATTTCGTATTGACTTTCTAAAGTTGATACCTACATAACTACAAAGTGGTATGGAATTTTAATAATGAGTTCGTAATCGGATTTCAAAATACATATAGCAGAAACTTCTATATGAAATCGATAGACACTGCAAATATACTCAACTAGATATAATATAATAACCACCAATGGTGTTACAGTAGTTATTGATAACCACCAATTTTCTATCATATAAATAGCCAATAAGAGGCGGGGTCTATCTGACGACAAATCACATCTCACCGTTATGAGGGGAAGCTGGGCAATGTTGCTTATGCTATGTTATACTCAATTGCTTCCGACATAAAAGTGGATTTACTTTGCTCCGTGTAACTATGGCATTTCTTTTTGTATGAAGAAAAAATACGCACCACAACCTTTTTAACAGATTTTTTAATTTTCTCTGACTGAGTAAAATATATTTTATATTAGTATTGTACTTGAATAGTATTTTTTTTTGTAATGAATAGTCCGTTTTATTTACATTTATAATATCATTATGGACCAAGCAAGCGCGAAGCGAGAGCGAACCGTCTCCGTTTCAGCTTGGGAAAAAATGCTTTCGTATGTCCAGATTTCCCGGCTGTCCGTTTGTTATTATCTGCAGGTCGCATTTCTGAACCGATTCTAGTAAAATTTTGAGCAGGTTCTATAACAAGTGGCTCTGTAAAGCTGTAGACCTCTCGTTTGTGACATTTTTGAATATTTTCGAAATAGCTGAAATATGGTTATTTCCCATATCTCCGCCATTTTGAAAAATTTCGAAAGACTGACTCGAAAATAAAAATCCATATAAGTAATTATAGAACCTGCTTACAAAATTACACGAGAATCGGTTGAGAAATTGCGATCTGTAGGTAGAGAAGAACAGACGGATAGCCGAGCAGCGGGAGAGACATACGAAAGCATTTTTTCACTCGGTCAATTGTATAGTTTTCTCGATTCAACTTTCCGTAATTTTTCAAAATGGCGGAGATATGGGGAAAATTATATTTCAGCCATTTAGAAAAATGTCACAAACACCTCTATAGCTCCAGAAAGCCACTAGTAGTGTAAGACAGTCAATAAATCAATTTGATTTTATTTTTATTTTTTTTATTTATTTATTGTTAGGATACTATTCACTGTAAGTATATTTTATTATAGTTACAGGTGACAATGACATACTAAATTCGATCGTGAAATATGTTTGTGATTGATTTCATCATTTATTGTTTCTTTTAGTTAAAGACTAAAGGTCATTGAATGTTAAATAATAATTCCAAACGTTTAACATTCGCTTAGGGAGAAATGTCTAATTACATATCACCAACAATAACTTGTTAGACCAATATAGACCATGATATTATAGGAATTAAGTCACCTATTCATTGAAAACTGTAAATATAACGATGCAGTGCTTATTTTTTAAGTTAAAATTATAGAGTCATTAGATTTTGATCTTTGTGACTGAAGATTTAAAGTTTTTAATCGAGTAGTCGTTACTCATGAAGAAGAAATGTTTCTAATTATAGTTTTCAATTGTAATGGATGGATAACTATTCACTGCACACAAAATTGAATAGTGTTAACGTTCAATTTTCATATCACTGTGTTAATTTTATGTTTGATTGATAGCGTTCTGTGTGGGTCAAATTTTTGGTTTCGAAAAAAGCTTATAGATGGTTATGACTAGTTCAAAAACTATGATTAATAGATATTATAGAAAACGTATGATATTAATGCTAATATAAACTAATGGTACTTACTAATTTCTATGTCCAAAATATGCTACGATTTTGCTACAAGAGCACATGAGTAAAAAAAACCGGCCAAGTGCGAGTCGGACTCGCGCACGAAGGGTTCCGTACCAAAAAACGGCAAAAAAAAACACGTTTGTTGTTTGTTGTTTTTAGTATTTGTTGCTATAGCGGCAACAGAAATACATCATCTATAAAAATTTCAACTGTCTAGCTATCACAGTTCATGAGATAATGCCTGGTGACAGACAGACAGACAGACAGACGGACAGACAGACAGACAGACAGACGGACAGCGGAGTCTTAGTAATAGGGTCCCATTTTTACCCTTTGGGTACGGAACCCTAAAAACGTAAACTGAACATGTGACAAGAGTTTGCACATTTTACAAAACAAAACTTTGGTTTTCTTTCGTCAATATTTTTTTGCAATTCGGATTCCGTTAATTTTTCTTTGATTCTGAAATTTTAATATGTAATTAATTTTATTATTATACTTTTCAAATGGCGTTGTTGCTGCTACACACATGTAAAAATAATGTTTTTTTGTATTTTTAAATGATTACAATAAATTATATTATACACGGTAAATTTTTAAGTATGTCTAAAAATGATATGAGAGTCTTTTTTCCCTGTTCTAATCGAGTATGTACAGTTAAAAGTTTCAATATTTAATAATTGATCAAGATATTGAGGTATGTTTGTCCCAAAATTTTACTGATTTCTGGATTTAGAGCTCATTCATACAATTACACGCACGTAATAAAAAGAGACTATCTTGTTTACCTACCGTGAGTGAATAATGAAAAGAATGAATCATACGCACGTGTTTTGCTAATTTTTGTGAGCTTGCCGATTAATCAAGTCTTTTTCCGATATTTTCAAACTATAAATTTTTAACTTCAGTTTATATTCAGAAATGTGGTTTAATATCCTTATTTAATTTTTAGACATACTTAAAATTAACGGTGTATGTGTGAAAGGCAGCATAATGTAGAAATAAGTTTTAAAAATTAGTTGCGGAAAATAGAAAAGTTCAATACGTTACTTGCGGCTAACTAAAATTTTTCCGTCGTTTACTGATTCTAGTCTAGATACTAGTCATAGAATGATTGAATTAATATACCTACATCCCTTTATGAACTCACTAGCCTATGCGATTACAAATTTAATACTTACCATTCAACTTGTTGCTTATTTGGCTTAGTTGGCTTACTGTACTTGACAATGTTTGTAATAAACCAACATACAGCATGACATTGACAGCACTCTTCAGTAGGTATAATTATCGACCTTACAACCTTACAATAGAGAAAATTTTCCAGCAACAAAGTTGGAGGTGTCATGCAGACCGTGAAGATACCTTCCGATTTTCACTTATGCAAATGCCACGACGGACAATATGGCGTTGGGGTCGATTCGACCGGGCCAATTACGGCACACGTGAGTAACGCCATGTGGCGTTGTAGGGTTGGGATGTATACGTATCGATATGGTTTGTAGACACGTAGCATTTGTAAATTCGTAGAACATCGCTAAGTGTAATACCCTCTTTGGATTGACATAAATTTCTGCTGGCGTAAATGTTAAATCTACTTATAAATTTTAGCTTGACGAAGTGCGTTAACGTTTATTAAAAATTTTTTTCACTCCTCTTGCTCAAAAAGTCCGTTATTGTAACGTACAAAAGTCGAGATAAAATAGCATAATTACCCCTAGGGGATAAAGTTTTTTCTTTTTTAATGTTTGTCTATTACCAATGAGCCTAACTAAAACGAAAAAGTTTTTATTCATAGATAGAATAATTACGAATAAAAACTCGCTCGACTTTTTGAAAATGGAACTAAATCTCTTCGGTGAAATCATAGACTTATTTATACTCTGTGACTTTAGGTTTAAATCGTAGAATGCGTGCATTGTGTTTCTTATCTGCTACAGTAGACATTAAAAAAGCATGGCGCGAAATCTTTTGAATTTTTCACTAATTACAAACTGATTGAATTGTGTGACTGTAATAGGAAAGAAATAGTTTTAATCTTTTGCCGTCAAGCACAAATCATATTGTGTGAAAAGTTTATGAAGTGGAGGATAGAAAAACGAGTGGATTCGTTTACGAAAGTATAAACTAGGTATTTATTATTGTATTTTATTTTCTCGCAATCGTAGTGAAAAGTAGAGTGTAACACACGACGCTAAAAACCCATTGTAACTCGGTTTCTATTTATTCCCTCGCTAAAGCTCGGGAATAAAACTACCTCGTATGCAATGGGTCATTTTAGCGTCTTGTATAACAATCTACTATTGTCTTAGTCAAAATTCTTATAAGCTAGTTGATGTAAATAGTTTTGGACTCTTGGAGGAACGGAATTTATAATAGAATAGTTATTAGGAAAATTTCTGGAACTCCCTAATATCAGATAAATTAAACATATTATTAAAAAAATTAAAGTTTATTGATAAGATTTCAATCGACACTGTTAGAATGTGCCTAAATCCTAGAAAGGTCAAACATCATAGTCCTATAACAGAACATACGCGCAAAGCTATTAAAACGAAGTTCGATGACATTTTGTTAAATATTCTATGAAAAAAATATATTCCGAATCGACACAACAAACAAATTAGATTTGCTATTATCATTTTATTGTAAATATTTTATGTTTAAAGTAAAAGTAAAATGCTTGTATAAACTGACTTTAGTTAAAACAGACCTTTCAAATAATTCCAACCTACAATCTTCAATCAGAGACGCTATCTCAAGAAACAGTGAGTTTAAACGCCTTTCACAAACCTTACCACTTCAAATTGTAAACATAATACATTTCAAATAGCACCACTACTATATTCTAATTTAGCACCACCAAGATAGCAACTGGAACAACGCCTCACCTCAACCAATTAAAACAGCAAACAATTTAGATAAACAAAGAACTAACCATAAATTCTGTACTCGATACGAATCTCGGGACTCTTTTCGTGAAATAAACTCGAGTTATTGTTTAGCCGACCAATCGAGATAGCGGGCAATCGAGTCGATACATCGATAACGTCACTCGTTACGTCACTAATCGTACGAGCTGTGGTTTTATCACCCTTTATGATCGTCATTAAACCCAGTGTGGGGTTTGTTATTATTTTTTAAATTTCTTTTGGACGTTTTGTTGTTGCTAGTTTGTTTCAATGTAAATGAAAAAGTCAGCTAGTTAGTATTTAAAGTAAAACTCTACATACCAAAGTTTAATCTAAATTCGTAGAAGTTTAACTTTCCGACTTTTTTTAAAAGACATTTTGGAAAAAAACCAAAACGATTTAGCTATAATTTGTGTATTTGGGTGTTATTAAAAATTAAATCATTAAGAGATTTGTGCATTAGGTAGTTTAACTGGTGATTAAAAGGTAAGTTAAACTAATCGCAAAAATAAGTTTCTGAATTGAAAAAGTGCAATTTTTAAGTTATGATCTTAAAACTCTCTTGAGACACAGAAAATAGCAAGTTTAATATTTTGAAAGGATGGCTATGTGTTTCAGTGACTGCAACACAAAATGAATTATTATAGATTCCTATCTGTGTTTCCATCTAACGCCGACTAGATGGCGCTGATAGCAAGATGGTCAAGATTGAAAAGCGGTGAAAGCACCCAGTTAAAATTATACGGTTTTCTTGTGATTTCTAACTGTTCGCCATGTTAATGTGAGGATGATTAGAATGCAAATACAATTAGCAGTTATTAATAATAAACCGGTGCATTAAGGTTATTATTACTGATTCTCAGTACGTTGCGGATGGCTGGCGGTTACAATATGGCGGCCAATGAAAATGCAAATACAAATTGTGTGACTGTTGCTGTTTTTTATGTTTTACTTACGGATAAGTGGTCGTGAAGAAAGTATTGGATTTCTTTGAAATTGTTGTTTGTTTTACCACTCATATGATTGCAAGTTTATTATCTTGTTAAAAATATTATAACTTGGTGTGCAAGGCACTGCAAGGCAAACTCAAAAAACGTCTAGTTTTTAGGGGTCCGTACCCAAAGGGTAAATTCGGGACCCTATTACTAAAACTCCACTGTCCGCCTGTATGTCTGTCACCAGGCTGTATCTCATGAACCGTGATAGCTAGACAGTTGAAATTTTCACAGATGATGTATTTCTGTTGCCGCTATAAGAACAAATACAAAAAAAAATAGAAAAAAAGTATTTAAGTGGGGCTCCCATACAACAAATGTGTTTTTTTGCCGTTTTTTGGTACGGAACCCATCGTGCGCGAGTCCGACTCGCATTTGGCCGGTTTTTTTTTTCAATTGAATGGAATGCGAAGCATTAATATACCGGCTGTTTAAAACTGTCAATAACAATAACAAAAATAAATTTAACTTCAAATAATCAGTATGCAGAACAAGTCACTCAATAAATTCAATTCACACCTGCATTAAATTTGTAAATCCATTCATTAGATGAAGTTATTGAATGTGAACATGTAAATGAAAAGTATTTCTGTCATAAGAAATAAAAAATATGGCTGCCACATTCCATTGCATTTAATGTGGTTTAATACAATGTTACAATTGCTGTATGAGCAGCGTTTGTCCATTGTAACCTAAAGTTAGTGGTATAATGTTGATAATGCTCAAATAGATTTAAAGCTCTTTTTAGGGGTCCGCGATAAAAACTCTGCTTATAAACATGAAAAGTAAAAACTAATTTTATTTGTAAAGAAAATTCTAAATGCTTTTAAAACAGTCAAACAGAAAAAAAGTAGGGCGACTTTAAAATCACTTGTTTTCTTTCAATTCAAAATATTTATTTATGACCTCTTTGATTGCTTGTTAAAATGGGAAAATCATTTGTTCGGACCATCAAATTGAATAACTTTTTAAACGGGGCCAACTCTGAAATCGCGAAAAAGGGATCGGCTGTTTCATACAATAAAAAGAAAATTAAAATATATTAAATAGCTGATTTCTTTTTTGGGATTTCAGAGTTGGTCCCGTAGTAAAAGTTGTTCAGTTTGATTGTCCGTAGAAATGGTTTTCTCATTTTTCGTTCATTCGTTAACATCCTGTATTTCAGGACGATCGACGGTGGTTCAATTACCATAGCAACATCCATACCCATCCTGCCTGACCCACGTATGATGATCCCCCCCCCCCCCCCTTACCCTCCGTTATCATCCAAAAACGGTACTGGTACTGCCCATTTTTAACGGACTTCAAAAAAAGAAGTTTGACCTGTGTGTATGTATGTTTTTGTCCGCGATTATCTCGCGTTTGGCTAAACCGACTTTGATGAGGTTTTCAGAATAGTATTAACTACAATTACGAGAAGATTTTGGTATTTTAACCGACTATAATCTCCAGGAGCTGTTACACGACTTTACTTCTAAATGTGAAGGGTCATTTTTTTTTCTATGCTACAGTTTTAACAGAACCCTAAAGTAATGGTTACTAATTTATTTGAATATCCATACACAAGCACCATTTGCATTCATGGCGAAAGGTGCAACTAATGGTGCGACTCTACAAACTATTTAGCGTTTTTTCTGCGCATGCGATTATGAAAATACTTGAATATGTAAATGTAAGCGGTTCGGTATCTCGTTTGGTGTGAGACCACCGTAGCAGTTGTAAGTACCTTTATCTCTTGTGGATTGTAAAGGGTATATTAATACAAACAAACAAAATAAACATAGTTACAGTACAGTACAGTCGACACTGCTGATGGCAGACGTTAACGTAATAAAAATCTATAACAAACTCCCCAAAATAATTAAAGATGAAACTAATATAAATTCATTCAGAAAATTAAAAGAGTTAAAGATGAAACTAATATAAATTCATTCAGAAAATTAAAAGAGTATATTTTGTTGGAAAACTGTTTTTATACTATGCAGTTTGTCAAGTTATGTAAATGATAATAAAAAAAATACTGTTCTATGTTATAAATGTTATATTTATTATATGATATTTGAAAATGTAAAAATTAGTTAAGTGAGTTCTTAATTTAATTGTAAAAACTGTGGTGCCCTAACGGGGTTCATAATGATACTTTTAATATTTACCACCATGTAAAACTCATGAGACAATCAAGATATTTGTATTTGACAATAAAGCCACAAACATAGTAGTCTGTGCAATTCCGTCATTTGTTTTGCAGTGCTAAGAACTGCTACAGTAACTTTGTTCGTAGTACAGTAATGACAAGCTCGTCCCTTTACTCATTTGTCGATCATATATTGCGCCGACAAATAAGTACCTAACGCTCTATTGAAATATAGGTGTTCAGCATAAATATAATTAGCAAAAGGCTTTAAGGCCCGTCGTAAACCGCTCTCAACGTTGAGATCTATCTAGAAATCTTCCCTGAAAATGCTAGTATAATCTCAAGGATCAAGATAGCTTTCAACATTCAGAGCGTTTTATAAATACGAGCCTAAGATTGCCCGTATGTAATATCTATGTGTGCAAATATCGTAGCTTTTTTAACATGTAAGTCAAAGTCAAAGTCAAAAATAGCTTTATTCAAATAAACTTAATTATTAAGTAATTTTGAATGGTCCATATTTTGTTACCACCCGTTCAAGACTTTTTTAACTGGCAAGAAGAACGGGCGCAAGAAACTTATGAGCTTTAACAGCAATAAGTAACGATATTTACAAACTTGTATATATTGTTACCAGATAATTATAACAGGGTGACAGGATTATTGCCAACAAAGTACTTATAGTAGCAAGTTATGTGTTACATCATTTCCACGCATTTTTATCATTGAGATAATCGTCTACTTTATAATAACCTTTACCCATGAGCGTCTTTTTAACATGGTTTTTAAATTCATGCAAAGGAAGATCATACGTAACCGATTGGCTCCGTGCACGCTTTTAGCGCCACCTAGCGTGTTGCAACTTTGTTGGCTCTGACCTGACCGTTTTGACGTTTTGATATGTAATGGCGGCATTGTGACAAAATGTTAAAAATACTATACATATTGTGTTATTAATGTAAATTTCAAAATTACTGTGATTAGGGTGGACAAAGTGTTGTGAAATCATTTTCGGTCATTTAAATTAAATATGGCAAGTAATTACTATTCAAAAAGAGTGTTTTATTTTGGTTATATCAGGGTTTGTTTACTCCTTTTTTAGTTGTAGATTTTGTAAAACAAGAGGATAAAGCTACTTTAATAATTTTACTAAGTGATAATAAACATATATAATTATTCCTGTATCGCTAATAATGAATTAAAAATCTTTTTCAAACAGATTACAGAGCCTTCATTATTTCTACTTTTTGCCACCATGAGCGCTGCGATCGATTATTATACCTTTGCACCCTCCCAATAGTAGCATTGTTTTAAAAACATTTAACCTTATTTATACGTAAATACAACTACATGTGGAGGTAGGCAGGTATTTATAATAATACTTTTTTAAAAGCTTGACCATATCAGGTGATTATTAGCTACAAGTCGAGCATTAACTAGTCCAGCTTAACCTTATGGTTAGGTGACACGAACTTTAGCTCGTTGTTATAGTTTCTTACACTTAAGACCTAATAAGTTGTGGTTTATGCCACAGAATAAACTAGTGGCTCTGTAAAGCTGCAGACCTCGCGTTTGGGACATTTTTGTTTTTTTTCAAAATGGCTGAAATATGATTTTCCCCATATGTCCGCCATTTAGAAAATTTTCGAAAAAATGAATCCACAAAAAATGCTTATTTGAGCACAGCTTAGTTAAAAATAAACAAAATAATTTGAAATAACACTTTTTACGGATTACAGCGCGTATATTGATTAATTCAGATGTTATTTTAGTTTTTAGGGTTCCGTACCCAAAGGGTAAAAACGGGACCCTATTACTAAGCCTCCTCTGTCCGTCTGTCTGTCACCAGGCTGTATCTCATGAACCGTGATAGCTAGACAGCTGAAATTTTCACAGATGATGTATTTCTATTGCCGCTACAACAACAAATACTAAAAACAATATATTATAAATATTTAAGGGGGGCTCCCATATAACAAACGTGTTTTTTTTTGCCGTTTTTTGCTCGATATTAATAACGACAACAGGTAGACAGTTGAAATTTTCACAGATGATGTATTTCTGATGCCGCTATAATAATAAATACTAAAATCAGAGTAAAAGAAATATTTAAGGGGGGCTCCCATACAACAAACGTGTTTTTTTTTGCCGTTTTTTGGTACGGAACCCTTCGTGCGTGAGTCCGACTCGCACTTGGCCAGTTTTTTTTTATCCTTCCTGATCACGCTGACATTATTAATAAGGAATTATTTAAAATAATTTGAAATGTTACTAAAAGGAAACACCATGGTCGAGAGGATTAAAAAAATCCTATGGAAAGTAGACTAAATCAACGTTTTGTAAACCCCTGTTTGATCTACCAAAACTGGACTGATTTAATTACTTTTTCACTTCTCAAGCTTACGCGCTCACTAGACATGAAATAAAACACTTTTTAACGGATACTAGCGCGGTTTTATTGAATGTACTTTGGTATTTCGTTGGTATTTGGTTTGATTTTTGGTTTTCCCGACGTTTCGGCACCTTTGCTGCTGCCGTGGTCACGGGGGACTGAAGCTACCCGTGAGCCTACCCTCAAGCGATGAATTTTTTTAGACGTTCAGAAATTAATTACTTTTTCATTAAAATTTAATGAAAGGATTTGACTGTGTTACATGTTGTCCTTTTTTCGTAAATTAACTATTAAAAAAATATTCATCTTAAAAAATACTACAAAAATACATTGTTTGGACATACAGCTATCTGACAAAGATAATATAAAAAAACAAAACACAGGAATACAGCCAAAGTATTTCTTAATTTTTTGATTTTAAAAAATTGGAGGTTTTTGGCCCGTTTTGTCGAGTTAGTTATTTTGATTATTTGCAAATTGATTCATAGTGGATATTGTGTCTTTAAATTGGTGCAGTTTTGTGGTACAAGTATCTACGCAACTGAACAATATACCTAATTGAAATAGGCGCGATCTTGGTTGTGTGGCTACCTCGGCAGAACTTACCGAGTAAACTATCTTGATATACTTGGTGCCAAATGCTCCAAGCAGCATTGGAATGCGATGCATCCGCATTCTAATGTAAACTGAAACAATCTACCACTGAACTATTCAACACTTGACACTGGCAAAAATTACTCCCTAAAGAGGAGAGTAGATTGGCAAACTAAAAATAATAATAAGATCAAAAAATAATCAAATCGGTCTATTTAGTTTTGGAGGAGGAAATAGGTGACTACAAAACGTTGATTTAAAGTCTACTTTCCATAGGATTTTTTAAATTCTCTCGACCGTAATCTCTCTTAATAACAATCCAACTTATTTTGTTTATTTTAACAATTCCATAAACAACATTCCGAACCTCTCAAACAAATAAGTTGTAAAACACCGTTATAGTTTTTGCTCTGCATGGCTGGTCATACATTAAGGTCACTAGGGAGGGTGCCATATTGGTGGCGGTTGGCACCATATGGGCCACGGGCCACGGGCCAACGTTTCGTTTTTAATTATCCCTTTGTTATTAGGTGTGTTATGGTTGTGAGATATGAGGTCAGATGGTCACGGGGCTTTGTTGATTGACGGGATCATCTTTAGATAGAAAAAAGTAATTATGATGACTTTTTTATGAATTTTTAAGGGTTGTCTTTTGGTAAAAAAACGTCTAATTCTGGTGGCAGTTTCTTTGCAATCTCTGCTGCCTGACTTTGGAGTTAAATGATTGCAGATGATTTAGGCACAGCATAAAGATGTGATTTAGGGTTGTCACCTTTTTTTTTAGATAAATTGAGTATCCTTTCATTTAAGTAGAACAAAAATAAACTATGCTGTATAAGAAAAGAGTTATATGTTTTAATTTTTAACTTATTTATCCTTAAAAACATATTTTGTGTTACTTTTCACAACTTTTAACAAATATTTGTCTTTCATAAAGATAGTCACACAAGAATTACGAAAACAAATTATTTTTGCGTACTGTTGCTGTTGTAGACTATAGAGAACCTACATCTAAATGAAATAGAGGACAATATTCTATTTTAGAGTATGTGTGGCAACCTTTAGTATTTATTTATTTTAAGTTTAGTGAAACTTAAGTTTAATCATTATAATGTTTATAACATGTCTTGAAATAAGTATTGTGTTCAATAAGTCATCACAACATAAAACATTATGTTGTGATGACTTATTGAACACAATAAAAAAACGGGTAAAACTGTTTTTAGGATGGAGTAGTTACCTACAATGAGTTAATTTAAATAAAAAATAAATATTTTATTGTGGCATTTTACTCCAGCTACTTTATTCAAAACAATATTATAATTAGGGTTGGCACACGCAACATGAGGCGCAAGTCCATTAAAGTGAACATATCACTTACTTACGCTATGAGCAAACACAAAGAATAAAGTTGTTTGGTATCCTTATCGTTTAAAAACAAGGTTTAAAAAATTGGTCATCTTGTATAAACACACACTTCCTTATTTTCCCTCTGGCTTATAAAGTACAACTACACGAAATGAAAATAACATGCAATACGTACAAACTGGTGAAATACAAACTACACAAAATGTACATAAACAGGGTATTTGACAACATTGAAAATATACTACAAATTGTGGTCATCCTAACAGATATTAGCGTAAAAAACATATTTAACTATTATATAGACTAAATTAAGTCTATTAATTGATTAATTTCACCTAGAAAAATGCAATAATTTTTGATTTTTTTTTCTGTGGCGAAAATATTCTAAGATTTCTGATGACGTCATTTGCCTGTAAATAAATATGGCTTCAGGCGTTTGACACGACCATAGACTAAGGATCCGCGATTGATGGCTGTCAAATGGCTAAGGATATTACAATGTTTACAGGCTAGTGACGTCAACAAGTCACGTGTCCAGCGCAATAGCGTTTTTGGCGCGGTTTTAAAATTTTTAACAATGTTTTTTTAATGAAATACATTAATTTTTCCTGAAATATCAATGTGGTGCGCTTATTACGTAATAAGGAATAATTTAAAATGGTTTTCCAAAATTAGTCAAATAGCCTATTATGTTCTACTGATCTTATGGGAGTGTTCTACTAATGATATTTTTTTTTGCCTAAGACACATGGGTCAAAACCGACAAAAAAAGACTTTCTAGCTAGTATAGGGGACCAAATTTCTTTTTCGTTTTTCGACCCATGTTTCATTGGCAAAAATGTTTAGTTTCATTGATAGAACACTCCCTTATGGGGATTTAACGACAACAATATAAAAAAAACTATTCCCAAAGAAGGACATCATTCGTCATCTGGTCATTGACCTTTCTTGTAGACAGACCTAACATACGGTGTGTTAAAAGAATTTACGCCGTAGGGCATTTCATACTCTGATACATCTCTGATATGTATAAACCTATTCTAAAATTGAACGTGAGTTAAAAAAAGTCATTAAAATCCAAAAATTCTACTGAAAAGTAAAAGTTAGAAAGACTATCTACTAAAATTGTTAAAACAAAATATGTAGGTATTAATATTCATTAGGGAGGGGGTTTGCCATAATCGCCACGCTTGGCAGACGGGTTGGCGATCGCAGTAGGCCTAGAATTTTGGAGACGCTGCTGCCCATCTCCTGATGGCTGTGTTCCCTTAGTCGCCTTTTACGACACCCACGGGATGAGAGGGGGTAGTGCTATTCTATGCCGGCACATACACGGCTTAGAATAGCACTACAGATCAGAACAGAACAGGTCAGAAATGAGGAGATCCGCAGGCGAACTAAAGTAACCGACATCGCTCGAAGGATTGTTCAGCTAAAGTGGCAGTGGGCTGGACACATAGCGAGAAGAACCGATGGCCGTTGGGGCGGAAAGGTTCTTGAATGGCGACCGCGCACCGGACGACGCTCCGTGGGTAGGCCCCCGACAAGGTGGACCGATGATCTGGTGAAGATTGCCGGAAGCCACTGGATGTGGGAAGCGCAGGACCGATCGTCGTGGAAATCCTTGGGGGAGGCCTATACCCAGCAGTGGGTGTCGTGTGGCTGATATGATGATGATGATTAATATTCATACTTAAAATCAAAGATTTCGAATCAAACCCATTAACAACGGTAGTGTTACAATAAAATAGTTTAAAACACCATCGACCGATAACAACCTCAAAAACTCATAACTTAAACCTAAGTATGTGATATCAAATTAACTTGCCGACATAAATCGCTAAACGCGCTTTAGTTGCCACTAATTCCCAAAGTAAACAAATCGATAAAATTTCTCATCGACATCGAATAAATCACTCGCAAGGAAGATGTCTCAATATTCTTCAAAGCAATTTTACCCGTGCGACAGAGAGAGGACATCCTGAGCTTAAGATATGGGTGTATTAGAGAGGGATATCACGAGTTTCTTATGCTGTATTAATTAGGCAGCAAAGAGGTTTTAAATCATTGGTTGTCAGCGTCCCTGTGGGAACCCACGTGAATTATAGGAGTCTTTATTCTAAATTTAAAATTACAATTTTGTAAATGCCTCGAATGCCTTGGAAGTGTGCGCGGGTTTATTGGTCTCCTGTGTTTGAAGATATTTGAAAAACAAAACAAAATGGAGAATTAATACTCGATTATTTAAGTAATTTGATTTTAAAGAACCAGAAATTCTAGGTTAGATAACGAGCTGAAATTCTAATGAGTTATTACTACTGTGCAATTTGATACTAAAATAGAATTGTATCGATTAAATTGTCTCTCAACTAAATAGTTACAATAAGATAAAATAAACGTAAAGTTAGTTTTCTTTTTGTAATTTAACCTATGCATAATAACACGAAAAGATATTATAAAGCACGAACAATAATTAAGCATTCATGTTCACAACATTCATTTATAGCTTAATTAAAAATATTTATAAAAACATTTTACGTTTCATTCGCGGTAAGCGACGCAGATTATCTACGCTGCACCAACTGTCACGAGCGTCAGTTGCGTGAAACGGAACGTAAGAGCGGTAATCACGAGAGAGATGTGTTCATTTGATAGCTGGCTGTCGCACGGCGCGGACGTGGGGTGTTAAAATTAAATGTAATTTAAATTTAGATAAAGACGCCTAATGTGTCAGATGTGATACAGCTACCTACTTGAACACAAATGTATTAACAGTTTGAAAGTATGTTATTAAATTGTAAAGGTTTAACTCCGCCGCAGTTAACTTTTAAACCAACTAGGATCGGTTATGCAGAAACATTTGTCTCTGTCTTTTTCGTTACGTGTAAAGGGTATGGAAAATAACCTCACTTCTGAACTTTTTCGATGTTTTTCGTTGTTTTTTCACCATTATCTTTAGCAGAATTATCTTTCTTGAAAAAAAGTTATTCGAGCTACTGCACAGTACTTTAAAGTGTATTTTGATGTATAATTCAATACGTTTCCGCTATTATTTACGCCAAAAATATGACCCTACGCAAGCGCTTTTGATGTTATTCAGATTTTTTTACAATCATCTGTGAGGTTTATACGCAATTAATTACTTGTAGCTAATAGAGAATCTCTTTAGCTTGTATGATTTTTATGTGGCTACAACTTTACGTTTTCTATATAAAAAAATAGTCCCCGCCAACCATGTTTTCCTATTATGGATCCTTTTGGGATAATGCTTTCGTAAAAATGTATCAAATAAATAATCTAATTAAAACAGTATATCAGCAATTGTCATTCAATTCGTTGAGTAACGAGAGACGTCATTCATGTAATCATAGTTATTAAGGCAAATGTCATAATGATTTTAAAGTATTTGACCATATATATATTAGATGTATATGTAATGTATAGGTACACTTATATAACATCCGTTCGATCTATCGAAGCTCTGACCTTAGATTATTAGAGTATAGCACTAAGTACAGAAAATGTTCCGAGAGTTTTATAATCCCAAACACAAACGCCTTAAACCCATAACCGACTGCAAATCAAACAGCCGTTCGAAATGGTTTAAGTGATTAATTAAAAAACTGGAAACACTTGAGGGTTTCAATTCTGGAGATTGTGTTCCTTAATTGATACAGGTCGTGGCGAGCCAGAACGGTCGTTAGCTTATCACTATACTGATTTCACACCGCGACTGTGGCTTGGGACACATGGCGGTGAAATGGTACTATTAGATTTCTATAACTTTAACGCCTGTACTAAAGAATAATGAATGATGCCGTCCTATTAGTCGTAAACACAGTATATGCATCTGTATAGTTGGTTGGTGAATCAAGTAACATTGACCTTGCACTGTGACGTTCAGCAGAGTAAACGAGCTACTAGAATTCACACTAAAGTTCAGGTTTCCTAAGATTTCGGTGCCGTCATATAGCGGCTTTTATATAGCATTGAATGACGTCACTAGAACGTTGTTAATACGGCACAGTTTCTCCAGACTGGTATTAGAAAACGTTGTTTACGAGAAAACGTTCTTGTGACGTCATTCACCACTATATTACGGCCGCTATTATAACGACACCGTCTCATCTTAGGATACCGTAGCTTTAGGGTCCAATGATTATGATTGATGACCATGCAAATGACCAATGATTTAGCGGTATTACATTTTACACCATCGCGTACCAGAAAATGGGAAACAGCGTTTCCCATTGAAAACAGTCCAATGCAACACGACAATTATGACATCATCACCCACGAGAAAAAAATGTCTTAATCGTGTAGTAAGTATATACTTTTAACTCTAAACCAATTCAAACAGTTTTTTTTTTCAAATCGAAAGATCTTGCATTAAAACCTTCAAAAAAAAAGTTGTTTATCCTCCTTTTTCAGACAATTTTAGGTTATGTTGGCAACATAAGTGGCACCTATCTTAGAATCAGCATTGAATAAATAATAATAATGCAAACATACATCAGCACACGAGCGGCATGTAAGCCGACCCTCACCAACAGTAGTCCCGACGGGTCACGCCGCTGTTACAAACAGAACATCACAACACAAACGGTATGCTCAAAGGGCCTACTCTGAAAGAAAAAAACCATGAAAATCGTACGACGTTCGTTGTACTTTGTGATATTAGCAGTTCTGTCCCCGTATTACAACCCTTAAAATTCGCCAGTTTTCTAAATGGCTAACAATGCGTCTATTTTATTTGCTACACAGCGAGAAAGAGATGTAATTGAAGCAATTCATAAACCTGGTAAGTTTTAAAGAGTATGTAACACTTCCAGCAATAAGGTTCAAAGTTTAGTAAATCGAACGACGAACATAGGTATTCCGATTATCGCAATCCTTTTGTTGTAGTAGAGGCCTCATACCATAGCCGACAGCCTTGCTTTATATTAACAATTTTTTTAAACGTTTTCATGGCTTCAGAAGTGAGAGTTGTACATTTAAATGCTAAATATATAAGAAGTTGCTTTGAATTGAATCAAAGCTCAGAAAAACTACGAGTTCGGTGCCAACTTTCTCTCTTTTAGTTGACAATAATGTTTTGTCAATTTGGAAAACACATAATTATTGGTGGCAATAAGTTAATAAGAGACAACTCCTAATATACAACGTGTTACAAAATAACCCCTAATGCTGAATATGGTGAATAGGGGACCATCAAACTGAACAACTTTTACTATGAGACCAACTCTGAAATCGCGAAAAAAACTGCTGTTTCATTTAAAAATTAATAACAATAATATCAAAATTTATGATTAGGGATTATTTTGTAACACTTTGTATAGGTACAGTAAATAGAAAACATGCACTTAGCGGTCTACTGGTAGGTATTTTATTTTCCTCGCGACTTTGTCTGCTTGGAATTTCGATGTCCGAGGGACTTTTGGATATAATTGTAGCATTAATTTTGCATTATCATACAATCAATCAATCAATATAGCTTAGTAATATTGTTATTGCAATAGAAGAAAAAGATATATTGGTGCCAATCTATTCCATCAAATATGCCGATGTTAGGCAATCAAAAAGGTGGCATATGTGTCTTGCTGGCAGATTAAAAAACCTATATTGAAACATAAATCAATACAATTAAACAAGAAGCTCGAACTACCAATTTGATAACCTGGGACCAAATTACAAAGTATTATATTGCTAACCGAAATAAAAGGAGATAGTGTGAAGGATGGCGCAACATCACGCCTTTAGCAAGGTGATGAAAATTCAATCGGAAAGGAATTATATCTTGTAGCAAATGTAAAATGAATAATAAAACCAACTGTAAAAGAGGCTGGACTTACCACGATTGTATCAGATGTGAAGATCTTTGAGGGACACACTGTTATTGAGAATGATCAACATCGACTTTAAATCTTCTTTTAAAGCCTCGTAAATTTCGACTTTAAAATCGAAATTTACGAGGCTTTAAATTAACCCTGTATGCTACTTAAAAATATACAGGATGAACTTTAACTGTACTGGATTTTATTATTAAATCGTAGAACTATGCTACACTTTCTAAAAATAAAAAAATGTTTCGATACTATTTTGATAGGATTGTTGGGGAAGGTCAACAATTCTATCACAGTATTTAAATTGTAATGGTAATATTTTCCTATTTTTTCGATTTTACCGTCACTGAATGCAACCAAAAACTTAAAGACACCCTTGTATTCTTTATTAAGTAGCTCTTTTTATTTCATTTCAAGAGCATTTTAAAGTATAGGTACATATTTTACTTGAGCACTGAGCTTCTGCTCAGTCTGATGTCGTTTTTTAACATTTTCTGTAGCTCTTCTACATTTAACTTCCAGTTTTCAGTAAAGCTGGTTGGTTGGTGGTAGGGCTTAAGGCAGTTAGAGGTAAGATAACCAGTTCCTCAGTGACGAGGATTCCGGGTGTAGTGCGCTTCCACATTCGGTCTTATCGTCACTTAAAATCAGGTGAGGTGAAGGCCAAGCACTAACCCGTAGTGCATAAAAAAGCTTTACACAGTTTGCATTCATACTTTGCAACATCCTTCACATTTGCTTGTCATCCATTCCACAACCATCAGGCGCGAAATGAGAATAACTTTTGGCGGGGCCACCTCATAAATCAGCGAGCACTCCGGCTCAATTAAACCACCCCTATCTGATGCACTCCCGTCTCGTATGTGTTACCCTTTATTTTGTGAGATATATCTCTTAAACGCTCTTGTCAAATATTTGCTCTTTTTGAAATTATTGGGCTCATTATATACTTTTATTGGCGTATCGATGTTTTTGGGATAATGAGAGCGGTGTTTGAGTTTGTCAGTTTTGTTGGTTTTTTCTATGGTTTTTATTATAAGAGTTTTACAAGATAAACTGCATTGATAGAACAATTTATTTTAGTTTGCATTGCCATTAATACCTTCTCACGAAAACATTGTTCTTATAAAAGATTATGAACTCCTAGGGGTGAGACCTGGTGACCAGTACAATAGGTTTTTTTACTTTCTCGGGCACCAGATCTCTTACAAAACTTAAGAAACTCTACCATACAGATATAATTATTAGTATGATATAAATAAAGCCTATTTTTTTAAAGAAAAGCTTGTATCTAACTATGTAAGAATACTAGCGATCGCCCGTGACTTCATTTGCGTGACCAATTATTTCAGTAGAGTCTGTCTAAAAAGAAGGTTCACATGGATAATTTCAAAGGTAATTTTAATACCCACCTAAATCCCTAACCACCCCATTTAAATGAAATTGAGTAAAGCTATGTTTAGAATTAGAATTTTGACAGTACCAACAGGGTTACCAGTATAAGTTTTTATAAATAAATTCTCTCATGTAAACTGACTTTTTAGACAGATTCTACACTTTTTTCGGGATGCAAGGTACCCTGTGTCCTTCTCTGTACCTCTGACAACGTGTATGCAAAATTTCACAATGCTGTTTGAGTAGTTAGGACGTGAAGGCGTAACAAATAGACAAACTGACTTTCGCATTTATTATATTAGCAAAAATTTGTGTGATCTATTGTTAGGCGATGTCATAACTGAGAATCATAAAAGAAAACTAATCAAATAACCAATAGAATTTTATGATGTTTTAAATCGCCTTAATATATTCTAATCTGTAATTGAAAAGATGGAACGAAGAAACAAACTTGAAAATGGAATTTCGTTACACAACTTGATAACGAATAAAAACCGATCTATTATCTGAAATCGACTTTCTACTAATCGCCGATGTAGTCGGAATTCGCCAATAATCGCACTATGGCTGTAAAACGGATTTTTATAGCCAATAACGTTTGCAATTAGCTGATCCGTGCGATAACCAACGGCTTTCGTACATTAGAGCCGTTCGATGAATCTTACGCATTAGTTACATTGTGTAGGGTTCTTTAGTTGAAAATAGATTAAAAATGAAATTCCACATAAATAAATTAAAATTTTAATGTTTATTTGTTTTGCACATAAACAAGGTATTATGTAGATGCTCATAATTATATTGAATTCCTCTCATTTAACTATTTAAAAACAGCACGCACAAAAATTCACAGAATGGAAAATTGTACGTCAAAGAAATAGATAAACAATATTATTCAAATTAAATAAAAAAATTTAGAGAAAGATAAAATAACAACAATAAACCATCTATTATTTATGTTTATTAACTTTGTATTTAGGAAATGTAATGCATAGATAGATGGATTTTTATTTCTCGGAGATAGTATTTGTCTTTGTTTCGATAACAAGCTTTGACGAATTCTTTCAACATTATAAGGTTTACCGATACAAATTGTTTTTAGATAGATAACCTTAGAATTTGTCAACGCCTTAAACTTGTAGCCATCATTCCAAACAAATACACTAAAAACTCGTACGAAAAAACCGCAAATCGATGTTCAGCAAGGCCGTTTGGTACTTGAGGTAGAAAAACATTTTGGTCCCGCAGTTCTTAAAAATTCTTCCCTTAGGAGAGGAGTTATGGTGTCATCTTTTTTTGTATGGGGAAAATATTTTTTTTTTCTCACACCTATCGTGTAGAGCATCGAATGACAGGGCTTGCTGAGGTGGTTTCTAAAATATATCACATCATTACATTTCAGCCACTTGTTTTAAATTAAACCAAAAAACATTTTCAAAACATACCAATTTTGGCCTCCTTCAGATCCGATGTAGTTAAATTACTATTTGTAAAATACACCTTTAGAGTTTAATATCCTCATATTAAATCACAAGAAAGTTATTTTGAAAATATTTACATTTAGTTTTTTTTTTTTCTAATTTTTTCCCCAAACTTACGTTTGTGTGGGATTTTTGGAAATTATTTTTGATCTAATTTAAAACAATTGCCGAAATGTAATTATGTGATATATTTTTAGAATTTGCTCACTAAGCCCTTTGATTCCATACCATACACGATAGGTATTAGAACAAAAAAAATGTTTCCTCATACAAAAAAAGATGATACCTCAACTCCTCTCCTAAGGGAAGAATTTTTAAGAACTGCGGGTCCCAAATTTTGTTTTGACCTCAAGAATACGTGTACCAAACGGCTATGCTCTACATTTGCGGTTTTCCATTAATTTTAAGCTCGTAGGACGACCACTAAAAAGTAGACACTAACCTCAAAACACGTAATTAATGAAGCAAAAATGAAAGGCTATGTTACTTATGATAGGTTTTCACAACTTCCTAATTTCCCCACGTAAAATGCAACGCGGAAAACTAAGTTAATAATGATATTTTGTGAAAAGTGTAAATAATTTGCCTTCTTTCACTTTTTCAAAGAAATAGCTCTAATATTTAATTTGGAGTTTATTGTTTATTTTTGCATACCTACTTCTAACATAGTTAATATTGGGAATTATTTAATACTTAAACATACAAAAAAATGTTGTTCTCCAAAATTAGTAAATGATCACCAAATCTTAACCCGCCCAGTGATTTGGTGATCATTTGCTAATTCTGGTGGTTAGGTTAAGTTAGTATGGTGATCATTTAAACATACACCGCTAATAATACTTTTTTAGAAACATCAAATACCATTAGTTTTAAATTGTTACTTTGTTTGTAACCAAAAATACCTGACTGAGGGACGAATAAATATTTTGATCTTCGGAAACATGTATAAATGCTGATACCAATCTGATACAAACTTATCTTTTGCCTACAGAACCCCAATATTGCCGATCGAAAATTAACTTTTCTCGCCAAATCGCCTCGTGCGCTCAATCAATTACGATCCGATTCAATTTAATCGGCTGCAATCGATAACGGCGCGTGAGCAGGCCAGCAGCGATTTTCCATTCGGATGTCAATTTTAATACTTTTCTTTTTTGATTAACTTTTTTTAAATGAATGCGCGAAATGTTAACGGTTGTTGTAAGTATTGTTTTAAGGATATTTCGGTAAGTTATGTTTGATAACGCCTTTTATTAAATAACCCTGCATTAGTTTCTGTTATTATAATTCACTCAGCATTAATCTAAATTAGATACGAGAATTTCTAAAAATTCTCGTATCAGAATTGCCGAGTGTTTTTCTTCTGTGTAGTACGTGTTAAACTACTCTGCTGTAGGTACTAATGTTAATTATATATTCCTAAAAGAGTATCTAATGTTTTTGAAAAAATCTTTGGCTCCGATCAACGTAGTAGATACACTCATTATTATGACAAATAATAATAATAACACTATTCTATTTTATTATTCATCGTACTAATATTTAGCTAAAGTGATTTAAAAAACCACTTAATTTTTAAATTTATTTGATTTAATATTATACTTTTGAGTTTCAGTATTCTGAAAACAATTGGCTTTGATAACTTTTTGAACATGACTGGAAATCTCAAAACCATTTCGAGGAATAAGCTTTCGGTACAGTGTCTACTAATTAAATTTAAAAATAAGTCTATATTTTTAAAGATATTTATAATATTCAATAAAAAGCTTTAACCTTCAAAACGAGTCACACCTGTTACTCGATGGGAACTTTTTATTAGAAATTTCCCAACCAGTCACACTGTTACAGGTTATTTCACCTATATTTCACCTATAACAGTGTGACAGTCTGAAAAGTAATAGGTATTTAGTTCCCATCGAGTAACATCCCACTGATTACGTATCTCTGTTGCTAACAATTCTCGATTGAAATCGATTGAAATCGCAGTTGAATTGCTGCTTGGTGCAAGATAGTTGTCACATTGGTTCTTACTAAAGCAGCAATGTCACTGCGATTTCTGTCAAAGTTGATTGCAACAAAGTTAGACAATCAGCCTTCAGGTGTAACTCGTTGGGATTTTTCTAATAAAAAATTCTCAACCAGTCACAGTGTGACAGTTGATGGTGTGACTCGTTGGGAACAAATGATCTTAAAATACTTACAAATATCTTCCATTAACCAATTGTCACAGACTAATATTAAAAGCAACGAAACAATCACCCATTGCGAGCGTTTGTCGTAAATCGGCCGAGAGCGCGCGAATATTTCCATCAAACGCTGGCTATCGCAAATAAACGGGTACAATCAAGCGCACAAGATTTAAACAAGGCGGCCCGTACGCAGTATTTACGACTATGAAAGCTAGGGGTGGCACAAACATCAAATATGAACTCGCCATTGAGACGACAAACTGCACTATTTTGATGGGCATTATATACTCGTATTTATATTTTTTTTTTTGTGAAAACTGATAGCAAATTAGTATTGTTTAAAAAAGATCAAGCAATTTTTAAGGGCAATAATGTCAAATTCAAATTAAAAACATCTTTATTCAAATAAACTAAATAATTGAGCAACTTTCAACCGTCTATAACTTTCCTGCCACCCGTTCCAGATTTTTTTAACTGATAAAAAGTATGAGCGCAAGAAAATTAAAAGCTTTTAAGGAATTAAATGAAATAAAATCTAATATACTTAATTAATTTGATTTTTGCTTTTTGGTTTGACGACTTCGAAAACCTGCATTTTGATTAAAGACGTATTTACCAAAATAAGCACGACAGAATTTTTACACTATGTTTTCTGTCTAATTTGATAGATTTTTTTTATGGTAACGATCCACCATCAACCCGAATCAAAAACTTATGATTAAACAAGCCTAGCATCATCAACCCTACGGCCAAGCAATCAATAGGGGCGATATTTTGACGTTTTATTACATCGACCGACATTTTCATATCTGGCGACAAATTTTGACACCATATTTTCTGTATAATTTGATAAAAAAAATCTATGGAAACGATCCACCATCAACAAAACTTAAAATAAAATTGATTTATACAGCTAACACCATCAACCCTACTGACCAGCAATCAATGGGGGCGATATTTTGACGTTTCATTATATCGACCGACATCTTCATATCTGGCCGGCGGTTATTTATGCTTGCGACTGTACCCGCGGGCGGTTGGTTTACGGGGCCAGACTGCGACAGTTACACTGTGATGTTTAAATAAACTACGATGGGGTTCATTTGTTTTATTCTTGGGTATTCATTTACTCTATTAATCATAATAAAAACTTAACCTAGAGATAATAAACCTATTTAATTAAAGACGTTGTTTTATTCGAACATTCACGTGTAATATTTTAATTAAACTTTAAAGTTGTTTTGTCAGAAAAATGATCAAGATTTTCCAGGTGTCCCATAAATTGCATTAATAATCCTATTTTGAAAATCCATAACAGATACATAACGTAAATTCGTATAACAATTAGATTTTCTACTAGTACTTTATTTTCAAAAAAGAAATCCTTCTTTTGAATTTAAAGGCTATATTCATGTGTGCATACACATTTTAAATTTTTGACAACATGTGAATATGCAAGTATTTTTATACATAAGAAGGAATGCACTGAGAATGGAAAAGGGAGTATTTAAAAATTCTCGTATACATTACATTTTGTGCCATTTTCTTTAATAAACAATTTGCTACTTTACGTGACGGTTGCATCCGCTCAAAACAAGTTTTTGTCGGTTTCCATAAAAATGGCGAACAAAGCAAGGTGCTGGCAAATCCTAATTAGTAATTACGAAATTCATGGAGAAATTACAGGAATATTTATGCAATTAACATTTCTTTTAATTCAAGACACCTGTCAATTTATGGAAGGTTTGTTTTTGATCGGTTTAACGACAAAGGGTAGATTTGAACCGCTTTTTTAGTTTTTATTTTTCGGAACAAATAAAATATTATAAAATTACTACTATTACGTAACTATACTGCAACTAAAATATTGAATGTGGTAGCATAAAATAAAGTTATATAAGGGTCGAACAAAATTATGTAACAATACTGAAACAGGGGGCCCATTACAAAAATAACGTACGCAATTGCGCAATGCAGTCACTTGGCCACGATAGTCGTCTGCAATTCGTTGGTTGTAGTTATGACAAACATTTTGAATTTGGCTATCGTAGCCCATAGACTACTGAACGAACGATGTCGGATACGCTAGAGAGAAACTGTCAATCTCACGCAATCACTTTGCGATATCGCATACGCAAGTGCTTTGTAATAGGAAACAATCAAAACGAAGCACGGTCGCAGCTGCGTGTATCGCATTAAACTTTTTGTAATAGACCCCCAGTGTTGCTTAAACTGAAAAACTTTCTCCGAGGAACACATAGGTCGAAAAACGAAAAAACAATCATACTTCCAAACAAAATGTATTGATCAGCTGACCAAGTGTAGAAAAGGAAGGTAGTGGACCCCCTCAGTAAATCCTCAGTAGAAGAAACTTTACAGTATGATAAAGTATCATAAATGAAATATATTTTTTTAATTATCCAAATTGATTATTTTTGTTTTTGGATTTTGTACATAGGTTTTGGTTCACACTATATTACATCCCTGCAAAGTTTCATCGACTGAGGATTTAATGTTGGGGTCTTCATTCAAAAGATCACTACATTTCCTACACTACTTACAAGAGAAAGTTGTTCAGTTTAAGCAACACTTTCACCTAATTCAGTATTGTTAAATAATTTAGTTCTACCTTGTATACTGTTCGAAATTAAAATTCTTCCTTTCTTAATAAAACATTAATTGCAAGCACAACTAACTTTCAATAAATACCTTTTAACAATTTGTATCTACGCTTGAGCAAATATTTTTATAGAATGTCAATACAATTTATGGATACTCGAGTTATTCGATTAAAGACTTGATAAGTAATAATCAAGTTGGTAATAAACTTTTTATCCGTATAATAATTCGGATATATATTTTTTAAAATTGCTTGATCATAATCCACCTGGTTTTAAGTGACGATAAGGCCGAAGGTGGAAGCGCACTACACCCGGAATCCTCATCACTGAGGAACTGGCTATCTAAAACCTTTTACCTTTAACTGCCAGAATACAACAATTTTTTAATTGTTGTTATGGCGTCAGACTTGATAAGATGGTGATCGGTAGCCAGGCGGACTTAAAATAAGCCCTACCACCAACCAAACCGAGTATCGTACCCCTTCTGGGAATCGAACTCGGGACCCCTACGTCTTACAAGGGTGCGCGAACCACTAGACCACAGAAGCGGTTCTAGATATTATATGCAACTGTACCTATACCTATACAAAACAACTGATAATAATGTATTGATAGTTTTTCGTGATATTATTAGCAGCATTTTTCGCGAGTCAGGCATGTTATTATTGTGATATTTCCAAAGAATAATAACTTATCAATTATTGGAAGATCCTTAAATACAGTTAGGTATGTAGTTCGAATAAAACATCAGAAAACCTATTGTTATAAAGTCCTTACACAAATAACAACGTAAGTACTTAACAATTCGTTCCAAAACAACACCGCCATTTTTGCAAGATGAATGCGATATACCTAATTATAATTTATAATTATACAAAACGAATTACCTACCGATGTAAAAATAATTATATCAAGCAAGCTTCATACGAAAATTATCTTATAACCGTGTGTATCATAACGAGGGCTATACGTAATTATTGAAAAAAATATCGATGTATTTCTGAATTTATAACTGCATCAAATATGATTAAGCAATTAGGGGTAAATAGAATACTGGCTTGGTAGCTTATGATTAACATATTTTTTTTCCAGATAATTTTAGTCACCTTATAAAAACCTTGTAGCATAGCTACAATAATAATGGTGTGCTATTTTGAGATGAAATACCAACTGACATAACTGTAACACCGTCCTGATAGAATCGGATTTTACAATCACCTGATGCAAGAATTCGAATCATGTAAACGTCAAAACAGGACCATAAAAACCGTTTTTAGTCTACCAAAAAACCTGAAAATAAAAACAAAAACAGCTTAGAAATTACATAGCTCTAACAGGAAAGAAAGAAATAACAGATTTTTGACGTTTATTCGATCCTGATGCTCGATTCCGTCGAGAGTTACTTAATAAAACACCTCTTGATATTGTTTAATTAACCAATGGGTATAATATAACACAACTCTTAAAAACTCCAGTTTCTAAAGCCGAAAAAAAGACGATCGCGTTTAAAAACACAACGCCATATTTCTTCCGCCGGTCACAAGATGGATTTCAACCGAAAATGCACTCAATTAAACAACGGGAGCCATGAGATAAAATTAAAACTTAATTAAAAAGTTTATAACGTGAATCGAGAGAGAGTAAAAAAAAAAACAAAAGACTGGCGAGGCGTAAAAACGTTTTGTCACCAACGCCACCTCAAGTCGTGAGTCAGTACTATTTTCTTTTTTTTATCTGTGGCCAGTACTGTCCGAAGGTATACCATGTTCGAACTCATTATTCGAATGTTCCCTTTTATTTTCGATTATCATCTGTTTAATTTACGTATGTGAGAGATTTTATTGGGTGTTTAAGAAGAATGTTTGATATTTATCGCTACGCTTTTAAAGGAAGTGAGATTTTCGAGTTTTTGAATGATTTCAGGGGCACCCTACTATGTGTGAGAAGCACTATACCTTACTTATTTAATTGTGTAGTTTTCAGTAAATAATTACTTGATTATTTTTCTCGTCTCGATTATTCTTTAAAATTATTTAGCTGGAACGATGAAGATCTATATTTTTGAAATAAAACACTTTTTAACGGATTCCTACTGGCGCGGTTTTATTGAAAGTAATTTGGTAAACAGTTGGTATTAGGTTTGATTTTTTTATTTTTCCGACGGTTTTCGTTTTATTTCATATCTAGTGAGCACCAAAGCTTGAGAGGTTAATTTATATCTTTGTTTGTATTTTTATTTGTGTTAAAATTACTTCTAAGTTTTTTTTGTAAAGAAGATCACCCATTTTATAGGGTGGTCTAGGACGCCATTGTAAAAAAATAATTCGTTTTTTGTGTACTTTGAAAATAAGTAATTATTATTGATAGCCGCTAAAGAAAACAAAAAAAAATATCCCAGAATTAGTGATCTCCTTTCGTGCATTTGATTAAAAAATAAATCGGATAATTTAAAACACAATTATAAGTTTTTAAGATGGATTTTTCTTGAGGTAAGTACTACAGATTCCCTTGCACGTTCAAAAACTTGAACTACGACTTCAAAACCATAATTCTATGGAGGTAATGCACCATTATAAACGTCATTAGTAGAAGTTCCGTCGGCCGCGATGTTAATGCCAGTTATCAGTGACAATGTTGGTGCAGCTACCTGTTAAATATGGGATTGGAAACAACTGTAAGAGGGTGTAGAACTAAAAAAGGTAGAGATGGCAAGCAATATTTGAAATGTATTAATAATAAACAGTGTTATTTTTTAATCGATCCGAGCAAGTATTTTAAAGTTACCAGTTTTATAGCAATTTTTAACATTGAAATTGTTAAAAAGAGATAAAGGTTTTTTAGCCAAAAGGGCGACATGGCCATAGATCGGCCAAAATTGCAAATATCTCTATGGGAAAGTGAAATAAAAATGTGTAGAGCGCGGAGGTCTATCGAATGGTGCTTTAATTTAGAAAATCAGTCGGGTAGTTTTTGAAAAATTACGAAAAGATCTAAAAAAAAGTAAAAAAAAGTACAACTTGCTCGGAAAAAATTAGAATGATTGATGAAGGATTGTTTTTTTTTTTGCAGAGTACGGTTTTATACAGTGATAATTTATTTAACTTTAGGTTTCAAAATAAAAAAAAATAAGACTCAAAACTTTAGATTATGAATAAAAACAGTTTGAAAACAAACCTGTTTCCTACTAAAACAATGAAAGACGTGCCTTATCTAGTGATTCCAAGTCTACTACAGAATGTCTCACTCTTCTGGCTCACAGTCATAAATCGGTGGCTCATTTGAATGCGGCCGATTGTGATCGACGGCTGCGCGCGCGCACGCCTCGCGCCGGAACATGCCACTCCGCACTTTAGCCACAGATTTATGGGATTTGGTGGGTATTTGTTTATACTTTCATAACTCTATGTTTTAATTATATTTTGTGAAAAAAATATCTAAATGTATGAATCAGCTGATTTTTTATCGCGATTTCAGAGTTAGTCCCATAGTAAAAGTTGTTCAGTTTGATGGTCCCTATCTACCATATTCGGCATTAGGGGTTATTTTGTAACACTTTGTATAGCTCGGATGCATGGCTTATGAAAAAGATTAAACATAAACAATAAAATAAGTTTTTCATAATTAAACGTTTACGGCTCCTACAGACCTTAAGTAGCGCCCATCCATGTTTCATATATTTTTGGTCCAAATATGAAATTGCCGGCCAAAAGACAAAAGTGCTTTATTCTGATAGATTTTGTCCATCTAAGCATTTTTTATTATGGCACCGAAGCTGTAGCACCGCTTCACATTTGTATCAAAATGTATGAAAAGACAGACTTTTTGAACTCAATTAAAATCAAGTACAGCAGTGCTACAGCTTCGTTACCATAATAAGAAATGCTTAGGCGGACATAATCTATCAGAATTTGCTTTTTGGACGATTTTTTTACATTTGTGCCAAAATGTATGAAAAGACAGACTTTTTGAACTCAATTAAAATCAAGTACAGCATTGCTAGAGCTTCAGTGCCATAATAAGAAATGCTAAGGTGGACAAAATCCATCAGAATAAAGCACTTTTCCTTTTTGGCCGGCACTTTCACATTTGGACCAAAATGGATGATGTCTTTTATTGCTCGAATAACATAAGGTATAGAAAATACACACGAACAGATTGAAGCTAAGGTTATAGTTTATTTACGAACAATAACCTCAGTAAAATATAGTTCGTTGTAATAGTAGCCAAAAGTGCCTAAAGTGGCCACTTTTTGCTTGCTTATAGGGCACTTAGTTATGCAATACACTTATGTTTGTTCGATTACTGCTTCTCCAAAGCTTGCGATTTCTGTTCGTTTAGTTGTTGAATAAAAAGATAGCGGATCATAAACAAACATGTTTTATGATAAACATACTATGAATATTAATCAGCAATACTTTTTCCCTCATCTTTCCTTTGACTTCAACAATTCAATAGACAAGTATAAATATTGATCAAGTTTGTAAAAGGAAATGCACTAGCATATGAGGAAAACATTAAAAAAAGAAATTCTCCAAAAATGCGCATATTTGATTGTTTTAATGAAAAAACGCTAGAAGCTCTTAATGCTAAGCTAAGAATATCTTACAATTATGTTTGATGTAAGCATAGAATGTCGTGAAGAAACCGGTCATCGCTTAGCATCGCATAACTTGTGTGTAACGTAAAATGGACAAGAGTGAGTTAACCTTAACAAAGTGTATTAGGTATAACATAATAAAAATTGTTGGTTGAAATAAAACACTTTTTAACGGATACTAGCGCCGTTTTATTGAGATTAGTCCCCCGTGACCACGGCAGCTGCAAAGGTGCCGAAGCCCGAAATATAAAATAAAAAATCAAACCAAAGCACTTTCAATAAAACCACGCATGCAGCCAGGACCAACTGCTCAACGTGCCTTCCAAAGCACTGAGGAACTCGAGATATTAAATTTTGGTCACCCATCCCATGACCGACCCTTGTGAAAGTTGCTTAACCTCCGCAATCGCTGGGCTAAACCACTAAACCAATGCGCCACGAGCTCAGGCTTGAACTGCTTAGAAACAAACTATCGAAATTTGCGGGTGGAAGATCAAGCTTACGCGCTCACTAGACATGAAATAAAACACTTTTTAACGAATACTAGCGCCGTTTTATTGAAAGCACTTTGGTAATTAGTTGGTAATTGGTTTGATTTTTGTTGATTTTCAGCCCCCCGTGACCACGGCAGCTGCAAAGGTGCCGAAACGTTGAGAAAATCAAAAATCTAACCAAATACCAAGTAATTACCAAAGTACTTTCAATAAAACAACGCTAGTATCCGTTAAAAAGTGTTTTATTTAATATCGCATAGTATTTTAATCAACATTCTTCGTCGAATGTAATTAAAAAATGTCTGGTCCGCGGAGCCTAGCGAATTGGAAACTCTGCCACATCGATTTGTTGTAGTTATATGCATCGATTATTGCTGTGATTGTCCGTAATATCGAGTAATTGTTAATTTTTTTCTTGCATCCACTTATACTCTTTTTTTCTTTTAGAGTAAATGGCTCTCCAGCAATTAACTATGAAAGTATACTGGGGAAAATGGACGATATGCATCTGTGCGTCTCGTTTAAATCTATAAGTGAAAACATTACATTTTAACATGTGATATTAAAATTAAGTACGGGACGGGTGGTTTGTTGGTTACTTAGTAAACCAAAGTAAATTTCAATTAAACAATTTCTTGTGCTTAAAGGTAAGAAAGCCACTGAACAATTCAGTACCTACATTTTAATGAGATATGTGACCATAACATAGAGTAAAAAGTTTTTTTTGTTTAATACCTACGAAGTCTTATCCATAACACATATGGAAACTTGGTTGTATAGGTACGAGTATATAATAATAACTCGGTAGAAATAATACTTATAAATACAGCCTTATAAAGCCAAATACTGTAGATAGGAACTATCAAACTGAATAACTTTTACTATGGGGCGAACTCTCAAATGTTAACATTTTCGTTATTAATTGTTCAATTCAATTCAAAAGTCAAGTTGATTTCAAATTGAAATTCAAAATTAAAAAGTTGTCCAGTTTGATGGTCCCTACCTACCATATTCGGCTTTCTTTATAAGGCTTTTACTAAACACTCTGTATATCCGGTGTAAATATAAGTGAAAATATTATTTATTATTATTATCATATTAATCTATATATATAAAAGCGTAAATCACTCACTGACTCATCACGAAATCTCAGAAACTACAAGTGCTAGGAGTCTCAAATTTTGCATGGGGGTTCCTTTTAGGGTGTAGGTGCTCACTAAGACGGGATTTTGCGAAATTCAATCCCTAAGAGGGTGAAACAGAGTGGCAAAGTTTGTATGGGAGAACGCGATTCCTTGGCCCGATTGACTTGAAATTTGGTATAGACATTCTTTTACAAAATTAATTGAACATGTGTTTCGTACTTTTTTGAAATGTATCCCTTAACAGGGTTGAAAAGGGGTAGAAAGCTATTTTTAGGGTGGTTGACTTCGATATCGGAATCAAAACTTCTTAGTGCATTTGAATGATTAAGAAAAATAAATGTCAGTTGTCACTGCACGGGCTGACGTTTAATCTCTAATTTTCCCGATTTTCAAGACAAGCTTTGATTCTTATAATGTTGTATAAGATTTTATCCCTATTTAACTACTTTAAGAAACATTAGTCAAATAAAACGGCAACATCTGGCAAATATCAGATAACGTGACAAGGAATGTGGTATTTAGAGAAGTGTTTCGATGGAGAGCCTGATAATAATGCACAACATTAGTTGCACCCGGCATAAATCTTTGCCCGGCATGCGTTGCAATGTCACGTTTTTTTAGTCAGAAACCTTTTCAGTAGTAAGCAGAACAATTCACCAAACATTCACCAAAGTTTCATCATAATCGGATGTGGATGAATGGTTTAGGAGTGCAAAGGAAACAAATACACATACATCGATTTTTATTTATAAAGAAGATAACTATTAAGCAAATATATTAGAATTTTTAACTATAAGGTAAGTATTAAATGTAACATAATATTATAATACTTATTTTGTTAAATTACCGCTAATAAATTTTATTAAGTACCTACCTAACTAATACAGAATCATTAACAGGGCGTCGATTCTGTAACCAAACTCGAACCCCACTTTGAATCTCACTTCACTGCACGGGAATTTTAAATCATAAATAAGATAATGATAAGAAAATTTTTTTATCACAAAAGATTTTAGATAGCTACGCAGGCTACCTAAATTTTTTGCAATCAGTAAAATAGCTCATTTAGTAAACAAATGTCTAATAACAAATTCACGCGAAGTGAAGTGAGATGCGAGTTTGGTTACAGAATCGACAGACTGCGCGGGCAAAACCGCGGGGTGCAGCTATTACCTATATAATCACAAAATTGTATAAATGTGAAAGTTTTGATGTTTGGATGTTGTTCTGTTAGGTACCTACTCAATCATATCATACTCAATCACGTCTGAACGGGTGAACGGATTTAGGAGAAATTTGGCACAGATATAGATTGTCTGGAATACTTAAAGGCTTCTTTTCATCCCGATCATTGGTTTCCAAGGGAAGACTTACAACGATTACCGACTGCCACGCGGACGGAGCCACGGGCAAAAGCTATACATATTATAAAAAAAAGTCGCTTCCCGCCGTCTATGCCCTTCTCTTAAACTATGCATAAAAACCTCATTAAAATCGATCCATAAGTTTGGGAGCTAGGTTGGTTGCCTCAGACAGACAGACACACACACACGTCAATTATATTATAACACCCCTTGCGTACGTCGTATAGGTATATGTCGTCCTCCTAGGTATATGTATCCTGTAGTATAATAATCTAATAACTTTACACTGACACCACATTAGCACAGTTTTACATTTAGTAACTACATTGCACCCGTGCGAAGCCGGGGCGGGCCGCTATCTTTATATAAACTGCTATCACATAGAATGATTTCTAATTTTTCTCTTTGCAAACTTCGGAGATAAGGGGGGGAGACGGTAATTTTTTTTATATTTTTCATCATAAGTTGAAAGCTATGTGGCCTAAAACAAAAAGAAAAAATAAAAATGAAAACTTTGAATCCTTCTGTTTATTGCGACAGCCGTCCACGCAACAATTATTAGTATTACGATTCTCCATCCTTACTATCCTTACTAATATTATAAAGGTGAAAGTCCGTTTGTTTGTTTGTTTGTTTATTTGTTTGTTACGCCTTCACGTCTGAACTACTGAACCGATCATCATGAAATTTTGCAAACACGTTGTCAGGGGTATAGAGAAGGACATAGGCTACCTTTTACCCCAAAAAAAGTATTGTTCCTGAGGGATAGCAAAAAAACTTTCCACGCAGACGAAGTCGCGGGCGGCCGCTAGTCTATATATATAAAAGCGTAAATCACTCACTGACTCATCACGAAATCTCAGAAACTACAAGTGCTAGGACTCTCAAATTTTGCATGGGGGTCCCTTTTAGGGTGTAGGTGCTCACTAAGACGGGATTTTGCGAAATTCAATCCCTAAGAGGGTGAAATAGGGTGGCAAAGTTTGTATGGGAGAACGCGGTTCCTTGGCCCGATTGACTTGAAATTTAGCATAGACATTCTTTTACAAAATTAATTGAACACGTGTTTCATATTTTTTTGAAATGTATCCCTTAACAGGGTTGAAAAGGGGTAGAAAGCTATTTTTAGGGTGGTTGACTTCGATATCGGAATCAAAACTTCTTAATGCATTTGAATGATTAAGAAAAATAAATGTCAGTTGTCACTGCACAGGCTGACGTTTAATCTCTAATTTTCCCGATTTTCAAGACAAGCTTTGATTCTTATAATGTTGTCTTCGATCAAATGTTGTATAAGATTTTATCCCTATTTTCACTATTTTACGAAATATTAGTTAAATAAAACGGCAACATCTGGCAAATATCAGATAACGTGACAAGGAATGTGGTATTTAGAGAAGTGTTTCGATGGAGAGCCTGATAATAATGCACAACATTAGTTGCACCCGGCATAAATCTTTGCCCGGCATGCGTTGCGATGTCACGTTTTTTTTAGCCAGAAACCTTTTCAGTAGTAAGCAGAACAATTCACCAAACATTCACCAAAGTTTCATCATAATCGGATGTGGATGAATGGTTTAGGAGTGCAAAGGAAACAAATACACATACATCGATTTTTATTTATAATATATTGTTAATTTAATATATTGTTAAATTACCGCTACTAAATTTTATTAAGTACCTACCTAACTAATATAGAATCGTTAAAGATTTTATATAGCTACGCAGGCTACCTAAATTTTTTGCAATCAGTAATATAGCTCATTTAGTAAACAAATGTCTAATAACAAATTCACGCGAAGTGAAGTGAGATGCGAGTTTGGTTACAGAATGCGACTGCGAACGAGACTGCGCGGGTAAAACCGCGGGATGCAGCTATTACCTATATAATCACAAAATTGTATAAATGTGAAAGTTTTGATGTTTGGATGTTGTTCTGTTAGGTACCTACTCAATCATATCATACTCAATCACGTCTGAACGGGTGAACGGATTTAGGAGAAATTTGGCACAGATATAGATTAAGTCTGGAATACTTAACACAGGCTTCTTTTCATCCCGATCATTGGTTTCCAAGGGAAGACTTACAACGATTACCGACTGCCACGCGGGCGGAGCCACGGGAAAAAGCTATACATAGTATAAAACAAAGTCGCTTTCCGCCGTCTATACGCTTCTCTTAAACTATGCATAAAAACCTCATTAAAATCGATCCATAAGTTTGGGAGCTAGGTTGGTTGCCTCAGACAGACACACGTCAATTATATTATAACACCCCTTGCGTACGTCGTATAGGTATATGTATCCTGTAGTATAATCTAATAACTTTACACTGACACCACATAAGCACAGTTTTACATTTAGTAACTACATTGCACCCGTGCGAAGCCGGGGCGGGCCGCTAGTTACACTATTACACTACTCTACCATCCAACATTAATTTACTAGAAGCCCGCCGTAATATGCGATTTTTTTATATTTATTTTTCGATTTTAAAAATAAATTCCAATTGATTATTATATTTATTTTATTCTAATCAAAAATATGGTAAAGTGATCTTAAAATACTCATGGCCTGGTCGAGTTTTTTTATCTGTTCTGGAGTTCTATACAAACAAACCCTTAGACCGTAGACCCATGGACCAAACTTACACAAAAAAATATATTCGGGCTCTTACCTTATGCCCTCGAATCTAGAAGGCCAATGGTTACTATGGAGATGTTGAAGCCACTTCTAGTTAGGAGTATGTTAGTGCTTTAGTGCTTATTGTGAGTGAAACCTAAGCTACCTATCAGTGATAGATCTAAGTGAGCTACTAGGGCGCTCGCTATGCTCGCTGACTTAGTTAATTGATCGTAAACGGACAAGATTATGATGGGAAATTTAAAATGTATACCTGTTGGTCTTGGAAGAATTTGTACCTTTGCCTTTGAAGATGTTAAAATTGAAAAAACATTATAGAAAATTTAAAGTCAAAGCAAAAATGGGTGCATTCTAGCAGACCAGTCGCTATGTCATCGACCACCACAGAATATTTTAAACATGGAAAATAATTTGATTATAATGTTCAATTTTTACTTTCCATGGTTAAAATGTACTCTATGGTGATCGATTTCTCAGTGATTGGCCTGCTGGAATGCCCCATTATTAAGCAAAAATTTACATTATGTTACATAAATAAAACACATTTCATTTCGAAACTTTATTAAATTACGTTACTAGCTAAAGTCTATTTTTTAACAATTAATCATAACTTCTAAGATGGTAAGCGTTTGACACATATGAATGTTAGTTATAAAATGGCCATTTATTAATAATTCACTTAACACTTTATCCGTTATTTCATCGCTATCAATTACTTAATGAAATTAATTGCTAACCTTTCGGCCTATAGCACTCTTCAATTACGATTCAAAATTGATTAGGGGTTTTTATAAAAGCAGACATATTCTACTATTATTTAAATAAGCGATCGTAATATAAAACGTAAAATCGTTAATACAGTCATCTTGTGAATTGACAAAATAAAATTCAAAGTAATGTTTTAAAGACTAGTTGTCGCCCGCGATCTTCTCCGTGGAATTTCACTGTCCATAAGAATTTCGATCATTCCTTTCTTTGCGAATGTCTACCTAAGCTATAATAACTATCTATGTGCCATGTTTTATCCATATTCGTCCAAGTGCTTTGAGCTGTGCGATGTTGATCCGTCGTGACGTGAGTCAGTCAAAACATTTTTATAGTACAGTAGCTGACATTATTAAGGTACTAGCGGCCGCCCGCGACTTCGTCTGCATGGAAAGTTTTTTGCTATCCCTCGGGAAGAATAGTTTTTTCGGGATGATAAGTATCCTATGTCCTTCTCTGTACCCTAGGCAATGTGTATGTAAAATTTCATGATGATCGGTTCAGTAGTTAAGACGTGAAGGCGTAACAAACAAACAAACAAATAAACAAACAAACGGACTTTCGCATTTATAATATTAGTAAGGATTAGCTGCCAAGTGTCCCCCAAACAATATAATTTCTAATGTTTGGGGGTTATGTGTTAAACAAAATTAACTACTTATTTATTTATTTTCACGTCATCGTCATATGGATTCACTTTCTGCAAAAATTTTCAGGGAAATTACTGCATTATTTTTTCATCACATTAGTGAAGAAAAGCAAACTTTCTTTAATACCAAATTAACAATTAATTTTTTAAATTGATAAATTATAACATTTCTGGCACATGAAGTGTCAAAAAAATTGTTACTTATCTAAATAAGTTTCTGATAAGTCATTCTCGTTCCCTTATAAATAATTAAATTTATTTCTAACACTTTCAATCTAAAAGCATTTGACCAAAGATAAATATTTAATAGTTAAGCGCCGTCTGTCGCATTAATCATAAAACTGTTAAAGCTCGCACTATAATTAACAACACGAAGTATCTGTAATATTTATACATCGAAAAAGTTATAAAGTACGCCGAAGGTATTTATTGCTTTTAACCATACAACTGGATGGGTTTAAGACCGAGCTATAAGTTAAAAGTAAGCAAGCTTTAATGTTTTAGTAAAAGACTTTTGTATTAATGAAAAATTTTAAAGGCTTTGCAAGTTCATTAAATGACAAATTTACGACATTGTTTTTTTGGCTTCAAAAGTCACAATATAACAATATTGTGACTTTTGAAGCCATAAAAACAATTAATCAAAAATAAAAACTAGGAATAAATATTACGACTATTAGGTTTGTGGCTGATAATAATATGATGATAATGTTTATCACCTCATTTTATTACTTTGACCATCAAAACTGAAGGAAAAACGGAACTTAATTATAGGTATAGTAGATAGTAGTAGAGTTTTTACGGTGTTTATAAGTTTAAAATTAATAAAAGACTTAAACGAATGTTTGAAGGAAACATTTGGAAAAAAAATTGTCACCCCCGTGACGACTGGGAAAAAAATCCCAGCCATCACCCCGGGGGACAGTGTTAGAGGGGACTCCTGGGAATAAAGGTCTGTCGCTATGGGAATGACTTAAGCTAACACTTAGCTCCTGTCAATCCCATACATTGTCATTCTATTCTGCTAGTGTTCATTTTAGTAGGATGACTATTTGAGTAGGTGCCTTTATTCACTCTGCAAATTTTTTGGATGTGTTCAGTCCATGAAACTGAACAACTTTCTTTGAGAAACATATGTCCAAATATGTAAAAAAACCGGCCAAGTGCAAGTCGGACTCGCGCACGAAGGGTTCCGTACCAAAAACGGCAATAAATCACGTTTGTTGTATGGGAGCCCCCCTTAAATATTTATTTTATTATGTTTTTAGTATTTGTTGTTATTGGGAGGGTGCGAAGGTATAATAATCGATCGCAGCGCTCATGGTGGCAAAAAGTAGAAATAATGAAGGCTCTGTAATCTGTTTGAAAACGATATTTAATTGATTACTAGCGATACAGGTATAATTATATATGTTTATTATCAGTTAGTAAAATTATTAAAGTAGCTTTATCCTCTTGTTTTACAAAATCTACAACTAAAAAAGAAGTAAACAAACCCTGATATAACCAAAATAAAACACTCTTTTTGAATAGATCTTACTTGCCATATTTAATTTAAATGACCAAAAATGATTTCACAACACTTTGTCCACCCAAATCATAGTAATTTTGAAATTTACATTAATAACACAATATGTATGGTATTTTTTAACATTTTGTCACAATGCCGCCATTACATAACAAAACGTCAAAACGGTCAGGTCGGAGCCAACAAAGTTGCAACACGCTAGGTGGCGCTAAAAGCGTGCACGGAGCCAATAGCTGCAACAGAAATACATCATCTGTGAAAATTTCAACTGTCTAGCTATTACGGTTCATGAGATACAGCCTGGTGACAGACAGACAGACAGACAAACGGACAGCGGAGTCTTAGTAATAAGGTCCCGTTTTTACCCTTTGGGTACGAAACCCTAAAAAAACATAATCCGTACAAATCAAAGAGATCACGCGATCAGTTTAGTACCGAAATTTTGTGACCTATTTTGACATATGTTTCTTGAAGAAAATTTAGTTTAAGACTGAACTCATCTTTAAAATTGTTTGAAGAGTAAATAAAAATACACCACGTATTACCGCTCGATCCTAGGTAGGTAGGTGTAGTATATTTTTCCCTACATTTTAAAAGTTGGATGCTTTTGTTTTGATTTTCCACAGCAAGGAAATAAAGCAAACATTAAATATCACTGGTTCATTAAATTAAATGTTTTAAAAAATTAATGTCCTGGTTTAATTTATACATAGCAATATAAAAGGAAACTGAGTTAAGAGTAATATTTTCAAAAATAATAATTCTGACAGCCAATGTATTTCTAAATATTTACATTGTACATGACTCCAATATGAAATGAGATTGTAATTTCGACATGTTACTGCAGTTTAAAATGTAATATTCTTCTATTTCTGGCCGCAGTTATTAGCGTAATAGCTATCCACCTGTCAGTTTTTACGTTCTTCAACTAACAAATTGCAAAAATATAGCAATTTATCATAAGTAATTTGTGTATATTATATTACTCTGTAGGTGCGCGGTGTCAGCCAGTTGTGATTAGCATAAACTCATTACTGGACTGTAGACATAAATTAGTTTATGTCGTAAAAATATATTATCTAAGGCTGCACCCCTCGGGGAGGCCGTATCTATGTCATGAGGGTTGAAATGTTCCAAAATTTTGATAAGTGAGACTAATTAATTTGATGAAAAATTGTATTTTCGCCTTTGAATGGGTTACAGGGTTATTTGTAAAACACTATAATCGCAAAAGTAGATGGCCAACATCATAAATAACAACGTTTTTTCTACCACATAAAAATCGACTTTCCGTACAAATATCCGAACAGCTGATCGACTTTTGTATGAAAAGCCGATTTTCTGTAATAGGGCCAATTAAATTTGACATTAATTATCAGTCTTTTGTTCAATTTTGTTAAAGTAAACCGTAAATGTGTTTATTACAAAATATTGTAATGTATTATTAACTGTTAAAAGGTAAGCAATTGTGCCTTTGAAAAAATAAAAAAATGTGTGCCCGCCTTTAGAAGATTATGTTGTTGAATTTTGATGAAGTGTCAAATGTGATCTAGTAATCTACTCCTTTTTTGCGAGGTTGTTGATGTTTTAACTTTATTGACAACATTTGGTAGTGGACATAAGTCAGAAATATGCAGAAATTCTTCTCTCGTTTTAATAAAATTAGCATCATGTTTGTTGCCTCATATTGTAAATGTTTTATTTTTAATCAAACAAAACATGTGGCACACACTTTATCAGGAGCATAGAAAAGGGGGTATATATTGGAATGCCTAATTTTTTTTTGTCCTAACTGTCTTTGGCACACTAATTTATTGGCCTAAAAACTTTTCGCACAATTTTCATTTGACCTAAATTTGTTTAGCCTATTTTCACTTCGCCTAAAATTTTTTCGCCGCATGTTTTGTTCCCAAATTCATCATTAAGCATAGTTATGCTTTGAATAGTTATTCATAATCTCTAATGTTTAAAAGTACTAAATAACGATTCGCACAATTGTGTAACGCCTAATAATTTTTTCGCCGAATGTTCACTTCACTTAATCATTATAGGAATAACCGTCCTTAATCCGTTTTGTTAACTACTTGTAAATTGAAGCAAGCATGCAGCGTGCAAGCAAGCATGCAGCATGCAAGCAAGCATTAAGGAGCTCCGCTCGCTTCGCTCGCTCCGCTGCAAGTGGTCAAAACACTAACCTAACCTAATGGTCTTCCACATTAAAAGTTTTTCTTTACAGCGGGGGGCCTCAGGCCCCCCGACCCCCCGGAACGGGGGGTCCGGCCCCCCTGCACCCCCCGGCAAGCATTTTGAAAGCAATCACGCAAGCAAGAATGCAAGCGAGCAAGCATGCATGCATTCAAGTGAACAAGCATGCATGCATTCAAGTGAGCAAGCATGCAAGCAAAAGCATGCATGCATACAATCATGCAGCATGCAACATGGATACAAGCATTATGGAAGTGTTCAAAACACTAACCTAACCTAACGTAATGGTGTTCGCATTAAAAGTTTTTCTTTATAGCGGAGGGCCTCAGGTCAGTTTTTTGACGATTTGTTTCTGTCATTGACTTGTATGCAATACAATATTGTTATGCCAAAAGTTATGTGTGCAAGACATTATTAGGGTTAACAATACTTCGGCGTAGTCATTATTGTGTCAAAAGATATGTGTGCTAATAAATTTTAGGACAATTAACATTAGTGGTTTTGATAATTAGAGACTTTAACGTTTAGGCGAAACGACAAAAATGCGAAAAAATCTATTAGGCCAAACAATAATTGTACCTAAGGAGTTTAGGCCAAAGAAATTCGGCCAAATGAAATTAGGACCAATGACTTTAGGCGAGTCAAGGGACACCCTAGAAAAGGACATAGGGTATTTTCATCCAGAAAATAGTACTGTTCCCAAGGGATAGAAAAATAATTGTCCACGCAGACGAAGTTGCGGGCTAGTACAGCAAACATTTTCAGTCACCCATCCTATGACCGACTCTAGCGAATGTTGCTTAAAAGCTCGAGCTACTTTTCGACCATACTACATCTATACATACATAACAATAAATATAATATAAATGATTGATAGAGCAGGAAAGACCTGAAACACTATAATATCTTCGCAAACTGCTGATTAATTGAGCGAACCAAATGGGAATATAATCGGTTTTTCGTGTAATAGTAATGACCGCAATACTATCAAATAACTGTTGAAAGACTTTCTTCAGCTTTGCTTATTTCTTAATTTAGATCTTATTTCATCATCAAAGTAAATAAAGGGAACACTATTTTATGTCACCTAAATTTAGATATTTCACTAATCTAATAATAAATACCCTAATAATAAATATCTATCCCCCAGAAATATATCAGTCATCATATTCATCAAAACTGTATCAAAGTATTAATCATCGGATTAAGGCTGTATATTTGCATTTGAACGAAATTAGTGTTTTTCCAATGAAGTTATTTAAAGAATGAAAGCATTATTATTGATGTTAACTTTAGTTTTAGGAAGCAAAATTCTTAAATTAGTGCCGTATAGAGAGAAAAACATAATAAATTGTCAGGTATTTTAAAACGAAGACAATCTGTTCAAGTGAAATTTCAAATTTGCTTGTCAGAGGTATTTTTCAAAAACGTTTCAGTTGTAACAAATAAGAATACGACTCATATTTATTTTTTCTCTTATTGTTTGTATTGTCAAGGAGTAGTAGCTACACAGAGAAATAAAATATAAAAAAATGCTCAAATTGGTACACTTTGACATGTTTTTTACTGGTATTTACAGAATCTAAAGTAATTTTAAATTTTTCTTAGGAATAATGAGGTATTTGTCTAATGTATTGCGTGTTTTGTATAAACTTATATCTATTAAATAATTTAATAGGAATTTTCAAAGTTCGCCCTCATTACGGCTCGCGCAGAGTTGTTTTGATCATGCGAGTCTACAGCCTTAATGTAAAATGTACATATCTTAAATTATAGTTTGATCACTTTTTTCTAAAGCTTGAATATAAGATCTGTCCTTTATAAGGTAAGTCACCGGCAGCAATAATATATTTGTAGCTACAAATAGTAAATCTTTCACCTTATAAATCTAATCAACAAACTAGTAGTATCATTTAATTCGTTCAATCATCAAAATAATAGAGACGTCACCTAATTAATAGATCAGTTCCTTAAGAATGTATATCCGCATTTCAAAGAAATTAGCGTTATTCCAAAGAAGTTGTCTAAAGAATGAAAGCATTACTTGATGTAAACTTTAGTTTTAGAAAGCAAAATTCTTAAATTAGTGCCGTATAGAGAGAGAAACATAAGCTATTTTAAAACAAAGACAATCTGTTCAAGTGGAATTTCAAAGCTTGTCAGAGGGGTTTTTTTTCACAAACTTTTCACCTGTAACAAATAAGAATAAGACTCATATTTATTTTTTCACTTATTGTTTGTATTGTCAAGGAGTGCAATATAGAGAGAAAATTTGTTTTTGTCACAGAGAAATGAAATATTAAAAAATGCTCAAATCGGTACACTTTCACATGTTTTTTTACTGGTATTTACATATTCTTAGAGGATCCTTAGGGGAGGCCTATTGGCTCCGTGCACGCTTTTAGCGCCACCTAGCGTGTTGCAACTTTGTTGGCTCTGACCTGACAGTTTTGACGTTTTGATATGTAATGGTGGCATTGTGACAAAATATTAAAAAATACTTTACATATTGTTTTATTAATGTAAATTTCAAAATTACTGTGATTTGGGTGGACAAAGTGTTGTGAAATCATTTTTGGTCATTTAAATTAAATATGGCAAGTAAGATCTATTCAAAAAGAGTGTTTTATTTTGGTTATATTAGGGTTTGTTTACTTCTTTTTTAGTTGTAGATTACAACAGGATAAAGCTACTTCAATAATCTTATTAAGTGATAATAAATATATATAATTGGTCCTGTATCGCTAGTAATCAATTAAATATCGTTTTCAAACAGAATACAGAGCCTTCATTATTTCTACTTTTTGCCACCATGAGCGCTGCGATCGATTATTATACCTTCGCACCCAGCGAATTCCCAGCAGTGGGTGTCGTGTGGCTGATATGATGATGATATATTCTTAAGTCATTTTTTTAGGGATAATGAGGTATTTGTCTAATGTATTGCGTGTTTTTTATATACTTATATCTATTTAATAATTTAATAAGAATTTTCAAAATTCGCCCTCATTACGGCTCGCGCAGAGTTGTTTTGATTATTTGTATTCAAAATTTAAAAATGGATCGTTATGTGCGTCTACACCCTTAATTCAATGCTGGAGCCTGAGTAGAGTAGTTCAGATCTTTTTCAAGTGTCAAGTTCACTTCTTAAAGTGAACTTGCTACCAAAAAGGAAACGTTTACAAAGTAAGGTTTGGACATTCATTCAAAGATTTGATAACTTAGAATGTGTTGATGATTATATAAAAACGAAAAAAAAAACAATTGTCTTCCCTTAAAAATCTAAGTAGATGAGGGGCTTAATAAATATTTTAGATGCAAGAAAGTACCTCTCGTCAAATTTCAGTTGAATTAGGTATTTGATAAATTAATATTATTTTCCAGGGATTAAATAGTACGTAGATTATACAACAAGTGACAAAGAGGGAATTTAGTTCCAGGGATACAAAGGACTGATTTTTTTTTACGAGTTCTGTACTCTACTTTTTAACATTGACTGCGAGAAAACAATTAATATCAGTACTTAAACCTACCTATAATTATAGTTATCACATTTTATTATTTAGGTAGGTAATCTAAACATTAGAAAATAGTGAAACTAGAAGATTTCCAATAACATATTAAAACAACCACGTTAAGAGGGAAATTACATGATCAGTCTGGCATCAGTCAGTCCATTTCATCAGTTTGTATAGACTTTGAATTTTTCCAGACTGAAGACCGTACCAGACTGATGGAATGGACTGATGCAAGACTAATTTAGCTCTAATTTAGCTCTAATATAATCTAAAAGAACCCAAAGATAAGACACTAAAAATAATCAAAATAATTTGGCGGGTTTTTTTTTTATTATATTTAAATACTGTAATAAGAGGTAGAAGCCTGTTACAAAAAAGTATAAATGCGTACGATATTCGTCCCACTCCGTGGTCCTATTGCGTCAAAAATAAGGTTCAATATCAAGTAAATTTAACGTCGAATTGCGTCCGACTATCGGGATGATTCCCCTTTACTATTATGTATTCTGCGCCTTCGGCCGCATACGATATTTTGTAATAGACCCTCAGTCCTTGTGGTTAAGCCATAGACATAGAAAATTTTTCGCTGCGCTCAAGGGTTAAGCAGTCTCATTGGTGGTTAGTACAGTATCAAATTCGTATTGTGGCATGCTTATTAACGTCTATTCATTAAAATTTAATTGATACGGAATCGCGATATCTAGTGTCGTATATTTGAAGTGTAAACAAAGTCTTATTTTAGTTTATACTTAAACATTTAGTAACCTAATATAAGGTTCACCTTATAGCAGACTATTCCGCTGTGATATAATTATCTGTTGTCCACAAATTCATCAAGTTTTTTTTTTTATAATTATAATGGGTTTGCTCTTGACCCTAGTCTAGCCCGAAAGTATAGACGGGGTCTACGATGGAGCGAGCTTGCCCAGAAGGTGCCTATTCACTCTGGCCTTGAAAGGAGTCAGGTTGTATGTGCTCGGAAACACAGACGCTGGCAGGGAATTCCATTCCTTGGCTTGCGCATCATAAACGATGATGAGTAGCGTTTAGTACGCATAGGAGGTATATCAACCAAGAACGGATGGTAGCCTGCAGTGCGTCTGGATGTCCGATGGAAGAAAGGAGAAGGTGGAATGAGCTCATGCAGCTCTTGAGCACACTCGCCGAAGTACAATCTATAGAAGACCGATAGGCAAGCAACGTTACGGCGGTGAGCCAAGCTGTGAAGCTTAGCTGATACCAGTTTTCCGTCGCCTATTAATCTCTTGGCTCTGCGTTCCACCGAGTCTAGTGCAGCAAGTTGATATTTCGCCGAGCCGTCCCAAAGGTGGCTGCAGTACTCCATGCAAGATCGGACTTGAGCTTTATAAAGGGTTAAAAGCTGCCCAGGCGTAAAGTACCGCTTGACTTTATTTAGGACGCTCAGCTTCTTAGCTGCAGTTTGAGCCTTAGACTCGATAGAGGTGCCGAAGTTAAGGTTAGAAGATAACTCCATGCCAAGAAGCTGGAGAGTGTCGGTTGCTTGGATAGATGTACCTCGGAAAGTAGGAGTTAAGTTGAATGGACTCCTTTTTGCGGTAAACAGACACGCCTGCGTTTAAGGAGCATTGAAGCTAACAAGATTTTCATCACCCCATTGGGAGACGAGACTTAGCGTCAGGTTCAATCGCTCAACCATGGCCTCCCTCATTATTTTCACCTCAACACCACCGGCTCCCGCGCTGGACAGATACCTCTCCATGACAGTACTGTCGTCTGCATAGCCAACAATGGCCGGTGTTAGCAGGTCATTGATGTGCAGCAGGAAAAGCGTCGCAGAGAGCACCGACCCCTGAGGAACTCCGGCATCAATCGCCATGAGGTCAGAGGAGCAGCCATCAATGACTACTCTGATCGACCGTTCACTCAGGAAGTCGGCTACCCAGCTACAAAAGCCAGCGGGGATTCCGTACGCTGGAAGCTTGCTCAACAAACTTGCGTGCCAAACCCTGTCAAAAGCCTTTGAGATGTCAAGCGAAACAGCAAGTGCTTCGCCGTGTTTCTCAATGGCCTCGCCCCAGCAGTGCGTCACGTACACAAGGAGATCCCCAGTTGATCGTCCCCGGCGAAAGCCATATTGATGATCACTAAGGAGATCGTTATCCTCTAGGTAGGTGAGCAGCTTGCCGTTCAGTACTCTTTCCATAGCCTTACAGAGTATGTAAGTGATGGCGATTGGTCGGTAATTGCTAGGGTCGGCACGACTACCCTTTTTAGGTACTGGTTGCACATTGGCAAGTTTCCAAAGTTAAAAATATATACTTATGTCACAGAATACATAATAGTACAAGTACAGAAGATCCACTCCGCAAAGTAATTTAAATAAATAGCGACGCTATCCCATACACAATAAAGTGCAATTCAGGTCGCACACCGTTCCCACCCTACAGATATATTCACCTAGAAGTTGCCTCTCTTTCTATCGCGTAGCTCTTATCTCTTCTAACGATTTTAGGGTTTGTTCTTCTAAATAATAATTAAATAATAGGTACTTAATGTACTTAAATACATTTCAAAAAACCTAGACTAGGTACAGTCGACGCCACATTAGACTATACATGCTGACTTTGAGGCAATTTGCTTTCTTACGAAATAACATTGTCATTAATAATTAACTTTATTTCGAAAGTAGGTATGTAAGTACCTATCTCATCTATAAATTATTATTGCAATAAATACATAGTTGGGTGAAGATTGTTTAGCAAATAAGTCAAGTAAGTACCTAAGAATAAACGGATACTAAATAATATCTAGCTAGTAGACAAGCACTTCTTACGTTTCGATGTCGTTTTGAACTTTTGGAAGTGTGAAAAACGTAAGGTTCGGATCCTTTATATTAGTATTAAGATGAACGCGGCGAGTGAGTGACTATCGAAATTGAACTGCTAACAGCCAGCCAACGGCGGCAGCCCTCTGAAATTAGTCCGTCCGGACGGACCCGCTGGCTACTTGTAGCTTCGTACCTAAAGCGCGGAGTGCGCCTAGCCTGCTTATGTGACGAAAAGTTGTTTGCACATATAATAAGTCTATGGTTGTTTGTCTGTATAGTAGAGCTATCTATTCAATGCGGTTAGTATTTATGTCTGTTTGTGAAACGTAGCGGTACACAAACAAGTTCCATTTCAAAATATTTACGAAAATATTGCTCACAATTTGGATATAATAAAATTTTCCGTGGCAGGGTGAAATACCGTGGATCTACGCGGAGCTGTTATAACCGCACTCTTCGACAACCATGAGTTGGTTTTTTTTTAATGATTTTGTCTTAATTAGGATTTTTTTTTCACTTTTATCACATAATAATTTCAACTCATGCACAGTTATATTCGTCAGACTATTTTTTTTTGTAAATTGATAAATTTTTGCCATTGCAGGCGGCTGTAATAGTCTCTTTCCTCGCAAAGTTCCAGTATTTGCTATCTATTCTATTTGATTATTTTCTAATAATTATGAGTGTAGTCTGTGAATAAGTGTATACTATTATGATGAACTAATCGATTGTGTCGTAAATATTTTAACTCAGGATTATGTTTAAAACCGTGGTTTGGCGAATTTGCTATTTAGCAGTGGCGAAGGGTCAATACAACCCGATCACTATCGGTTTACTTTCTAGAAATCCCACCCCACCGATCCACTATGCAGATAATAACATTTTTGTGGATCGCCATAATTTCACCCTTCGCCACTGCTATTTAGTATACACCTAATAACGTAATTTTTTGCATAGTTAATTTTACATATTTAAAACAGATGACTAGCTAGCTAGTAGGTTTTAGATAAAAAGGGCGACCTAGTCGTTTAGTCGTCATCTCTTTTAAATACGTAAAATTGGCTGCAAGAAATAATAAATAAATAATAAATAAATGCTTGGACAATTTCACACAGCGTCATCCAGCCCCAAACTAAGCAAAGCTTGTAATATGGGTGCTAGACAACTGATATACTACTTATATACTTTTTAAATGTATACTTATTACAAAAAGTAACACCCAGACCCGCCACAGAAATTAAAATTCATCATTTCAATTTCTGCCCGGCCGGGAATCGAACCCGGGACCTCTTGCGTGGTAGGCGGCATTTTGACCACTGCACCACTCAAGTCGTTAATGACAGGTATTATCAGCTCTACAGACATATTTTCACTTTCACAGGAGAACGTGGGTCAGTGCCGAAACTTGGTCACGCGATACACCCATTAAGGGTTGTTTCCCCCCTCCCCCCCTTTAAGGAACCGGCGAATTTCACTACCCTAAGTAATTCCAGGAGGGAGGCCACCCTATTGGTCGGATGACTTTGAATGATTTTTTATTGTACTCGCGCGCAATTTTATTGCTGTGATTTTTTAGGGTGGTAAGTAGATAATATGAATTCTGTACATAGAAACTACAATGACGTTGGCAAAAAAATATGAAGCAAAGTTTTCTTTTCTTTATTTTTTAACAAGTGTGAAATTTTTTTTTGCTTTATTTGAATAAAAAAAAACCAAGGAAATCGGGCTTATATTTTGTGATAGTATGAAATACAGTGAACCGCTGCTAATCCACTCGAAAATGTATGGCAAAAAGCGAGAGATATCGTTTTGAAATGCAAGCGAGTGAGTTCAGAAGTGTGGCTTAAAGAGATCCATTAACCACTTTACAGCCAAGATCTGGCACCTATAGTGACTATTTTTTGTTCCTGAAGCCGAAAAAAGGGCTTCGTGGAAAGCAATTTTCCGGCGATGAAGAGCTTAAGGACGATCATTTTTCAGAGAGGAAAAGTTATTTTTTGGAGGGTACTGAAAAGTTGATTTTGCGTCGTAAGAAGTGTATTGAGGTTCCAGGGGACTATATAAAAACAAATTTCAATTTTTTCTGCCTTTTCCTTCATATCCATACAGAGAATATTTTGAACTCCCTCGTAGTTCGTACATTTGATGTTTCTTGCGCTCATTCTTCTTATCAGTTAAAAATTCTGGAACGGGTAGTAGAAAAATATAGACGATTCAAAAGTTCTTGATTTTTATGTTTATTTGAATAAAAAACATTTGATTTAACTGTGTTTATGTATTATGGGCAACAGCGTCAACAAAATTTGCCGCAAAATTCGACGGCGCGGCGTGCGAGCAATTTTTACCTTAGGATGAATGATTTTCACCTTAGTTATGCGACGCTGTCACAGTATTATAAAGCACCTACCAGTAATTTGACTCTTTTGTTAATAAACGCATGCCACCACTGCATCAATATTAAAACTGTGACGCTGTTGCCTATGATACAGTGGGCTCCCTAAAGCCCACCGGTAACGATCAATTGCGATTGTCAATTTTTCCGCAATTGACGCCCATTGACGGAAAAATTGATCGTTTACGCGTGCAATTGAAGCGATTGTCAATTGCTCCAACAATGGCATTGACGGAAAAATTGACAATCGCAATTGATCGTTACCGGCGGGCTTAAGCATATGAGTAAACAAAGGACCAGAGACCAAGCTTCATACAACCGCGCGAATCGGTTGCACCACTACAAGCACGCGGGGGGGCATGTGTGCGTGTCCACTGGCCGCTTGTCGCGTACGTGTTAAAACCTGTTTTGACAACTGCAGCCAGTGGACAATCATAGGGCTTCATTTGTTTTGTTAGTTGCAAGTTTGAATTTCACGTTCTTAAGAAGCTTTGTCTTTGGTCCTGTTTACTCATGTGCCCTAAGGCCGTGAGCACTTTGAACATGAATTTGCATCGTACGTAAACATATGATCCTGGTCGAACGAATTGAGTGCGCACACTGAATACGTTTTCTCAGTCAAATAGGTATAGATATCGCATTCGTGAAGTCATCTTTGGATGCAGCGCGGTGAATAATCTAAATGAGTTATGTATCTCCAAGATAAATTCTTTTATAACTCGGATATTGCGGGCTGCGGCTGCGTCGTCGATGTTGTAGAACTGAATGGCTGCGTAAAAATATAATATAATATTTTATAACATATGATTTCGGTGAATTTTATCATATTATCATAGATAAATAATGGTAACTTGAATTACTCTGATCCCACACTAACAAAAATGTTCGTAAATTACGTTAATAAACTTTTATACAACAATTTTTTACTTTTAAATGCTCGAAATTGCTTGAAAATCCCAACAAGTTCGGATTGTATTCGGACGTCGGAAGTACACGTATGTATACGTACGACAAACTCGCACCCAGTGTGAGCACTCCCACTGTACTTGGAAGGTCGGGATCAGTCGTGCGTGTTCGTACGTATTCGCACGAGTAAAATTCGTACAAAAACGCGTCCAAAGTGCTCACGGCCTAAGGATTATATTTGGCCCAAAATATTAAAAAGAAGGTTCTCATATTTCCTTCTTGTTCAAAATACTACATTTACCTGGTACTAACATAACCAATATACATTACGAATATACTAACATATAAGTATAGTGTGTATTAATTGCCCTACATGTTCTAGAAATATATTTTAGTGTTTATGAAATTATGCAAATAATAATTAGCTCTTTAAATTGGTCACCCCTTCTTATGTCATTTTATTTGGCACCTGTCCTTTTATGTCCATATAAAGGGTAAATTAGGTCAATTTTTAAGACTAATTAAAGAAAATGTTAACTTAACTTCGATATAAAAATGTTGTAGTTAAAAATTAACTAAAGTAATTTTGAATGTAAGTATTTTTAAATAATTTATAATGCTTTATAAAGTATCAAAGATATTAGTACAGTAGCCCGTAGAACATTTAAGTCACCAAAAAGGTTACCGTTTGCCGTTGTGATATAGTTAATTATTACGAAATTATAGATACTTTAACCCAAGTTTTACAGGTCGCAACCCGCCGTAACCTATATTTGTATATCTCCAAAATTGATATTTTTTTTATTTTTCGAGGTTTACCACATAGTTTAGCTATTGTTGTGTTCTACTGCGTGGTCTGATTGCCGCAGATAAAAGTAAGACTATAAAAAGTAGCCATACACAGATTTAAGGTCTGATGAAAATGGTTGGATTTTATCTGGTCTTAAATCTGTGTATGATCACTTTCCATAGTCTTACTATTATCAGTGGCAATCAAACAAAGCTGCAGAACACGACAATAGCTAAACTATGAGGTAAACCTTGAAAAATAAAAAAATATCAATTTTGGAGATATACAAATATAGGTTACGGCGGGGTGCGATCTGTAAAACTTGGGTTAAAGTATCTATAATTTCGTAATAATTAACTATGTCACAACGGCAAACGGTAACCTTTTTGGTGATTTAAATATGTTCTACGGGCTACTGTACTATATATAGATAAATAGAAAAAACAACATTAGACATATAAAAAATCCTTGAAATGGAAATCTTTTTAGTGCAATGTTTTTATATCAATGTGGTAATTATTATAAAATTAAATATACCTACCTAACTAATTTTCATTCTATCAATCTGTATTTCTCAGTGATTAAAAAATCAATTACAGCAGACCGATAAGCGAGCAATTCCGAAGTGACAAATTAGTATTTTTTTTTTCGTAGCAAAGAGTGGTTTATGAAAAACAATAATCTCCGATAAGGGCAGTAATCCATCATGGTTTCCATAAAAGTTCTACGCCCCGACTTAATTTGATGTTGATGGTGCAATGGCTGCAAAACGAAATTTCCAAAGCTTAATATAGATTTTTAGAAAAAAGCTTATTATCAAAAAAGTTATGGTTTGAGTTCTTTACTCTTCAGAATATGGCCTGATTATATAATGTTGGTAAAATTATGTTGGAGACGACTAAAATACTTAGTACACGACCTTCGGGGTGTAGAAAAAAAGAGGAGCTTGGTGGCGCAGTGGTTTAGCGCCTGTCCCAGCGATTGCGGAGGTTAAGCAACGTTCGCAAGGGTCGTTCATGGGATGGGTGACCAAATATTTATTATCTCGAGCTCCTCCGTGCTTCGGAAGGCACGTTAAGCCGTTGGTCCCGGCTGCATTTGCAGTCGTTAACACCCACCAATCCGCATTGGGCCCGCGTGGTGGGTTATGGCCCGTCCTCCTTATCCACCCATAAGGAAGGCCTGTGCCCCAGCAGTGGGGACATTAAAATGGCTGATGGACACTACCTTCGACCTCCGGTCTCGGCCTTTATTCCAGCTTGTCCATCAAGGGCTGCAATGGCAACCACACTGCGATGGCCTGGACTTTCGCTAAGCTCCACTTTCGGCCATCATCGCTGCCAGCAACGTACCTAGTCATTATATACCACGGCAAAAATATACCTACAATTTTTTTTCACACATTTTTGTGACAAATTACATAGTTTTGGACGTGCTCATCAAGGCCTTTCATTTCATACCCATATTGTACAATTGAAGAAACAAATATATATACCACATTTGAAAGTGGTGTCGTACAGCCACCATATTGTTTTTATTAAAAAAATAGCTGGCAATAAAATTAACTTGGGATGATGTAAGGATTCTAATGATATTCCATACATCCAAATACGTTGCATTTAGAAGTTATGGTGGAATAAGGAAACTCACATACCCACATACGTGAACCCTGAACACATTACACTCTCTGTTTTTTTTGATAATCGTGTAAAAAGGAATGGCACTTATTTCTTTCAGTAGGTAGGTATACACATCAACTTTGTCTAGGGATACCAGGTGTTATTTTCATACAAATGAGGTAACTTTGAAGCCTTGGTTTTCTGAGAAGGGATGTACAGTGCTGTAATCGGATGATAGCCATCCAAGGACTGAATGGAATAGATTCAGATCGCTATACACACCCAACTGATCTGATCAGCATTCTAAAAGATTAATGGGTTAGAGTTCTCAGTTTGAGGATTCCATACATTTTCATGCTATTTTCGCGGTTTTTTTAAACATGTCTATTACGTTTTTAGAATGCTGGTCAGATCAGTTGGGTGTGTATAGCGATCTGAATCTCCTCCATTCACTCCCTGGATAGCCGTCATCAGATCACAGCACAGTACATCCCTACTCAGAAAACCAATGCTTCAAAGTTACCTTGTTTGTATGAAAATAACACCTGGTATCCCTAGACAAAGTTGATGTGTGTACTTAAATTTCAGTAATCAAAGGATCAAATATATGACACGTTTTTAATTATGTGAGCCTTTTACCACAAAAACTGTATTACAGGCACACTTACTTGCGTGTTAAGTTTAAATTGAAGAAAATTACTTTAATCCACTTTGATAGTACTGAAAACCTAAAAGTTTTGTTATCATTGAGAAATATGAAAAAATAAAAACGGTCAAGAGCGAGTCGGACTCGCGCACCGAGGGTTCCGTACCATCATAATTGCACCATCAAACCACACTGCAGAGTAGAACAATAAAATTAGTATTGCAGTTTTAGGTCAACGCCATCGTTTGACCGATAGTGGAACTAATGTTAACTTTTTTAGAAATTTGGTAATTTCTAAAAAAGTGTGCTATATTGAGGCATAGTTTTATTTTCTATAATCTTTATATAAACTGCTATCACGTAGAATTATTTCAGATTTTTCTCTTTGCAAACTTCAGAAATAAGGGGGGGGGGAACGGTATTTTTTTTACATTTTTCATCATAAGTCGAAAACTATGCGGCTTAAACAAAAAGAAAAAATGATTGAAAACGTCGAAACGGCGCTCTTTCATTTTCATATGATACCCCACATGCCCTAGTAGACAATTTCAATTTGAGTCCCTGTTGTAAAATAGATATTTATTTTTTATTTATTTATTATTTGCAAAATAGTCATCTTAAACTATTCCAAATTTCAAGTTGATACCATTAGTAGTTCTCGAGATATTCAGCTGTAACAGACACACAAAAAGACAGACTGAGTCACACCATAAGGGTTCCTTTTTTTATCATTTTGATACGGAACCCTAATAACAGTAGGTACTTTTTACTTTTATTTTGTATTATTTTTTTGACAAATTCGTTTTTAGGGTTCCGTACCAAGCGCCGTTTGCACGTTTTCAATATTTTATTTTTGGTTTAGGCTGCATAGTTTTTGACTTATGATGAAAAATGTAAAAAAAATACCGTCCCCCCCCATTATCTCCGAAGTTTGCCAAGAGAAAAATCTGAAATAATTCTATGTGATAGCAGTTTATATAAAGACTACAGGAAAGATAAAACGATGTCTCAATATAAAAGTAAACATTAGTTCCACTATCGGTCAAGAGATGGCGCTGAACTAAAACTGCAATACTAATTTTATTATTCTACTCTGCAGTGTGGTTTGATGGTGCAATTATGATGGTACGGAACCCTCGGTGCGCGAGTCCGACTCGCTCTTGACCGGTTTTTTAATAAAAGGAATTTCTCAAATTTTTGATGTAATACAAATAAATAATTTGTCAAGTAGGTAAGTATAGAAAAAGGGCCGAAGAATCCAGATTAACATTTAGTTTAAACGTCGTTAAACACAAGCCCGTAGCTGGTACAACCGAAGGGTTTTTAACTCCCGACTTTTATCAGATCAATTATGTATGCGCTGCGCCGCGCTGACTCACCCCAAGCCAAATTAACTTTTAATGCCTTTTTTATAAAGTATAATTTGGTTTATTATATTCAACGGGGTTCTAAACCTTTTTGTTGTTATTCACGAACTTATAACTGTCAAGATAAGGTCGAGAATTGTTCGATACGAGTTAAAAGGTCGCCGGTTATTTATTGAGTTTCCCAATAAAAATATTACTTAGCGTTGTAATTAGCGGTTGAAATATTTCTAACGTTTCAGTATAACCTTCGCTATATCGTTCAGATATTGTAGTAAGGTTGTAAATTTGGACAAATAAAAAGATTCGGTTATTTTCTTCTAATATTCTTAATGAGTTAGGTTTTCTTATCAGAAATCAAAATGTTTGATACAGTGGGCAACGTATCGACTTTTGTTTAGTAATGGAAATTACTGAAATGTAATGAAACGAAACCAAAGGAATTAACTATGCTCTACCTCAGCGGTTCCTGAATTCTTTTGGCTACGGAATCCTTTTTGGTTCACCATTTTTGGGCGGAACCCTAGCTCAAGTAGATAAACTAACTTAACTAACTGTAACATTGTTTTTTTTACGTGAAATAACACCATACTGAGGTTTTTTGGCTTGGTGTTCACATCATGTAAGTATGTTTGACTTTAAAAGAAGGACTTTAAAGATATCAAATATTTATTTAAATAAGTTTATATCTTGAATTTATAAACTCTTGAATTTTCGCAGAACCCCTGAGAGCCTCTTACGGAACCCAGTGTTCCGCGGAACCCCATTCGGGAACCACTGCTCTACCTAACAGAGATTTTATTAAAAATTAATGACACTTTTGGTAGGTTATAGTGGATTGAACTTTTGTATATTTTAAAAACTATATCTTGAATACAAATATGATTTCTTACACTTACAGAATAAACAAAACATTTTTGTCGTAATTTACTTTCCAAGATTTCCTTTCATCTATTTATACAAGGTTTCTGCAATTTGAACGTAGGCTGTAGGTATACATATGATTATTTTGTAAGTATATACCCATATACTTCAGTACACCAAGTTCCGGCTACACCCTATAGCTGTAAAGCGGCGTATACACAGGATGAGCCAATTTCCCATCAATAAGGCCGGGTCGGAATTAGCATAAGATCGATACTTCTTCCGGGTCGTACCATGCAGCGCCGGGGGAGGGGGGTATTTACTTTGTCTCAGGGTTGCCAGCTTACTTATTAATTGATGTCTAGAGTAATTTATTCCAAGTTGGCCCAGTTCGTAAATTGATTGATGATTTTGTAAATTTAAAGTTACCAACACGTAACTTTATGAATACAAATATTTAAACTTAGGTTATATTTACTTGAAGTTTATTCTTAACGATTAAAACGTTACATAAGTTATTAAAACGGATACTAACGTTGTTGTTATAATTTATTCTTTTTTGTTATAATTTTCATTTCACTCACACTCACAGATGGCTATATTAATATTATGTTTTTAGTCAGATAAGAAAATGTATAATGTAATTTAAAAACACAAACTCTACGTAATTAGTACTTTCTTCTAAACAAATCACTGACTTTAATCAACTTTATAGTTTTTTGTTTGATTTATAAATTATTGAAAAGTACTTGTTTAGAAAAAATATATTTGTCAACCCTAGCAAAAAGAAATTCGTACTGTGCGGCCATATTTCGTATACATTCGATGCGGCTTCTATCTGTATTTTTATGGCGAGTTATTACGGTGTCGTCAATCAAAAACTTTGGCCGGAACCAGTCGAGTTCAACGTTTTAACGTTTGGGCGCAATTAATTTACAAAGTTTACTTAACTAAATATAGAGCTATCTTTAACTTTTTTTATGCACGACTCGATAATGCTTGGCCTTTACCTCGCCTGATGTTAAGTGACGATAAGGCCGAAACAGCGCACTACACTCAGAATCCTCACTACTGAGGAACTGTCTATTTTACCTCTAATAGTCGGAACACAACAATTTTTAAATTGTTGACGTCAGACGGAATTCAAATAAACCAACCGAACTGAGTAGAAATGGACCCCGTTCGAGGGGGTCCATTTCGACCCCCGAATCGAAACAAGGGCCCCTGCGACTTACACGTGTGGGGTGGGCGAACCACTACTACTTTGTGTGTGATTTTTTTCAACTAAACACACAGTAGAAGGACTAAGACTTTATTTAAAGGTGTCTACTTTTAGTAATTAGTTGGTGATGGAGCATTTTAAATTATTGATGTATCGAAAAGTTAGTAACTAAGGACTTATGTATGCTACACAGCTTCACCTATTAATTTTATAATTTTATAATTATTCTCTAACAAAATGTAATACACTATCATAAAGTTAGTTTAAGCATTAAACTTGTAATCATTGTTAAAAATACTTTATTAAAGTTATATTTCTACGCAAAATGTAATGTTGATAAAACAAAGCTCCTAATACCAGAAGATAACTAAATAATATACTAGAAAAATTTTGACTCAAACCAAATCATAGTCGATTTTTTTCTGTTATATTATCTAGTATTGTATAAAAATAGCATTGTGAATGCTTAAATCTCAAATAAAAAAATTAAGATAAGATAATTTTGATCATGAAAACGCCCTAATGAATTATGATTTTTTTAAAAATAAATATGATCTTACTGCCGAACCGATTAGAGGTGCCACCAAATCGTAAAAGTACAATTTGGAACTCGAATCTCACTTCATCAGATGATGTACCGTCGTTTTCACCGCATTACTCCGTCGTTCTAAGAAGAAAGTAATTTAAGGCTACCGGTGCTGCGCAGACGCAGGCAGTGCCCCGCCGCGCACGCCGAAATGAGGGACAGTGTGTAATCGATGCTTCAACAATCGATTTAATTAGAATTATCGATATTTTTAAGGTACTGTCGTCGAGGGAAGTGTTAATTGACTTTTTGGTTTTTAATAAATGAGATAAACTTTGGGAAACCAATTAGTTATGAGACTAAAACACCAACAACTTCGCATGTATAGATTACTAACATCATAAACAAAAACATATGTTCTACAACTTTTCCAAAAACAGACAAAAAATTCCGACTTATCAGCTGTTTGGACGTTTGTACGGAGAGTCGATTTTTTTTGTCTGTTTTCGGAAATGTTGTTGTTTATGATGTTAGTAATCTACTCCTGCGAGATTGTTGGTGTTTTACAAATAACCCTGTATATTTTTCTCCTTACAAAGTCTTTCGCTTAGGGTTTGTGAACCGATGGCGTAACTTCTTTGACATTCACAAGTGCTTGTAACAGCCTAGACTGAATAAATTACTTTGAGTTTGATATCTTTGTGGTAGGATGAAAAGCTACACTATTTTAATAAAACCAATTTAAATTGTGATTTCTCAAAAAGGATAACGAAAACTGATTTGATTTTTAAGCCACTAGGTATTTGATGGACTTGAAATGAATGACTAGAAATGCAAATTCTTTTACTGTATTCAAGGTTTTATCAGGCGCGGTCCGAGGGGGGGGGGGGGGGTCACAGGGGACATGACCCCCCCCAAAACCGTATACGTCATATAGAAAAAGCTTCTAAAAATTTACAGAAAAGCAATTATTATTATTAGTGACCCCCCCCCCCCCCCCCCAAAATTTCAGGCTGCGACCGCGCCTGGGTTTTATAGTGGCCTAGGATTCAAATTAGCTGATTGCTTTTTGAAAAACCAAACTAAAACAGTGTGACTAAGCTAGTATTTATAGTCTATGCTAAAAGAGGGTAGACTTTCTTTAATTTTCAAAGTTAATAGAGGTCGACTACATTCTCATGTTCTTTATTATGAATGAATGAATGAATGATTTATTCGGTAACATGATTAACATTAAACATCACTACACCTACAAAAGACTTTTAATAAAATTAAATAGCGTTGTTCACCTTCTTTCTTGCAGTGTGATCGATTATTTCAAAACTGGTGTATTTACTTCTCAGATAAATACCATAAAACAACTTTTGTTTTTTTACAGTTACCAAACATAAACCCTTCTCTCGCCACCAGTACTTCTCAAGCTAACCTTACAACTCTTGGCCCATCGATACACAATAAAGCATGCAAACCACCCCCCACCGACTTTTATTTTCGATCCCTGACCGGTATAAAATTATAAAGAGCGCTAATAACTCATTCACTGATATATGTACCTGTGGTAGTCGACGTATGCAAAGTGTGCTACAATTTACGTACTCAATTATTATGTTTGTTTGTTTTTATTTCGACTGATTTAGGGTTAATATTGGTTTTGTATAATAGAAGCTCGGTTTTGGGTATAACATCTCTTATTTTATTTTTGAGTGAAAAATGTAGAGATTTTTATTTAGACATTTACGATGGATTTTAAGATAGCTGTAAGCCTACAACTTGCAACAGTAATATTTTACAACCATTAGCTAAGCATATTGTCCCGATTAAATATGATTTAGTTCAAATATTATACGTAAGATAATAGTGAAGAGCTCAAAATAAAGTAAATACATGCAAAAGCGGGACCATTCAGTTTAAAGATGGCAGTATTTAGCTCTACGTTAACTTACTTATCTCTGGAATGAATCACAGAAAAAATAATTTGTATAATAAAATGTATAGATAGATAAATTATATGGATCAAACTTAAACAAAGTTGTTTTAAAGCGAGGTATTTCCAAACCTTTTCTCGACTAGATTTTTTATGAAAAGCCATTAAAAAAGCTACTAATTATCTATCATTTTTCCATCCTTTAACCTTGCCAAAAACTCAGAATAAGGAAGTTAACTATGATTCCTTTATTATTGTAAACTGTAATTTCCCATTATTTAAGCAAGTTTCACAAATTCGGATAACTTCTTTGGAACACTCATTAGTCAAGTTTACTCGGAACCAGTGAAACGGACCTTAAGTGTAAGATTTTAAATGAATTTGACATTTACGAACACGCTAGATAAACCGATAAATCACCTAAGCAAAAGCTTACATCAAATCGAGTCAAGTATCGATTACTTTGAATCGAAAACGTTTGCTACGCGAGAGCATTTATTAATACACGTACTGTGTAATAAAATTGGCTGACAGCATTAAATACTTGTCGCTGGACTCATTCGTAAGTAATCGAATACATCGGTATGCATGGTATCGATTCTGGGACCGATTTTAATCGTTTCGTATCGAGATTAACATTGTAAACTAGGAATCGAGCTTCCATTATGCGTAGGCGATTTGTTCAACGCCTCTTCTTGAGTTAGTGCTTACGTTTATTGTTTTCTAAATCGTTTTAGGTAGTATAGTGACTAAGCAAGTGTATAGTAGGTGTATGGCATATTAGAGTTTGAATAAAACTAATAATGCCAAACAAAAATGACGGATTTACATAAGAAGCAGATTCATTTTTCTGAACGGATGCAGAAGACAGCGAATCAATAGTTTGTATGGTCTAATTTGGCTCGGAAGGTAATTATTTACAATTTTATTACTTGGCCTTAGTATTAGTACCAATCAATCTTTGGAAGTAGCTCCTATTAATGTATTAAGTGGTAGTTCTCAGTTTGCAGGTACAACACAGCCGCATGATGGAGAACCAGTGAAATCAAGATTGTATAGAGAACGTCAAGTCGAAGGTTGGCAGATCTCGGGGTCTCTCGTCGGGGATCTTAGGGAGGGAACCAAATGGCCTACTAACCTTCTTCTTCTTCGCTGTAGAAGAAGAAAATAGTTTGTACTTTTTTATCCCCTGGTATCTTGAAAGAAATCAGATACCGTGGCCTTCTGCAAACCTATCTACCTATACACTTCTTCTGTCTACCTCCAGTAAGTATTAAAAATAGCTTTTTCTCAGTAGTAGTCACTGCTAGACCATATAACAAATACTAAGTAGTATACAGGGTTATTTGTAAAACACCAACCACTTTGCAGGAGTTGATTACATCTTCAACAATTTTGTTCTACGACTTTTCCGAAAACAGACAATAAAATCGACTTTTCATACAAAACTCAATCATTCGGACATTTGTATGGAAAGTAGTTTTTTTGTCTGTTTTCGAAGAAGTCGCAGAACAATTAATGTAGTTTAAGATGTTAATAATCTACTCCTGCGATATTGTTGGTGTTTTACAAATATGTAACTCAAAGTTGTGCAAAACTGAATAAAATTTTCAGCTTTAATTGTTCCAAAGGCTATTGCCCTCATTTAAAAAGTTCTGGCTACCTCAAGTACTGACCTTGGAAATAGCTCTTGGTCCGCAGGTAGCTGACGGATAGCCTGAGGATTGACAGCCGGTCCAGTTTGCTGAGAATGTTCTGCTCGAAGGGCAGCAGCGACGCGAGTGTATCCAGTTCCGCGTTGAGACGCTCCCGATGTCTTTTGCTCGGGTTGCTCTTGGTGACACCGTCTTTTGATGGCGGTTTGATGCTGGAAGAAACAAGGTCGCGGTAAAATAATTTGTTACTACATGGTGATTTTTGAACAGTCGACAAGTTTTGTGGTGTGGCTTTGACCTATCAAACTGAACATCTTTCTCTATGTGACCAACTTAATCAGAGCAAACAAATTATTATCAGCTATTCCATACATTTTGGTCAAGTAGATATTGACGTTTTCTATCGAACAGCTGATTATTTAGACATTATAGACCTAGATTATAGTGTTTTCACCCTGTATTACACTCGCGAGTAAAAGTATGGAATCATAGGCCTATTTTCATACAAACATGGTAACTTTGAAGCCTTGGTTCTCCGCTAAGGATTGACCTAGCTGTGATCTGATGATGGCTATCCAGGGAGTGAATGCAGGAGATTCAGATCGCTATACACTTCCAACTGATATGATCAGCGTGCTGTGAGATATATATGAGGCCTGTGATTCCATACTTTTGCTCGCGAGTGTAGTTGAAATTGCTTTCCATCATTTTGGACAAGTAGTTAGTAATTAAAAAGTTGTTTAGATTAGATTATTGTTAAATATTTTTACGTAAGACAACACCATGATTTGAAATCCTTTTGTAAATATGTGATCAAAATCAATACCTCCTAATAGTAGGTGCTAGTTAGAAAAACTATTTTGTCAATCATTATTCTACAATCATTTATCTTAGCGTCAACGTTTTTGCCGATCTAATGACGTAACTAATAACTTTTATATGGTTTCGTTAAATTAACTTTATTATTAGTAGATAGGTACATAAAAAAACCGGCCAAGTGCGAGTCAGACTCGCGGCACGAGGGGTTCCGTACCAAAAACCGGCAAAAAAAACACGTTTGTTGTATGGGAGCCCCACTTAAATATTTATTTTATTCTGTTTTTAGTATTTGTTGTTATAGCGGCAATAAAAATACATCATCTGTGAAAATTTCAACCGTCTACCTGTTGTCGTTATTACTATCGAGCAAAAAACAGCAAAAAAAAAACACGTTTGTTGTATGGGAGCCCCCCTCAAATATTAATTTTATTCTGTTTTTAGTATTTGTTGTTATAGCGGCAACAGAAATACATCATCTCTGAAATTTTCAGCTGTCTAGCTATCACGGTTCATGAGATACAGCCTGGTGACAGACAGACAAACATACAGACGGACAGCGGAGTCTTAGTAATACGGTCCCGTTTTTACCCTTGGGTACGGAACCCTAAAAACTACTGTTTTCTTTAGTTTTGTGGGAATGTGAAATAGTTTCCTGAGTGTAACATACTTCTCACAATTTTTTACAAACATAATGGAATTAACATTTAGTTATCACAACTCCGAAACATTCTTTAATCCAATTATATTTCTCTTTTTCATTCTAAGCTAACGAAGAATTCCTTCATCAGAAATAATATTGCATGTTTAACTTTTTAGTACTAGTAGTTTAACAAAACAGAAATGGATAATAACAATATTTTTTACATAAATAATATAGGTAAATTTTAATAAAAACCATAAATTATGAACAGTAAATTAAGAATTAAGGGGCGGTAATAGGAAACCATGATTTGCGCGGGCCATATTTTTATACAGAAAACGTCAAAAATCATACGACAAGCTAAAGAGATTATCTAGTAGCTACAAGTATTAAATTGCGTTTAAACTTCACAGATCTTTGTAAAAAAAATCTGAATACCATCAAAAGCGCTTATCGCGGGCCATATTTTTGGCGTAAATAATAGCGGAAACGTATAGAATTCTACATCAAAATACACTTTGAAAGATAATGATGAAAAAACAACGAAAAACATCAAAAAAATGCAGAAGTGAGGTTATTTTCCATACTCTTTACACGTAAAGAAAAAGACAGAGACAAATGATTTCGCATAACGGAGCCTTAAAGCAACAATCGTCTTAGTTCTTAAACTTAATAAAAAATAAGTGATATTTACGATTTGTTCATAAAACAAATAACCATGCTCATTAAAAATACGTATGACCAGTAGTTGTGTTGTTCTCAATAATTTTAGTTTAGTAAAATATGTTTAACACTTGACGTAGGTACTCGTTATTTTACGATCATTAGGGTTTTAAAATACTAGGTACTTCTGAAAAACTGTAAAATTATGTTTGGAACAATAACTCCTGTTTTTTATGTTGTTGTTAATGTTGAAACTACTGTTCTGAGTACTTAGAAAAAAAATAGGATTGCAATCCGCATCACAAAATTGAGCGTGTCTAGTAAAAGTAATTAATAATTATTCTGATTAACACTGCACCTGGGGCTCAAGTCTGCTAATGTTTTCGTCAAAATCGTAAATCAATGGTGTTCTAATGGTAATGCTTTTTGACACAGTTCTTGTTACTTAAACCCAAAATCAAGACACAATATGTTTCCGTTTTGGGTTTAAGAAACACAATGTGTTTCAATTTTGGGTTTAAGAAACAAGAACTGTGTGAAAAAACATTACCATTCAAACACAATTGAACTACGATTTTGACGAAAATATTAGCAGACCCCCTGGTCCCCATAAAATTGCTCAGTGATACAATAATGTAGATGATACGATCACACTAGGTGTTTATCCGAATGCATTATGGATTTCGGGATAGTTTCTGTTAGTGCAAGTTAAGCCTAAAATTTTCACTGAAAGAGACCACTTAGGAAAGAGTCCACTTAAGAAAGAGACCGCTTACAAAGCTGACCACTAAGTAAAGTGACAACTTTGGGAAGAAGACGACTTTACGAAGATAACCACTTAGCTCTGTTCGTTACATTACCATGAAGACTTGAATTTAGTTTTAATACTGTACCTTAATATGAACATCAGCCATTTTAATGTCCCCACTGTTAGGGCGCAGGCTTTCCTTATGAGTGGATAAGGAGTATGGGCCATAACACACCTCGCAGGCCCAATACACATTAGTTGGTGTACCTTAATATGCCGTCATCTTAGAGCATTAAACCATTGGTTAAATGCTCTAAGTCACTTATATATCTTACCCCAAGCGGATACCCGAATACGAAAAAACGACCTCTGTCGCGTTATTAGAAACAGTGCGTCCATTATTTCTGCAGTCGACTGCAATTACGCCGTGGGTTGTTATACGACTGTTTAGCAATAGTTACTACTTTATTTCAGATCACTCATATTTCCAAGAGGCTATTTAAAATGACACGTCGCATTACACTGACTTGACGGTAGCTTGCTCTTTAGGGGAGTTCTAGACTTGCAATTGGAAATTTATGTCTCAACATGTTTTTTTAACCACTATGGGATAGTACTTGGACTTCACCTCACCTGATGTTCAGTGATGCATGATAAGGCCGAAAGTGTAAGCGCAGCGCCCTACACCCGGAATTTTCACCACTGATAAACTGGCTAACTTACATCTAACTGCCGATGGCATCAGATTTATATAAGATGGTAACTTGCCAGGCGGACTTGAAATAAGCGTAACCGAGTAAAAATGTACCCCTTTTTGGGAATCGAACGGGAACCCAGCGTTTTAAATTCGTGGGCGAACCACTAGACCACAGAGGGCGGTTGAATGGTGATTACAAAGTTTGGTATTTAATTACTACTTTTAGTTTTATTTATAAAAAGTAAAGAATCACAGATTCCTGTACAAGGGTTTAATTTGCTGGAGTTTTAGTAATATTTCCCTTACTTTTGGCCACCACTTGAACATAACGTCACTTGACATCAGGTGAGATAATGGTCAAGCACTTACCGGTTGTGGATAAAAAATGTATTAGGTGCACACATTTTACCACTTTGGAAGTGTTATATATTTCAAACGGTTAAATTTGAGAAAAAAATTAGGAACCTCAATGTTGCAAGTATAGGTTTGTGAATATTTTTTTTCAGTTTTAGTTCCAGGTATGGGGAGCCCCTCCCTAATCTTATTTTTTTTTATTTTTGTGTAAAAACCGTGAAGCGGTTTACAGAATACATCTACCTACTAAGTTTCAACTGTATTATCATAAAGTTTGCACTAAACATGCCCCTTCAGATGCAAGTGTTCAAATACAGAGCTTGAAACGCGCGAAGTTGGTGTTTCAACTAACAGTTTCTATTCTTCTCTGGTGCCACCTATATCTTTTTCGCTTGCTAACCTTAATATTTCTGATTTAAGGTTAAGACCTTAAGGTTTTTCAACCACATGTGAAACGGCCTCTAAGCCCATTGAAACATGTTATAAAGTGGCTGTGACATACGAACGGACAGACATACAGACAGACATGATGAATTTATAAGGGTTCCGTTTTTTGCCATTAGTCTACGGAACCCTAAAAAGGCATTTGAAATTTCTGTTAATTTCCACAATTTCGTCTAATAGCTAAGACAAGCGGACCGGCAGTCGCCCCTGCTCGGCCGCCCTTAGCCAAGCTAACGAGGACCGAGTCACGCGAACTAACTTGTTAGCATAAGTTATTCTAACGGATAAGGGTTGCGCTTGTTGCATTATTGTGCTTAGGTTTTTTTCGCGGCGAAATTGTGCTTAGTTTTTTTTTCGGCGTTGAATATATTTGGTGACGTTGCGGTGGAAAAGGGGCTTAAGGGTGTTGATACGCATCACGTTCCATTTTTAAATTTTTAATACAAATGATCAAAACAACCTGCGCGAGCCGTAATGAGGGCGAAATTTGAAAATTCCTATTAAATTATTAAATAGATATATGGATATACAAAACACGAAATACATTAGACTTAAACTACTTCATTATTCCTAAAAAAATACTTTCTAGAATCTTTAAATATCAATATAAAAACTTATCCAAGTGTACCGATTTGAGCATATTTCAAAGTTTTATTTTATCTGTGATTTAAAATTATCTCTCTATAGTGCTCTCCTTGACAATACAAATAATAAGTAAAAAAATAAATATGAGTCGTATTCTTATTTGTTACAGCTGAAACTTTTGTGAAAAATACCTCTGACAAGCGAATTTGAAATTCCACTTTAAGAGATTGTCTTCGTTTTAAAATACCTGATAATTTATTTTGTTTTTCTCTCTTTACTCTCCTAAAACTAAAGTTTACATCAATAGTAATGCATCAATAGTAATAATAATTCTTTAGATAATTAATTAAAAAAAATTATAGATAACCTTAATTAGTATTTTAATAATTAGTAATTTTAGTAGCTAATATTGTCTTTTTTTTTGTTCGTATCACATTGAATATACGAATAGTACGCCGTTATTTTGATACATATCAGAATTTTTATTGTAGTAATTAATATATTAATATGATTATTTAATATGTTATCATGTGGCTGTACTTTTTTAAATAAATAAAAAAAAAAATAACTTCTTTGAAAAAACGCTAATTTCTTTGAAATGCGGATAAACCTTAAGATTCGTAATTGAAATTACAAAGTTTGTTAATGAAGTTAGAAGACATATACAAAGTGATTAATTTAACAATTTACTTCCAACAGATGTGACTAACTTTAGAGTACTTGCGGTACAAAACGATGTATTTTAATTTGTATAAAATTTTCTCTTTCCCATACATTCTTGAGTGAAGTTGCAGCGGATCACTGTCTATTGTCAATTTAATCGCATTGTACCCCTTTACACCCGAGTTTAAACGATTGTGAGTTTTGTCTTTGAAAAATTCTATACTAAAATTTACTTCACTTTTGGAGACGCAACCGCCGTCGATAGATTGTGAGTCAATCTGAGAGCACACAAAATAACACTTTATTCCTATGGAGACACGGTTGATCCTGACAGTTAGCCGAACGCCGCGTGAGGGAGGGCCATGTTTTTAGACCCCGTCGCCCGCTCACGTCAGTAATTGATATTTAAATTATTAAAACGAATTTAAAGAAGTTTTTGATGCATATTACTTGTTTATGAGTTGTTTTAATAGAATGCATTTTATTTTAGTATTTTCCGTAAATAACTTGACGAGAATCTTCTTTGAAATTTAAACTCGCACAATCATAGCCTTTCGGCCTTTCGTGAGGGTTTGATTGTTGGAGACCAGCTACCACAGGATATTTTTTGTATTTTTCCTTAGTTTTTTAGGCACTGACAAAAGCACAGAATATGGTTTCACACATATAATAAAGATTTGTTCCTCTCGGGTGTAAAGGGGTACTATTTTGTCGATAAGGTGCGATAGGAGTTTTACTTTCATATATACCTACGCTATTTATAATTGTAATTTAAAATATATAACAACTCTGTTAAGGTTATTGAAACGGGGGATGGAAGACTAAATCACTATAAAATTATAGATACAAAAACCCTTAAAGCCGAATATGGCAAATAGGGACCATCAAAATTATTCAACTTTTAATATGGGACCAACTCTGAAATCATGACAAGAATCAGCTATCTCATACAAAAATTATTAACGAAAATATCAAGGTGTATGAAACAGCAGTTTTTTTGCAGTGTTGGTCCCATAGTAAAAGTTGTCAAGTTTGATGGTCCCTATCTACCCTATCCGGCTTTAAAGATTTTTTGTAACATCGATAGGATTAAAAAAATATTAGTATTGATTTTGCTTTTGAGCAATTATGTATGCCATCTTCAAAATTAATTATCCTTATTTTTTAAAGTAGGCTTGCTAAAATTAATCTCCTGGTATAGCTATGTTAAACTATTTTTTCCTAATACACCTTAGCAACATGTAGTAGGTATAGTATGCATGGACAGTTAAACATATGCAGTCGTCCCATGAAAATGTTGAGCATACTTAGAACCATAGACATAGAAAAATTTTCGCTGCGCTCAAGAAGACCAATAAAGCGTGGAAAAGAGAAGTTAACATCATACGGACACGGTCTATGTAAAAAAGAGACAAAGGATTAAGTGACATGTGCCAACATTTTTTACAGTAAGAGCCCCTAGCGTCCCGCCTAGCAAATGAGCAATCACAGTTTGTTTATAATATTTGTTAATCTTAATTATAATTTAAAATAAAGGTATTGTGGAGCCATGGTGTCTTGTGCTCTAAGTAATTGTGATGTGACAAAAAGAAATAATCCAAGTAATCACACTTTTCACAGGTAAATAAGATATTGCCACACATTTCTCTAAAACCAAATTTCTCTACATTTATTCGTTTATCGTCAAAGAAAACAGTATGGAACATATTTTATTAATTTCTTTTGCCGTTTATAGTCATATTTTATGAATCTAAGTCATATTTTACGTATCTCATATAAAATGTATGCATTCGTTTTCGGATCACCTGTTTATTGACATTGTTGTTCTTTGACATTCTATTTCTATGCTTAGAACCTACTCTCTGCCTAATCTGTCATTAATTTGACATAGTACCATATCTATTCTGTGACAGTACATTTTTTTTACTCGACGACAAGTAGTACGAGAATAGTGTAACAAAGCGCAGTAACTTATACTTAGTCTCGTATCAGTTCAAGTTGTAAATAATAATGACTAAGTTACTTTTCTAGAGCTTACGGCGAAGGTTTAATAAATTATTTTTCTTTTTCCATTTTACTGGTTTTTCTTCAGAGAAAAACTAGTGGATAAGTTATGTAACAGGGACTACTAAGAACTCGGTTTCTAAGAAAATTAATTATGTTGATTTGGTTTCCAGGAAATTATTAAACAGTACAGTTAGTTAAAACGAGGAAATTTATACAGGGTTATTTGTAAAACACCAACACTCTCGCAGGAGTAGATTACTAACATCATAAACAACAACATTTGTTCGACAAATTTTCCAAAAACAGAAAAAAAAACGAATTTTAATACAAAACTCGATCAGCTGTTCGGACATTTGTATGGAATGTCGTTTTTTTACACGACTGCCCAAAGCAAAAAGAGTGTATATATATATGTGTTCAGGGTTCATGTATGTTTGTGGGTATGTGAGTTTCTTTATTCCACCTTAACTTCTAAACCCCTAAACTGATTTGGATAAATTGGGTATCGTTAGAATCCTTACAGCATCCCAAGTGACATAGGCTATTTTATTAGAGAAAATTAATATGGCGACTGTACGACGCCATTTTCAAATGTGAAAAAAATAAAAATTTTTCTTCTATTATTACAATATGGGCATCAAATGAAAGGCCTTGATGAGCACATTTCAAAACTATATAATATGTCACTAAAATGTGTGAAGTGAAAATAAATAAATTAAAAAATATTAAAAACACGACTGCTCTGCCGAAAACGAACTAAAAAGTTAAAAAACAAGTGTCATTGCAGTCGGGGGACCTCTTTAATCAAAAATTGTTCCATAATAAGGTCCTCCGACTGCAATGACACTTGTTGTTTAACTTTTTAGTTCGTTTTCGGCAGGGCAGTCGTGTTTTTAATATTTTTTAATTTATTTATTTTTCTGTTTTCGGAAAAGTCGTAGAACAAATGTTGTTGTTTATGATGTTAGTAATCTACTCCTGCGAAGTTGTTGGTGTTTTACAAATAACCCTGTATATAACAAAATAATGTCTCAAACTATAATTTTGAAGTAAAGTAATTACGTTTACAAACTGATAAACAACAAACATGATATATCATAACTTGCATCAGTAAATTACTTGAGTCAGCTAGTTTATTCGCGTAAAAATTTTGGAACTAATAGTAGCCTGTGTCTTTCTCTAGGTATATCACAATTTATCAAAATTGACTTAGTGTTTTATTAGTGAAAACTTAATTAACAAACAGACATACTAATAATTAACTATTTATTGGAAGTTGACATTTTCAATAAAGGGTTGATTCCATTAAACACATATAAATTATAGCTTCCCACAGCCAATACTTAGCTAATCCACCCATAAATCATTGTGTTGCAAATCTAAATAAAATGCGTTTAAATAACAACAATCTATATTAATTAACATTGTTAGGGTTTAAAATATTTGTGTGGACCGGTCGGCTTATTTGTTTATAATACCAAATTGTGGTCTGTGTTACATTAGCTTAGTAAATTAGTTATAGAACAGAGGTGCTACGGAGTAGAATAGAAGATCTTACTAAATTATTTTTATAAGTATAAATATTCTTGAAATGAGAGTGATAACTGTACTGTGGAGTAGTATAGTAAATTTTAATAGTAAATTATTTTGATATAAACATTATTTGGAAGAGAGTGATGCGATAAATGCCCGCCGATATGTTTTACACTGAATGCAAAAACAAAAATTAAATACTACTTTAATAAGTTACTCTACTTTATACAACGTGCAACAGAATTAATAGCTAAACCAGAAAATGGTAGATAGAGACCATGAAACTGAACAACTTTTACAATGGGACCAACTCTGAAATCACGAAAAAAAATCTGCTGTTTCATATTTTTGTTATTATTTTTTGTATGAAACAGCAATTTTTTTTCGCGTTTTCAGAGTTGGTCCCATTCTAAAAGTTGTTCAGTTTGATGGTCTCTATCTACCATTTTCTGGTTTAGCTTTTAATTCCGTTGCACGTTCTACACCAATAGATTTTTCTATCTCCAGAGGTAAGTACTTACTTATTACAAACCTTTTTAAAACAGATAATTGTCTCAGTATAATATTTTACATTAATCCAAAAAACATCTTTTGTGGTCATCGTATAATCCTGTCACGATATGAGATCCTTAGAGCAGTAACTAATATTAGTGAAACCAAAGTATTTTTTTAAATCAAAATAAATAATTTGGTTCAAATCAAAGTATAACTTTATCGACTCCATTCCACTCGAGGTTTAAGTAAACTACTTGGCCCGTATATTATTCACCGCCTGCCGTTTTGGTTGATTTATTCAAAGGTAAAAACCAAACGGCGCATGCGCATATAACTCTCATTCAATTTGTACTGATACAAATTCAGAAAAACCAACGTCAAACCAACCTTAACCAAAAACGAATAAGGTTCAATTTAGATGGTGTTAGCAAGAGAAGTGCGGTGCACAAAGTAATCATAAATCAATGACTTATTTCTATAAATTTTAACTCGATTAAGTTATAATCGATATGATTGTGATAACTTGTAGTTGGTATAACTGTTAATACGAGTTGGGATGTTTTGTTGCTCATTTAGCTTGGTTGTCGGTATTATATTTATTGTAGGAGTTTAAAACTTTTAAATGTGATTGTAAAATAATTGAGATCTTAAATCGAAATCTAGTGGGTAATTTTAGGATTTTTTTTACTAAGATCAAGTACAGATTTCGGTAAACATCTTACCGCTCTTTCGACGAAGTGTGGATGCACTTGCGAGCGACCAATAGCGCGTGCCCCTCTCCCGCCTCTCACGTACCTCTACGTTACGCATACCCAAAATACGCGTTCTGCGCAATCCCCACCCGATTTCAAGATGTTTGCCGGTTACTGTAGCGACCATAGAAATAGAATGTCAAAGAACAACAATGTCAATAAACAGGTGATCCGAAAACGAATGCATACATTTTATATGAGATACGTAAAATATGTCTTAAATTCATAAAATATGACTATATACGGCAAAGGAAATCAATAAACTATGTTCCATACTGTTTTCTTCGTCGATAAATGAATAAATGTAGAGAAATTTGGTAAAATTACAGTTACTTATAATTTCTGGCAAGATAAGCCAAAATATCTGCCACTTACTGAATTACTTCCTTTATTAACAATAGTTCCGATTGATCAATTAGTTTAATTTTGATTTATTTACCTGAAATGCAAGCGTCATAGCATAATACATGTACATTTACTAAGTTATTTATTATGCTGTAATAATGAAATCAAAATTTGTTGAAAATTTAGTTATTTTTTTAGTTTTATGCGAAGTTTCGAAATGTTTAATTCCTTTTATTTTAACTATAACTAACACTAATTTCTGACATAGAAAAAGAAAATTTCAGTTATCTAATTATGTCCAGATAAAGCTAGTTTTATTGGACTACAACTGTCATTTTTGGAAGCTACCATTTATTATGTAAAAAAGAAGAAATCTCAACTATGGTTGAAAATAATCTGACCATCCAGCTACTTCCATCGTATCGAATAAATAATTGAGAACAGTTACAGTCGTAATTAAAAATAATAGAAAAAAAAAACTATAACATTTCATTTATTTTAATTGCCGCGCAGTACTATTATCGATTTCATTGCGAACCAGCGTAGACAATGGATGTAATAAAAAAATATAACTTTACGGTTCTCGGTACGGTTACGGTTCCGGCTGTCCGGTATATGTTAGTGTAATAACTGTTAAAATCATGGTAGAACTGTTTTGGTTAGTTATAAGTGCAAAGTTTTTACGGTAAAATCAGTAAATTTCTAAATCAGATTCTTTTTAATGTACTATTAAATACTTACTCGACAAGTGAACAATTTGTACAGTCTGTTTTTAATTGAATTTAAATATTTGCGTGCAATATTTTATTAAAAAAAAGAAATTTGCATGCTAACTTTGGCAGAATGTACTTGAATCGAAAATTAAAACCTTTAACAACAATATGTGTGTCATTTTTAGGGTTCCGTAGCCTAAATGGCAAAAAACGGAACCCTTATAGATTCGTCATGTCTGTCTATCTGTCTGTCTGTCTGTCTGTCCGTATGTCACAGCCACTTTATTCCGAAAGTATTAAGACTACACAGTTGAAACTTGGTAGGTAGATGTATTCTGTTAACCGCTTAACGAATTTTATATAAAAATAAAAAAAATAAAAGATTAAGGGGGGGCTCCCCATACATGGAACTGAAACTGAAAAATTTTTTTTTCTTCTAACCAACACGTGTTGGGTGTCTATACATAGGTCTTTAAAAATGACATTAAGGTTCTTAATACATCTTTTTCTCAAAGTCAACCGTTTGAAAGATATTCACCGCCAAAATGGTAAAATGTGTGTCCCCCCCCTTTAACTTTTGAAATAAGTGAGTGAAAAATCTAAAAAAAAATATATGCTGTAGATCTTAATAAACACTTTCAACCAAAATTGGTTTGAACGAGATTTAGTAATTAGTTTTTGAGATATAGCACATTTTTCAAAACCGCAAATATAACTTTGTCATTCATACCAACACTGTGAAAAACAAAGTTATTTTTACAGACGAAAAATTATAGGTGGTATTAAATATGGTATGGTATAAGGTAACTACGGAACCCTATGGCGCGTGGCCCGACACGCACTTGGCCGGATTTTAGCAATTAAATGTTTCTTGTTCTTATTCTGTGCTGTACGTAGATAATAAATTAATTACATGATGGAAACACAAAACTTAAGTATGAGATTACGTCAAAGTTAAGTTGCAAAAAATAGAGTGCAGAACACATGAGTAAAAAAACGTAAACTCTAACGCAGAAAGCGTCTGTAAACAAAAGACAATCGTAATTACGAAAAAAAAGGTGAAGTGTATAGAAGAAATAAGTGTTTTTTGTAAAGAGGTTGCATTTTAGGGTGTGCAATTTCTTGTCAATGAAGTGTCAAAGTTTTCGGAATGACCCGGGTATTAAGTCGCATAGTATTCAGTGATCTTTTGGAATAATTCTTTTGTATTTTCCCCCCTTTCAGTCACTTTCAAATTCAGACACACTGTATGTATACAGGGTCATTTTGTATTCACCATCGAAATTTTGAGGATGTGTTCAGTCCATGAAACTGAACAACTTTCTCTAAGAAACACATGGTCAAATATGTAAAATAAAAATCGACCTTCCATACAAATCAAAGAGATCACGTGATCAATTTAGTATGGGATGACCAAAATTTTTTGGCGAAATTTGACACATGTGTCTTAGAGAAAGTTGTTTAGTTTCATGGACTGGACACTTCCTTAAAATTTGGATGGTAAGTTCAAAATGACCCGATATATATTAATAGTTTCATTAACGAACACTTAGAAAAATAAGGCAGTTCGAGATAGATTCATTTTAAAAATAAGTGTTTCTGCGAATGAGCCCAAAGTAGAATAGAGCATTTTCAGAATTAGGCATAGCGATATTTATTCATGAGAATAAGTCCAAAAACGACTAGGTACAGGATATTTCGCTAATAGGTAATTTATCTACTCTAGCGACCCGCCCTCGCTTCGCTTCGGTGTAGTGTGGAATTCGACACCATGTATTTACATATGAACCTTCCTCCTGAATCACTCTATCTATTAAAGAACCGCATCAAAATCCATTGCGTAGTTTTAAAGATCTAAGCATACATAGGGACAGACAGCGGGAAACGACTTTTTACACACCACGCCACGACGGAACGGAGACGGTATATCGGGTCATTTTGAACATACCATCCAAATTTTGAGGATGTGTTCAGTCCATGAAACTGAACAACTTTCTCTAAGGAACACATGGTCAAATATGTAAAATAAAAATCGACTTTCCATACAAATCAAAGAGATCACGTGATCAATTTAGCATGGGATGACCAAAATTTTGTGGCGAAATTTGACACATGTTTCTTAGAGAAAGTTGTTTAGTTTCATGGACTGGACACATCCTTAAAATCCTTATTCAATAGTTTGTTTTTGACGCCATGCACAGAGCAGGAAGTGATTAAAATAATAAAATCTTTGAATAACACTGCATCCGTTGGTTATGATGCGTTACCAACACACATACTTAAATTATGTTCCGATCTCTTAGCTCCTGTATTGTGCTTTCTTATCAATTTGTCATTTTCTCTGGGCGTGTTTCCTGAAGCACTTAAAAAGTCTATTATACGGCCGTTACATAAAAAACACAATAAAAAAGATATTTATTTTTTATTTATTTATTTATTTGCATGTTGGAGGATTTACAGTCAAATATTAGCAGTAACATAACACATAGATTTTCAGATGCCATTTACAAATCCCCACATATGTATATGTTTATAAGTTAGTTGCGTTATCCATAAGATTTTAGCAAGTATACATTTTTTCTTTCCAATAAAAACGAAAGATTACAATAAGAATTGAGACAATATTTCAAAAAATATTGAATAAAGATGTTTGCGTTTAGTTTGACTTTAATTACTATCACCCAAGAAAAAATCGTTAGAAATTAGTTTTCTTACTGAAGCTATGCTAGAACAAAACAGGTCAATATCATGGGTCAGTTTATTAAATGATTTGCATGAACGTAAAACAAATGTGTTAGCTCGGTACCATGTCTTAGCTAGGGGTACATTTAGGATTGGTCGCTGTCTAAACCTTAGTAAGTTAGTTTTTAGATTTATTTTTGAAAGTAATTCAGGGCAGTCAACAGATCCATTAGCAATGTTCATAAGGTAGCATATGTCACTAATGTTGCGTCTTATTCCAAGAGGGAGAAAGTGGTACTTTCTGCATCTCTGGAGGTAATCGCTTGAATGTTGATTAGTCCTAAAGTCAAGGTATCTCAAAAACCGGTTTTGTATACGCTCTATTCTTAACTTATACGTTTCATATTGAGGGTTCCAAATTTGGGAGGCGTATTCTAAATTGCTTCGCACGTATGCACAATACAGTATTTTTAGTGTTTTAATGTTTTTGAAGTTATGTGACCTACGTATAATAAAACCCATAGCCTTGGACGCCTTTTTAACTATACTGTCTATATGTTGGTCAAACAAGAGTTTTTCATCATGAATAACACCAAGGTCTCTGATCTCAGGTAATTTGGATAATTCTTGGTTCATTAATGTATACTTCGAAGCTGTAACTTGGTGACAGCGTGTATAAGACATAAAAAAGCATTTAGAGACGTTGAGATCTAATTTATTGTGGATGCAATATGTTTCAAATCGTAGGAGGTCGGTTTTAAGCTCATTAACATCATCGGTTTTACGAACAGTCTTAAGAATTTTCATGTCGTCAGCAAACAATAATATTTTAGAGTGAAGAAAACAACTTTTAACGTCTGAAATAAATATGTTAAACAAAAGCGGTCCCAGTATGGAACCCTGAGGGACACCAGATGGAATCAGACCCCAAGTCGATGTATAACCACAAAGTGCAACCGCCTGGCTGCGGTTTTCAATATAGGATACAAACCACCTAAACAAATTGCCATGTATACCGGCCGAGGCCAACTTACCGAGGAGTATGGTGTGGTCAATGCGATCAAAGCATTTACTATAATCAGTGTAGATTACATCGACCTGGGCCCTTTGCTCCATACCTGCTGTAATATAATCATTAGCTATGGAAAGATTAGACACTGTGGATCGATTTCTTAGAAAGCCATGCTGTTCGTCGCCAAATGTATTTTTCAATGCGGCATAAACCTGGTGGTGTGTAAAATGTTAAAAACTCATAACACATACGACCTAAATATCGACTCATAAAACACCTATTTTTAAAATACCGAAAATCCTTAATGTCGATATCCAATAGACCGAAACTTGAAAGATCGATTATTAAATGACTGATGATAGTTCGAAACCCTGAAAGTTAAAATTCCGATAGTTAAAAATCCCGAAAATCTGTTAGGTCCAATAGGTGCGACGACGTGCGAGCGTAGCGAGCGAGGAGGAGGTAAGGTTCCATTGCGACCAACAACGCACGAGTCGAGCGAGCGAAGCGAGCGTGCCGCGGCAGCGGCCGGCGAAGTGCCAGAACCGACTTGCTGGCATGTAACCCTCAATTAACCTTCGGTTTTTTAAGCTTCGGGATTTTGTATTTTAGGTAAAATGTTCTTTCGTGATTTTAAACGTCGTGATTTTTTTGTTTATAAAAATATGCGTAAATAACATTATGCGTGTTTAAATTTATTCTAAAGAATATTATGCTTAAACATGATTATGCTTAAAGTAGTTATGCTTAAAAAAAATATGCATAAGCTGTTGTGACTAAATAATATTATGCGTAAACATCATTCGGCGAAATCATATTATGCTATGACATATTATGCCTTAAAATTTTATGCAAATACATAGGGAACCCACTCGGGAAACACATACTCATGCAAGGAGTTCCACTCTCTAGCGGTACAGATGATATATAGTATATAAAAAAACTATCGTCCCATAACGTTAATTTCTGTGTTGTCTAAGATTTTCGAAAAGTTGATGGCAGCTAGAATTAAAGAATTTTTCGAAAAGTTTAGAGTCATAGCAGACGAGCAGAACGGGTTTCAGCGAAATAAATCGACAACTCTTGCGGCGTACTTACTAATTAAATACGTCACAGAATATGTTGATAGAAAAATTCCCGTTGTATCTATCTTTTTTGACATGAGTAGGGCATTTGACATGGTGGATCACCAAATACTATTAGCCAAATGTGAAAAATATGGCATTCGGGGTCCAGCCTTACAGTGGATAACTAGCTATCTCTCAAATCGGATGCAATGCGTAGAAATAAATAAAATAGGCAGTAATGGAGAAGTTAATTCACACAGGTCACCTTTCGTACACAACAAGTATGGTGTTCCCCAAGGAAGTGTAATGGGGCCACTTCTCTTTATTCTATACATTAATGATTTACCCAAAATTCTAAACAATAAAACAATTTTATTTGCCGATGATATATCGGTTGTTGTACCCCATACCGACAAAGCCATTGATTATGACGCTGCACTTAATGCAACTGTAGAAGTTAAATGAATATTTTAATTTGTGATTGTAAATTAATATAATACTGACATGATTAATTTATATATTATTATTGACATTGGAATTATATGCCTATTAGCTTATTTTATATTTAATATGTTGCATGCCTATCTGGGCGAATGTGCTTGTACCTAATGTATTTAATTAAGATTCTGTTATACCACATTCCTGCAATAAATACATTTCTATCTATCTATCTATCTTGGATGGTAAGTTCAAAATGACCCTGTATGCGTTTGGGGTGAGAGTTACCATTTATCTCCAAAACCAGGTCCGATTCTTAGCGACTAAAGTGTCGGAACCTTATGGCAGATGTCCACTATGGAGATTGTGAACATTCATTGAAATCTATGATATATAAATCCACAGAACAAAGAAAAAAAATTCGGGTTGCACTCCGGGAGTGCCGGCAGAAGTGAAAACTTGAATATTAACGTTGTGCATTTTTGATATTTTGGAATGGTTAGGGAATAATTTTGCACGAATTGACGTCTTACGAATTTACTCTGCATTTGAATTTACGAATACAGAACAGTACTGTACGAAGGTCTTATCCATAGCTTGACAGAAAATCTAGAGTTTTGACATTGAAATAAAAAATTAGTGCGTTGCTATGGTGACACAAGTGTTGGGGGATACTTCCGCCGCCGGCTGTTTACGCTACATCCGTCTTACGAATTTTCGATCAGGGTCACGTGGCTCTGACTGACGCGAGTTTAACATTTTTTCCCCATTCCAAAAAAGTGTTCAGAGCGCCGCTAAAGAAGTTTTCACCTTGAAAATTGTCCTGTGTATAAAACTATTATTAGGACAGTTAAGTAAGATTTTAACTAAAGTTAAAAGTACGCGTTGAAATCCGTAATTAAGTGTTTTATTCTAAAAATATATTTCATACCAAGTAGTTCGACAGTAATAGGCATTCTAAATGTGAGTCCCACTAACTGCTTCATAGATCAAGAGCCTTTCCAAATGACCTCGAGACATTAAACTGTCCAAAACGATCAGTACACAAGTGTAAAAGAACGTTTTCTCATATTTAAGTGTAATTTCGAACTCTAACGAAGATATAATCGCACTGCTATAGTTTGAGAGCAGTTGGCGAAGCGGTAACAATTTAAATACCATTTGCTTTGACCACTGATTAAGTTTCATATTTATTTTGCTAAAGTAAAATTGAAAAGATTTTAATTTTGTTATAGTCTTAATCTATTTTTAAAGTGACAAAACGTAGACGTACATTTTTTCCATGAAGCTCGTTTGTAATTTTCAAAAAAATACAATTTTTATTTTTCAATTGTCACAAATAAGTAATCATTTAAATCAAAGATCTTAATGAGGGCTTTTCACAATGACAAAAAAATATAGACTCGATAGATGGTGTTGATAAAAATGTATGTGTCAATGTAATTTTTTTTACTAAGCTTCAAAGAGTACTCGGGTAGGCGGGCAGATGTAACCCTAAAATGTTTCTCTGGAGTTTTTGGCGGGATTTTGTCGAGTTCAGTTCGGTGACTATTTTAATTATTTGCAAATTGATTCATAGCGGAAATTGTGTCTTAAAATTGATGCAGTTTTGTGGTACAAGTGTCTACGCAACTGAACAATATGTGGGATAATGGAAATAGGCGCGATCTTGGTTGTGTGAAGCTGAGACTTTTATTGTAGTGGTCGCTACCTCGGCAAAACTTACCGAGTAAACTGTTTTGATATACTTGCTGCCAAATGCTCCAAGCAGCATTGGAATGTGATGCACCCGCATTTTAATGTAAACTGAAACAATCTACTAGAAAATCTAGAAATACTGAACTATTCAAAACATGACAATGGCACAAATTACTTCCAAGAAGAAAGTAGATTGTCATAACAAAAATAAGAAGATGAAGAATGTTTCTCTTTGGGCAGATGTCAGCCAGCGAGTGCTTATTTGCCTCTTTGGTACAGGCCGTTTATTTTTAAAAGCTTATTTTGACACTTCTTTTTCCATCAACTCCGTCTCCTCTAAGCACAAAAAATGTTCACTCTTCTACAAAGAAATGAAATGAAAAACGCAAATTTCAATTCGTAAAGGGAGTATCACATTATCAATATTATGACATGATATAAAGCGCATCGTATCTCGCCAAATGAATGAGATCGGCCTACATCGTAAGTGCATGCCACGTACAGACCTTGCCGTGACAAAAGTCTTTACTTCACGAAGCACTAAAGATTCATTTTCGTTAGATGCGTGACAGTGGCGTCGCATGCCGGCACGGAACTCATTCAGAACACTGTATGGTGTTTGTTTTGGTCAATGACTCCTTTGTAATTAATGACCTGATGATAGCGATGACGGGGTGAAGCTTTTCCCGCGCTTTTTAGCGTTAAATAAGTGTCTGAATGGTTTTGGATTTGAGAAGGAGTGGATGATAATGTAATTACGAGTCCAAATGTGATGTATTCGCTTTTTCACATATAAGAGGTGTGGTTTCAATTTCAAGAAAATTTTTAAAACATACGACTCTAAGAATTCCTACTGAAATTTTTTTAACAGTAATGATTAAAATATTTTGGAAAAGCATTTATACGTAAGTATTTCTATTGTTTCACCATCTTCAGGATTCTCTTTTTCTACATATTTGTGCACTAAATATCAAGCATATTTAGTGCACAAATACGTAGAAATAGAGTACAAAGAAAACATTATAGCTGGAAAAAAACAAATGCAGACCACATGTACCTACCGCCGGTGGGTCAAGAACAAAAAAAATAATTAATAAGGCTAGTGTAGGTTACGTCACTGGCCCTATGTTTACAAATGTAGAGTATAATTATAAACGTATTAGAAAGGTCGACGAACGGCGGAGGCCGTGTGTGAAGGCCTTAATTCGGGAATAGCTGTCCTTACAACCATTACTTGAAATATTCAAAGCGAAAGCGACAGTGCATATAATTTAAAATTATACGTGTTTTAATGGAATAAGCCTTTATTTTTTTTCTATTTTGAGCATATTTTCTTTCTTTGAAAGCAGACAGAAAGTGTATTTCAGTTTATGGTTAACATATCGCCAAATTTTAGAGGAGCTCGATGGTGCAGTGGTTTAGCGTCTGGCCCAGCGATTGTACAGGTTAAGAAACTTTCGCAAGGGTTGGTCATGGGATGGGTGACCAAAAATGTATTATCTCGAGCTCCTCCGTGCTTCGGAAGGCACGTTAAGCCGTTGGTCCCGGCTGCATTTGCAGTCGTTAACACCCACCAATCCGCATTGGGCCCGCGTGGTGGGTTATGGCCCGTCCTCCTTATCCACCCATAAGAAAGGCCTGTGCCCCAGCAATGGGGACATCAAAAATGGATGATGGTCATAGCGAAATATTTTAAAGCAATTTTTTAGATACATACATCAAAGGATGTTAGCTAATTATCTGTTACGTCCATAATTTATCGGAAATTACGTCAGAGTTGCCTTGACTGATACACTCAACTCGTTAGTACTTAAGTCGGAAGACTACCAAATATATTATTAGGAATTAGCACCAAACTACCTGTCTTCGATTTGTACAATTATCTTTCTTATTATACAAGGTTTTTTGTAAAACACCAAGAATCCCATATTTGTTAAATAATCTGCCACACAATTTAAGATCGGAATGTAATAAAAACAGATTTTGTAAACTTCTTAAAAAACATTTATTAGACACAATTCTTTAACTAAAACATTAGATAATCAAACTATTATTATTTAAATTTAGATTACCTTAGTACATAATTTAACATAAGATACTTTCGAGACTCGATCCCTCAGTCAAACCATCTTTAATAGTTTTGTAGGACTGATGTTGTACCAGAATGTTGTATACCTTATTAATTAATTTATAAAAAAAATAAAAAAAACCTCGCAGGAGTAGATTACTAACATCATAAACAACAACGTATGTTCTACGACTTTTCCGCAAAAAGACAAAAAAAAAAATACTTTCCATTCAAATGTTAGCACGGCTGATCGAGTTTTGTATAAAAAGTCGACTTTTCTCTTTTTCGGAAAGTCATTGAACAATAGTTATTTGTTATACAAGAGAGCAAAGTCATTTTTTGCTGCGAGTGCTGACTTTTAAATCACGAACTAGCGAAGTAGTCTAGAATTGAATCACGAGCGTAGCGAGTAGTAGAATATAGACTACTGAGCACAGTGAGTGATTTAAAGGCACGAGACATCAAAAAATTTGCTCTCGTGTTAAACATACAACTTTTCACCTCTACCAGCGAGAAAAGGTGTTAGAAATTAAAAAAAAGCACTTTGCCTCACGCTCGCAGCAAAAGTCGATTTTGCTGCGAGTTTTTACTTTTGCTGCGAGTTTTTGGTAAAAAAGCACTTTGCCTCACGCTCGCAGCAAAAGTCGATTTTGCTGCGAGTTTTTACTTTTGCTGCGAGTTTTTGGTAAAAAAGCACTTTGCCTCACGCTCGCAGCAAAAGTCGATTTTGCTGCGAGTTTTTACGCGCCAAAAGCACCCTTTTCGTGCTGGAGAGGTGAAAACATTGTTGTATTATTGTTAGTAATCTACTCCTGCGAGGTTGTTGGTGTTTTACAAATAACCCTGTATATTACAGATTTTCTATTTACAACGTGTAAGTACTTAGTTTTCAATTCACTTGATGTAATAATTAAGTACTTCAAAAGTACTTAATTATTAAGTTTATTTGAATAAAGCTTATTTGACTTTGACTTTGACATTGTAGTGACCATAAGGCTAAAAGTTGAACCGTATTTCATCCGATATCCTCAACCACTGAGGAACTTCGCTATCTTACTTCAACTACTGCTGAAACACCATGGAACACATAATATTAAAACTATAGTTCAAAACTGTTTTGTTGCGTTTTCACAACTAAAGCGCTGAAACAATTTTTTACACAATTTGGTACACACAGAGATAAATTACATTGTAGAGAAGGACTTAATAAACTTTTTTTTAATTTATACACAATTTTAAATCTCACGGGTATAAAGTCACGGGCAAAAGCTAGTAATTAATACATTCAAGAATTTTATGACAGTTTAAAGTTGTACGTAAAGTGCAATGTTTGTTTAAAAATCCTGTATTTTGTAACACATTAATAACGCATCTACGCGCATGTTTTTTTATGCAAAACAGTGCTTGGCCTTCACCTCACCTGATGTTAAGTGACGATAAGGCGGAAGCGCACTAACCTGAGAATCCTCATCATCGAGGAACTTAGTATCTTACCTCTAACTGCCGGTACACAACATTTTTTAAATTGTTATTATGGCGTCGACTTAGGTAGGATGGAGGTAGCTAGCCAGGCGGACTTGAAATAAGCCCTACCACCAACCAAACCGATTACAAATGTACCCCCCCTCCTGGGAATAGAACCCGGGACCCCTGCGTCTTAGACGAGTGGACGAACCACTAAACCACAGAGGCGGTTTTTCATATAAAATCTGCTTGACGTAACGTGATATATGATCTGTCTGACGAAGACACAACTTTTGCCGTTTACAGTAACAATATAATTGGAATATGAAGCGTTGTTATGGTAATTATTTAATTGTACATATTGTTTAAAATATAACATGCATTGTCCGATATTATCATTCATTATAATTATATGTGTTCTGGAGTTTTAGTTATGTTTGTATGATTACAAATAGAACTATCATCACAAATCGTTTATTTATCGTAAAGTCTGAAGTGAATTGTTTTTTTAAAGATAATAGTAATTACTAACATAATTTCCCAGACTCTTGATAATATAGAAAACATTTGTTTGTCTTTATTTACAGAGTGAAATCGAAAACAGTCGACGAATTTTGTGGTATGGCTTAGACCGTCAAATTGAACAACTTTGTCTATGGGACCAACTTAATTAAAGTAAAAAATAATCAGTTGTTCCACATATTTTGATCGAGTAGATATTGACGTTTCCATGAAACAGCTGAACTGAGATGAACAACTTTCTCTAAGAAACATAGGGTCAAGTATGTAAAAAAAAATACTTTCGTACAAATCAAAAAGATCACGTGATCAGTTTAGTATGGGATGAATAAAATTTTTGGCGTTTTTCGACACATGTTTCATGGAGAATTTTTTTTTACAAATTTGGCCATGTGTCCTTAGAGAAAGTTATTAGTTTCATGGACTGAACACATCCTTAAAATTTGAAGAGTGGTTACAAATATACCTTGTATAGCTGAGTTCGGCAGGTAAATAAATACAATGCTATTAATAAATTAACATGATGTAAACTTGTGTTATTCATTTTTTTACGTAGGATTACCGTACGTGCCAGAGGTGAAATTTTCCGACACCAATTTGATATAATTATAATGCACTCAAAATTTTTCTACATTCTTTGCAACGAGTACTATTATTTTAATATCTTTTTTTTATTTTCCTCAAATAACAGTTACACGATCCGCGTTGTATAGCGTCTTATATCATAATTAATGTTATGAATTGAGTCGTTAACTGCATAACAAAGAAGAAAATTAATCATTCGCTAATTATCTATAATTGCATCTGTAAAACGCATTTGATGACCTATAACTGGCGAAGCGGCTTTAACTGTTTGCAGTTTTACCGATAAGTTAATAAATAGAGAAAATTTGTTTTATCGTAAGTTATCATTATGAAATGTATTTACTGTGAAATAGCAATTAAACCCAATTTTAGTATCAATTAGTGCAAACTTCGTTTTTGAAATTGGACAATTCTTGGACAATTATGAAAAAAATATTGTAGTCCTAATAATGAAATGTTTGAACTTTCATAAACATAATAACATGAAGGTTACAAATTCATTGTTTTTTTCTAACAATTACATATGCCGATTTTTCGTGCAATAGGAATTAGTCTATTTTTAAAATCACTGATGTTCTAACTAAAGTATAATGGATATAAAATTAAAGGATCATGCCGCATTCTGGGCCATGATGCGCATTAACCATACATATCTGTGACAGACTCATGTCAGGTCAAAAAGGGGTAGATAACAAAGTGTCATATAATAGGAAAATGTAACCCTAAACGGCTCCTTGAGATTGAGATTTCTCTTTTTTCCCACATTATATTTTAATGATATTCTTCCCACGCACTCACTTCACTCTAAAATTACTATAGTATTTTGGTAATTTCATCAAAGCGCATCATGGCCTAGCTTGTATAGTAAAATCGGCATAATCCTTTACACAATTTGTTACTATTTTAAATGTATAGATCTTCTAGGTATGTTCTATTGTTTTCAGAGTAATTGAACATAATTTGATGTTCAAGAATAAGTCATAAAAAACTTTAACACACAACAATGAATAGGTACAATGAAAAATGAATTAAAATTCTAAGTATGATTGCACAACCTTCGAAGCACGTTTATTTAGGGCAAATAGGTAATAAACAACTCATCCACATCCTTACATAATCGAATTAAAACCTTAATAATTAACCAATAAATTGTAAAATCGTTCAACTGTAACTGACACATAAAATGCATTGTATTAATATCGAACACCCACGTCTGTTTATAGGGCTCCCCCAAGGATCTCCATGATTGGTCCTGCTCTGCCCGTATCCAGCGGCTTCCCACGACCGCGCACCAGATCGTAGGTCCACCTTATCGTACGCGCATCTCGTTCCTCCCCCTAGCTTTCGGTAGGGGGATGACTGTTACCCAGTCATCCTCTAAGATTGGGTTTGATGAGCTAACACCAGAACCACACAGTGCGTGATATCATGGTCCCGTAGGTCCTGCGTATTAGTGTAGAAAACAGTAAGGGGTTTGGGTAGGACCTGGCAAGTCCCAGATACTTTTGGGCTGCATAAAAGCATACCCCTATAAAAAAAAGGTCCACCTAATCATGGTTTGCCCACAGAGCGTTGTCTGGTGCGCAGTCGCCATTAAAGGACCTTTCCGCCCTAACAACTATAGCTCTCAACTCTTCGTTTTCTTTTCTTACATTAAAGAATAGTCATTTATAATTAAAAGAAGCTACAAAAGACGAGTAACCAAAGACATTTTACATTCCTTACCATTCCTAAGCATTTATTTCATACTTCGTTGGCCATATATGCCAAGTAAAATTAAGTATGCCAATATCATAAGCGTTCGCGCTTGATCGCCTGCAGCCTTCGGCCGAATAGCTGTTTTCCGACGATTTTCTTGAGCTATCGATGTACTTTTCAATTCAGTCAAGGTTGTGGGAAGTCGGGTTGTATAATCATTATCAGTATTGTGTGTAACTTGTGCACTTGGGTTATGACTACTTGATTATTGTGATAAAAAATGTGAATATCTTTGTGGTGATAACTTGGATAAATTACAACCTACTGCTAAAAGATGCTATACTACTCAAAATAAAATCTACTAAGTGTACTTTAGTGTTTGTAATGGTAATAAGATTTATTTCAATAAATATTTTGAAAAGAGATTTAACATAATTACTTAAATCATAAGAAAATAGTCATGCAAGTTTTAAGATGTGTGGTATTTTATTTTTCTATGTGTATCAAAAAACAATGTCAGATCCTGAAACAGGTGACGGTGTTGCTAAAACCATTCTCCAAGGAACATAGGTCGAAAAACGAAATTTTTTTTTCGCCTTTTCATAGTACCTAAGTGGGTCAGCTGACCAATTAATTTTGTATGGGAGTATGAATTTTTTTTTTCGTTTTTCGACCTATGTTCCATGAAGAAACTTGTTCAGTTTCAGCATCTCACCTGTTTCAGGATCTGACAGGGTTTTTTGATACATGATGTAGAGACAGCATTAAATCCAAACAATTGGAAAGTATATATGACTGCAAAAATCTAGATCGATCATTAAATTATCAAAAGTAAAAAAGGCCTAGAAAATAATCCGTAATTCGATTAACCCTAAACAGTTACGGGTCACATTCAATGGGTAGTTGACATAACCGTCTGCCAGCCGATTACCGCAAATGGCTGCAATTGCGCGCAAATTGACCGCTCTGAACGTAATAGATATATGTTTTGTCATTACGCGACATTAGGTAAAGATCCGCGGATGTACGGTAAATAGGCTTACTGCGTTAAAGTTTTAACCGTTATTTCAAAGTCAAAGTTGAGTCCGTTACGCCAGCAAGAAAGTAGCTTCTAGAAGGAAGCGAGTTTGATGAATAATTTGTGCGCAATTCGGTGTAAATGTGCGCCAAATAAAAAAATTGTGGGCCGTAGTTTTGGAACAAAACGGGAAAAAACGAATTCTGCTGGGGTAACGGTACTCCAGCAGGAAGATTCTAAACTAATGATCGCAGAGAAATAAAAGATATATGGGCGGGTAGCTTGATACTAGCAAGAAATGTGCGCCAAATATATAATTTGTGGGCCTTATAGTTTTGGAGATATTTGATTTCCTGCTGGCGTAACGTTTTGCCGGATCCCAGATCTCGGAAACTACTAAATGTGCGATCTTACAGTAAACATATATAAGTAGCCCCTGATTTGTGCTATTTGTGCGGTAGAAAACATTTCAAAAATATTCACAAATTTTGAAGTAATCGGGCATTTTCTGAAAACAGAAAAAAAAATCTAGCGCCTAAACTACCACATAAAAAACAAACCAAAAACGGTGTTCTATTCTTCTTATTATTTCTCATTACCATAAAAAATTTGAAAACCGCACATTCACACGTTTTTGAATAATACCCACATGAAGGTGAGACCGACCATGTCATGACTTTGACGGTCAGCAGGATAAAAATTTTAGAGAATATTTAGATTCTGGCCCAATGAATAATCTGTGCGGTTACTGAAGTACATGCTCTGAAAATTTCAGATACAAATTCTTCGTATTAAAGGAAATATCAATTAAAATCCAAAACAACTGTCAGTATTCCTATTAACCGAACAAATTCGATAGACCACAAAAAAGCGACGCGTTCATACATATTGATGACCTTCTTTAATGTGTCGCATTATGCAGAAAAATTGTTTGTACAGTCGCGTTCATAACTTCTTATTGGCAAATGTGGGTAAATAGTGTTTCAACATTTAAATAATTAGTTTGAGCCTGTATTTATACCAATACAATGTGGCGTTGATCTGTTACATTACACCCAGATTATATATTTTGCGGACGGCACTCTTCGAACACGTGACTGTGAAACCAGCTAAATTTCTTAAGTTACTAGAAGATCTGTTTACTTCTTAATGAAATATACCAGAATCATTGTTGTCTAAACATCAATAGCATAGCTGTTTTTATTTTCAATAACATGAAAACAACTACCTAGCTGTCTTAGGTAGGTATGTGTTTATAACTTCATTCGAATCGGAAAGAAGCACTAAAATCAGTTAACGGGCACTTCACTCGCGTATTATTATTAAGGTAGGTATTTAGTTTTGGTGTAACAAGTAGGTATTTATTGTAATAATATTTTATTAAGGTACCTACCTAAGTACTTACTTAAAATGCAATTAATTTTACAACAGAAGTGAGTGACCAACTTCATAGCGCTTGTGCTATAAAACGACGTTTTTAGGGTTCCGTACCCAAAGGGTAAAAACGGGACCCTTTTACTAAGACTCCGCTGTCCGTCTGTCTGTCTGTCTGTCTGTCGGTCGGTCTGTCTGTCTGTCTGTCTGTCACCAGGCTGTATCTCATGAACCGTGATAGCTAGACAGTTGAAATTTTCAAAGATTGTGTATTTCTGTTGCCGCTATAACAACAAATACTAAAAACAGAATAAAATAAATATTTAAGGGGGGCTCCCATACAACAAACGTAATTTTTTGCTGTTTTTTGCTCGATATTAATAACGATAACAGGTAGAAAGTTAAAATTTTCACAGATGATGTATTTCTATTGCCACTATAGCAACAAATACTAAAAACAGAATAAAATAAATATTTAAGGGGGCTCCCATACAACAAACGTGACTTTTTTTGGTACGGAACCCTTCGTGCGCGAGTACGACTCGCACTTGGCCGGTTTTTTAATCTGTAACATTTTCTCTTTTCCATAGAGACCACTTACGTCCATTATACAACTTGTATAATGGACGTCAGAGGGCCTAGTACGAGTTGTGTTTCTCAACTCACTTTACGAATAGTATCGAGTGAAAGAGAGGAAATCATGCGAGTGAGTGAACGAGTGAAAGAATGAAAACGATAGTTAACTATTCGCAAAGTGAAGTGAGAACAAAAAACAACTCGTACTAGGCCCTCTGTGAAGAGACCTATATCCATGTAGAAGTTGCATGCAAGGGATCACTGTCTATTGTCTATTTAATCGCATTGTAGGTACATTAAGTACCTAGTTAGGTATTACAAAAAAACGAAATAAAATTACAAAACATCCTTTATTTTTTTACTAAAATAATGTTAAAATGGTTAAAATTCTTTCAATTCAAGTAAAAATGAAATGAAACAGAAATAACTTCATTCGTTATTTAAATAAAAGCACTCACTCAAATCACTTTTTCACTTAAATGTACGTAGACGTGACGTATACAAACCTGTTCGACAACAAAGTTAAGGAGGTCATCAATATGTATGAACGCGTCGCTTTTTTGTGGTCTATCGAATTTGGTCGGTTAATCGGAATACTGACAGTTGTTTTGGATTTTAATTGATATTTCCTTTAATACGAAGAATTTGAAGCTGAAATTTTCAGAGCATGTAATTCAGTAACCGCACAGATTATTCATTGGACCAGGATCTAAATAATCTCTGATATTTTTATCCTGCTGATCGTCAAAGTCATGACATGGTCGGTCTCACCTTCATGTGGGTATTAATAAAAAACGTGTGAATGTGCGGTTTTCAAATTTTTTATGGTAATGAGAAATAATAAGAAGAATAGAACACCGTTTTTGGTTTCTTTTTTTATGTGGTAGTTTAGGCGCTAGATTTTTTTTTCTGTTTTCAGAAAATGCTCGATTACTTCAAAAGTTGTGAATATTTTTGAAATGTTTTCTACCGCACAAATAGCACAAATCAGGGGCTACTTATATATGTTTACTGTAAGATCGCACATTTAGTAGTTTCCGAGATCTGGGATCCGGCAAAACGTTACGCCAGCAGAAAATCAAATATCTCCAAAACTATAAGGCCCACAAATTATATATTTGGCGCACATTTCTTGCTAGTATCAAGCTACCCGCCCATATATCTTTTATTTCTCTGCGATCATTAGTTTAGAATCTTCCTGCTGGAGTACCGTTACCCCAGCAGAATTCGTTTTTCCCGTTTTGTTCCAAAACTATAAGGCCCACAATTTTTTTATTTGGCGCACATTTACACCGAATTGCGCACAAATTATTCATCAAACTCGCTTCCTTCTAGAAGCTACTTTCTTGCTGGCGTAACGGACTCGTCAAAGTTAAAGTAATCTTTATTCAAAGTTCAAAGTTTTTGAATAGTCCCTATTTTATTTATTATAATCATAAATTTTCAAATGGCCAACATTCTATACGTTTGAACGCTACCCTTAATAAATTAAAGATCAAATGAGCAATAGATGATTAAATCACATGTGGCAAATTTATGTAAATTACAGACTCTGATGTGTTGTATAGAATTGACAAGGTCACGGCACATTATTTTATTTACTGCTAATTTAGAAGCCTTAATAGAAGCGTAGCATTCAAACGCATAGAATGTTAGCCATTTTTTTTTAATTTGATATACCACTGCCTCTGACACCTGTCAAAGTCTATTTTTAAATTTTTCTTATTTTCTACTTACATTTTTCTTACTCTCTACTTTCTTATCTACTGTTATATTCTGTGTTATATTCTTATCTTATTTATGAAATTTTTCTATTCACAATTTTATATTCAAATCTCTTATCTAATATTACATTCTTATTTTATTTATTTCATGTATTTTTTTTTCTACTTACTACATGATTTCCTTTCTTATTCTATTACTTCTTATTTTGTGAAAACAGACTTTTCTTAATACTACTTTCTTACTTACTGCTGTAGTATACATATAAAAATCTTTGCTTACTGCATATCTACTTCTTTCTATTTTCGCTTTTAACAATTTGCTTAATGCTGCTTAGACAATATTTACAAATATTGGAGCACCATTATATTTCTAATCTACTTATTTCTGTTGTTTGCTTTCTTAACAATATCTTCACAGTATTTAAGGAAATTATCTCTATGCTTACCTACTAATACTTCGCATAAATTATCTTTCTTTAGTTTGTTTTCTAGTATCATTTCTATATTGTATCTCTCTCTCGTGAAGGTCGGACATTCTAAAATTATATGGAGGGCCGTCTCGTCAACAGCCGGATCACATACACACGATGGGCTCTCCTTAAGCTTGAACCTATTCAAGTATTCGGAGAACCCACCGTGCCCGGTCAAGGCTTGCGTGGTCCATTTTGTCAGTACGAATTTTTCTGATTGTTTTGTAGGCCGCGATTGCGTTAGGGAAAAACACCTTGGTGGTTGATGCTGTTTCGCACATTCTGTAGCGTCAATGTTAGCCATTTGAGGGATGAGCTATGTTTCTTTATCATCTTTTGTAGTCCACCGCAAAGCATAAAGCCTCTCCCACGGCAGAAGGGATGTGCAATCTTCACGCTTGGAAGGCGGATAGGAGGTTGCAGTGTTGGATTAATGTTGTAGGCAAACAACGCTCCCCATTTACTGGTTCTTGGAGAAGTTAGATGTACTGCTTCAGTCATTATTGTCCCTGCACGATACCCCTAAATCTAAATATGAATAGTTATTAATCTGCCTTATAATGACACTTTGAAATAGAGATAAGACCGGGGATTTTGGTTGACCTATAATTAATTTGTCATTTGGTACCAATTTTATAATTTGATGTGTCTAACCAGTTCAAGCTTAATACTTCTTAAGGCTTGGTTATGCGGAAACATATGTCTCGGACTTTTTCTTTACGTGTAAAGAGTATGGAAAATAACCTCACTTCTGCAATTTTTCGATGTTTTTCGTTGTTTTTCATCATTAGCTTTAACATCTTTCTTGAAAAAAGTTATTGGAGCAACTTCACAGTACGTTAAAGTGTATTTTAATGTAGAATCCAATACGTTTCCGCTATTATTTACGCCAAAAATATGACCCGCGACAAGCGCTTTTGATGATATTCTGTTTTTTACAATCATCTGTGAGGTTTATACGCAATTTAATACTTGTAGCAACTAGATAATCTTTTTAGCTTGTCGTATGTTTTTTTTGTGGCTACAACTTTATGTTTCTATATAAAAATATGGCCCGCGAAAATCATGTTTTCCTATCATGGAACCTTAAAATTTAGTTAATAATGACTCAAAACATAAAGTCATATGGAATAGAATATAATTAGTGATTCGTTTCAATATTGTAGAGTTTATATCCTAATTTGTATATCCCATGAGTCACGTTACCATAGCGAACAGGTCTACACAAAAGCACAATAAAACTTACTAAATTAAAAACATTACCGAGACAAGTGCATTTAACCCTGCAAATACACCAAGGGGCACACCCCCGGGTCTATTGTACCCAATGACGCGCGCAGGTAAAGACGTCAGACCCCATGATACAATATTAACTCCTGTCAAAACACAACGGGGTCCTTTGTACCGACATTGATAGGGGACGGGTGGTATTAAAGGAATTGCCGCCGATTTGGGGGTTACTGTAATCGGAATAATTGATGGTTAATGCTTATGCGATTATAATTGTGAATGAGCATTTTCGCTATTGGATATTTAATAAGGTTTGTGAGTGTTACTAATTTAGCTTCTTAGAATAATAACATCAGTATTCTAAGATGTGTTTATTATTTTGTTTTGCATAAATTAAAAAAAAACTTTCAATTAAAACCTAGTTATGTTAAAAATATAACACCAATTGAATCGAGTATGAAGAATTAAAACATATATACCTAATTCAAAACCAAAGAAAATAAACACTAACGAAAACCATTTTTTCCTGAATTTATTTATTTAAAATGGAGCTACTTCATTATTATGATATTTCGCTAGTTATGTTATAATAAAAGTCGTTTTTTTATATCTTTATATCGTTATAGAGATAAAAGAAACTTGAAAGGATACTTAAAATTATGGTATATGTTTGGCAACTTACATAAAAAGCCATATCTATAAACATTCATACAAAAGACAGCGTCATATTCCGTGTTTCGGACAATGTTTGATGGGTCGTCATTAAGGCGCATAAGCCTGAGGCTGACTTAATACAGTTTTAATAGCAAATCCCCGGGTATCGCCAGTGCTTAGGATGATTGTGAATAGAATAAAATACGTGATATTTGTGTAATAACAGATTTTGTGGAGAAATGGTAATCACAATCATATAGATTGATGTTGAAAACATCCGTTTTTTAGAGTAGAATGTGTAAAGTTATATGCTTCTAGGTAGTTCTGGCTTCTTTTAGACTTTTAATAATAAATTCATAATAATTCTAGACAATTATGCCCTAATACTTCGTGCCAAACTAAAGACGGCGACGACGATGGTGACTAAATACCGTTATAAAAAATAAATAAAATATTAACTTTTCTACTTGACATCCGAACAAATGTTTTCAGACAATTTGCAACAAACTAGGGACGTTGGGTGCAGTAGGCAGGATCGCTAGCGATATATCAAACTTGTATGAACATATTATCATTATTCATGCATGATTTTCAATTAGTGTTAGGTACTTCATTCATTTCATATCAATCAAAGCAATATTATGTTCTGTTTAGATTCCATTTTATGGGCAATCAAGTAGTTTAATTATTTAAATTTGTAAATGTCGTTACTTATCTGGGTTAAAGCTGTTATGTTTTTTTGCGCCCGATCTTCTTGTCAGTTAAAAAAATCTGGAATGGGTGGTAGGAAAATATAGGCGATTCAAAAGTGCCTAATTATTAAGTTTATTTGAATACGTTTTGACTTTGATTGCCACAGTCATAGTAGCTTACGAAAATAACCGTAAAGTTACGTATTCACAATACAAGATTTTTCTACACTACCCCACACAAAGAAGTATGTAGAAATGTAATGAAACTTCCAGTGGATTCTCTTGATGCCCCACCATTACGGTTGAATGGGGTATCGTTGGCAGGTAACCGACTATTGTAAATCGGACAATGGGTCGCGGTGACCGCACGCGCGTGACTAATGCGTTTTAAGCGCGCCGCGGCCGTTCGGGGGTTAATCGTTCGCGATTTTTGCTAATGGATTCGGTGTATGGATTACTGAGGTTCGAATTGGCTTTAAAGATTGTTTAACTATTTGTAATGTAAATGATTTCCAATATAAGTGGAGCTTGGTTGTTCACGTCTGTAAAATATGTATGTATACAGTTTTTAACTCTGTCACTTTAAAAGCTTTTATTTTTTTGAACAGAAATCAATGACAAATGACAACTACAACAAAGTGACAAATTCCTAAACTGTAATAATAAAGTAAAGAAAATGAAGACAAAATAATTACACTATATTTATAAGTACTAAAAAAATTATAAATATCTGTGTCTTGACTGTTATTGAAGCTAACATATTTTGCCCTCTTATAAATATTTTACCACTATTCTCTAGTTGCTTTTTTATCTGACTTGTCGTCACTTGTCTTGCAAAGATTAGCTCTATGTTTTCTAAACGAAACCATCCCTTCTCTATGTTTTCTAAACTAAAACTGATAAAAAGCTATCCCTCATTCTTTTATAGTTCATAGATGAATCATTATAACCGATAAACACTTCATTATCATTACCAGCTATTTACCGATACGTATCATACTTAAAAATGACTTCATTAATGTTTTTATATTAAAATCAATTTCTACCATTTCAGTAGCTGAATTGGGTTGGAAACAATCCAATTATTCTGAAATAAAAAATCACAATCTCGAAACCAAGTCATTAAATTCCACAAGTAAAAACATTGTAACGAATAAACAACAGAAATATAGCTTTCTTTAATCATTTTTTTCTCGAATCAAATGTGGTTTATACTTGAACGGTTAACGAATTTATAATGCTTGCCAATCAACAACGTACAGACGGACAAAAAGCAAGGTTGTATCAGCAATATTGTTTTTTTTTACTGTCCCCGATGCATCGATGTGGGAAAATATTGTCATAGTTTTGACTCGATCGATTACAATTGCAATAATGATTAACAATGATTAAGTTTGAATAATGTTTACTTGATAATCGGTAATAAGTTGGTTGTCCCCGTTTTTGATTAGCAAGATTTAATTAGTTGTTTGTTAGTTCTTCATTCTCTCACAGAATATGATAAGTTATTTCTTTCTGCGGTTGGGATTCTCTGAATTTTGTTATACAAGGTTATTTTTAGTATATACGAAACCTGAAAACTGTTTGTTCTGAATCAGTAATAGAATCGATTGCAATATTTTTTATATTATGTTATATATTGACTAAATAATATTTACAAAACGCACGCCCTACTAAAATGCGCGCATAACACAAAAAGCTTGTACCTTCGAAAAATTTTAAGATATCATTATCATTTTTATACTGATTCTGAAAATAAAAATATGTGACCCGTATTTCGACTTTCGTATATACAAAAAATAAAGTTGTATAGGGCAATTTAAGCTAAATTGAAAGCTCTTAAATAATTATATTATTCCATAACACTAGTGAAGGTATGTCTTATTGCCGAATTTAAAAATCTCTTTTTATGACATCACAGGCATTGCTTGTACCTATTTTTTTTAGTTTTATTTTGAAAACCCACATTTACGCAAGTTGTAAATATTATTCTCATCTAAAAAAGCTCACGATTAAAGTTTTATCGCAAACATTTTCTGACTAGGTAATAACTGCAGTAATATACCTATTATTTTGCGGGAAATTCCTTGGAATTGATTTATCATAAAAACTAACAGTAAATTCGTTGGGAAAAGGTAGGTTTTTAAACGCGTTTAATACTCGTTATATTAATTTAATAAAAGCTACGTGAATGTTTAAAAGTACATATAACGGTAAATTATTTGCATTTATTATTCGTTAAAGTAACTTACAGTAAAGCATTCTAAAGAATCGAAGCCTTAAACTAAGAACAAATTATCTCAAAAATCCATTTAATTAATTCCTCACAAGCTTCGTTAAAAATAAAACACATCAAAATCGAACAGAGCAAAGCATTTCGTAACGCTCCGTTTGCGATAAAGCAACAGAAAAAAAGCACAAGGTAAGACAAACCAACGGAAAAAAAGCATAAAGTAAGACCGGATCCGAGCGGAGCCGGGGCAAAACAGTAGTTGGAAGCAACTTGATATGTAGATGGGTTAAGGAGATTTCACACTGCACGGGTGTAATGGTTTCTTTTGAATGCCTTCGGTAGTTTAAATTGGTTCAATGTAGAGTCAAACTGGTGGTGAAAACAGTACCGATTATCCGGTTGATACTGTGGTGAAACTTTTGTAGTTACAATTAATTCTTTTATTAGTCTCACAAGTTATTAGCAGGAATGAAATTTCCTCATATTTCTTTTATTTAAAGCGATTACCTGACCGAAAGTGGTGCGCTCAGAGGTTTTTATTTAATAAGTTGTTAATAGAAAAGGATATAAATAAAACTTCTCGGGGAATTTTAAGGGTTCATAGTCTAGTATTTTCAGAAGGTTCTACATTCATTCGCAGTCATTTGTAAAGGTAGATAGTAAATGTGTCAAAAATTGCCACTTTTAGCAGTTTTGCTATCTACTTCTAGCAGTGACTACGAGGGAAGGTAATGATACCGTCAAAATACCAGACTATGGGTATATCCTAAAAATTCCACGAGAAGTTCTATTAAAATCCTGCGTGTGTGGATTCAAAAATTCAAAAAATTCAAATTTCAAAAATAATTTATTCAGTCTTGGCTGTTACAAGCACTTGTGAATGTCATAGAAGCTACGCCATCGGTTCGCAAACCCTAAGCGGGAGACCTTGTAACGAGAAGAACCGGCAAGAAACTCGTCAAGGGCTGCTTTTATCTCCCTGTATATTTCATACAGAGTCGTCAACATTGAAAAATGTGCTCCACGTTTAAAGTGAGGTCATTTTCCATCACAATAATTATCAAAAGTTTGCACACAATTTTAACAGGTAGGTTAAAGTTAAATATCTTCTACATTCAGATAGGTAAATGTGAGAGTAAATAACTTTCAACTAGTTGAGAAATCACTCTGTCTGTTACTCGAACCAAAAAACACTTAAAACAAAGTGATAATAACAAAATCTTAATATTGTTTATCTAAGACACAAGCATTCTAAAAACTACACAGGAATGCATATAAAAACACCATACCAATGAACATTTTCTTCTTATTACCATGTAACGAGTGCTTATTAAAATCAAATCAGTATTTCTAGACGTAAAAAGTGTAAAACTTTATAAAAGCCAGAAGAAAACTGACGCAAGCCGTGATTATCGTCCGAAGACACAAATGATTGAAATTATCAATAAATCTTTGATTGCTATAACAATGGTTGCTATTGCGTGACAGTTTTTGTTGAAAATCCATTGAAAGTTACACTGAACCAGATAAAATGGAGAATTGTATACTGTAAGATGTGTTATCTTAGATTTGTGATGACGGTTTTTTCATATTTCCTCATGATCATGAATTATATCAATTTCCTCAATGCTGGGACAAACCTTTCTGGATGGTTGGTTAATGAGAATAGGAAGCCCTTTAATACACTACGCGGGGCTAATGCGTATTGTTGATTGGCGACTGCAAATGTAGGAATCAACAGCTTGGAGTGCCTTATGAGCCTTTGCCACTAGCAATAAAACTTGCAGAAGATCACTTCCGCAAGCTGTTACCAATGAGTAAACAAGTGAACAGATACCGGCACAGAACTTGGAAAGACAAAACTGAGACAAAAGATGCGCCGAGTTTTGTGTTTGTAGCTGCTGCGCATCTTTTGTCTCATCTTTGTATTGCCAAGTTATATTATTATCTGTTGCAAGCTAAATTCTGATAGTGTTGCAGCTTGCGGAACTTGCTCGCTCAGAAATTGCAGAAAGAACTTGCTAGTCTAAACCTGACCTTAGAGTCCCTTCTATACTACGGAAGATCGGGATGAAAAAACTTTTGGTCACCCATTCGATGATCTACACAATTGCAGAACGACTGTACTAAGCCACTACATCGAGTTTTTTTAAATATTTTTCTTATGTTACAGTTTTTTCAAGGGATTTAAGTTTTAACCGCCTCTGTGGTCTAGTGGTTCGCCCACCCGTGTAAGACGCAGGGGTCCCGGGTTTAATTCCCAGGAAGGGGTACAATTTGTGCTCAGTTTGATTGATAGTAGGGTTTAATTCAAGTCCACCTGGCTAGTTACCATCATCTTACCTATATAAGTCTGACGCCATAACAACAATTTTAAAATTGTTGTGTTCTGGCAGTTAGAGGTAAGATAGCCAGACTCTCAGTGGTAAAGATTCCGGGTGTATTGCGCTAACACTTTCAGTCTTAACGTCAGTTAATTAGCATCAGGTGAGGTAAGGCTAAGCATTATCCATGCTGATACTCATCACTCAAATATAGGCCCCTACTAGGATACGAACCTGGGATCATTTGGCACAGTAGACAGGATCAATAAAAAGTCCGTTCGCTCAGATAGTGTCGCCCTTTTATCTCGCCGCCTTTGCACGTGCCGCTTCTTGTCAAAGGATGCCGCCGCATAAACAAAGGATACCGCGTGCGGCGTACACCCGCAAGTCAATTTGGGTTTTGGCAGTTTACATAGAAGTGCCGTAGTGAAAGGTTGTGTTTGTTACCGGTATTCCTGTCTCTGAACATAAGTGTTTGCGGGTGTACCGACACTATCTAAGCGAACGGACCGTACCGTGGCACAAAATTGTCGTCGAATGAAAACTTTTTTTATTAACTTATTAGATTTTTTAAGTTGTTTCTTACTGGCCAGAAAATAATAACAGATAGGCAACACCAAGGTAACTGTCGATCATTATTTATTAATGGAAGCCTATCCCTTCTGTGGATTGGTTATTAATTGTGGCCGCAAGTGTACAATGTGAAAGGTCTTCAACAACCGCATTTCGCTCGATTGAACATTTCAGTTCCGATTTTAATGTTGCTGCAAACATCTGATTTATCGAAAATCTTTTTATTTTTGTTTGTACAACATCAATATGGATAAGTAATAAAATAAGATTTTAAATATCGTAATGGATTGATCGATGTAATGTTTCAAGAGTAGCAGGTTTTTATGAAATAAAAAGTAGCAAATTGTTTGGATGTCGCTGCTGAGCTGCCTTAATCCCAGTTTACTTTTTCTCTATCATAAAAGAAAGGCGTGTTTCACATAATCCATAGAACACTAATTTCTAATTAAAAAAACTGGCCAAGTGTGAGTCAGACTCGCGCACGAAGGGTTCCGTACCAAAAAACGGCAAAAAATTTACGTTTGTTGTATGGGAGCCCCCTTAAATATTAATTTTATTTGTTTTTAGTATTTGTTGTTATAGCGGCAGCAGAAATACATCATATGTGAAAATTTCAAATGTCTACCTGTTGTCACATGAGTAAAAAAACGTAATGTGCTGTTGTCGTTATTAATATCGAGCAAAAAACGGCAAAAAAATCACGTTTGTTGTATGGGAGCCCTCTTTAAATATTTATTTTATTCTGTTTTTAGAATTTGTTGTTATAGCGGCAACAGAAATTCATCATCTGTGAAAATTTCAATTGTCCAGCTATCACGGTTAATGATATACAGCCTGGTGACAGACAGACAGATAGATAGACAGACAGACAGACATACAGACGGACAGCGGAGTCTTAGTAATAGGGTCTCGTTTTCACCCTTTGGGTACGGAACCCTAAAAATGGAAAATGATTTCTCTGTAATTATCTATCAAGTAAGTCAACAGGAACTTATCTGAACCTGTATAGATTCTAAATATTAAAGAATAAAGACACCTTTGCTAACTTTATTTGAAAGTTACAAGGCGCATATCAAATACTCGTACATTGCCGACTGCAAACATAGCTTGGTCTAGCGACGCCCTATAGAAACCAACATTGTAGTTGCACCATTGCATAATTTGCTTTAAATACATCCACTGCGGAAAACCGATTGGTGGAACCACGTTGGAACCTACCACCCGTTACCATGGCAACACCAATAACCAATTTTCCCATCTGAGTTATTCCCGTTTCCTACCAATACTAAACTAATACCAACTTAATTCCCTTGTAGGTGTGGCAGTTAACACGATTTGAACACTAATCCTGTTTGTAACATACTATTTTATTTGACATAGGCGTGACTTTTTCACACTTCAAAGTATATTATATTCAAAACCACGCCTTTAAAGTTATGGCTGATTATCTAGTTAGAAGTTAGAAAAAGACTTAAACGTCTTTTTGTTGAGAAAATGCATGTTGGTCGCATGATCTGCGTATAATTAACTAAAATTAACGCTACAGCATGTGATATTGACTGAAGTAATTCTTATTTTATTTTACTAACGATGAACACTAATTTTCTAAGGAGAAAAAAAGTAAAAACCTCTATTGCTTGATTTATATAAGTTTTAATCTCATTTCAGTGTTGTTAACCTCACAGTGGCAGCGCTTAGAGTATAAACCCGCTAAATCCAAGTTAAACCAATAAAAGGGGTTATTAAAAGAAAACCTATTGGCTTTGCCGACGCGCCGCCGATGCATTTTGCGTTTCGCGCAGCGCACACTGAAATGATACTGGTTTGGCGGTTTAAATGGACTGTAGTTTAGCGGAGAGAAGAAAATTGATGTGGAACTAGGTAGGTGCAGAGAAAGGACTCACCGAAGGCTTGATTGTCACCAGCTCGCCCAGCAGTTTACACTGTCTTTCACCCACAACACCTCGGATGGCAGAAATCCTTTAATTACTGCTGCCGGACGGCGAAAATGCAGTTCTCACTCTTCTCAATTCACTGGTTGCACTAATACACACACTAATACAACCGAACAGTGGTATAAATTAGTTTTTAAACATTATATTATGTGGAGACACAAAAGCTTGAAAGACATGATGAATTTTCAAGTAGTTGCAGTCTTCTAGAATCGTCGAATTAGCACAATTCTGGCGCCACTGTCGTGCGAATCAGGTGCACCTTTTTTCTTTCACTCGGCATAGGTGAGTGGGTAAAGGAGGGAATATAAGGAGTCACATCATGAAAAAACGCGCGCAAAATTAAATTATAGTAAAATTGTTCTGATGGAAATATTGGAAAATATACGTTGCTTCGACTCCAAAATTGCTAAAGCACTGATTATGTTAAGGAAATCAAAAACATTGATGAACCACAAACACTCAGAAACAAAAGAGATTTGTATAGAAAATGAAGTTTTCTATACATAATCTAAAAATGATTTTTTCTATACTGTCAATAAACCAATATCTGTTTCTTTCTTTCTTTATTTGTATACCTAACCTGTGGCATAGTTTGTTGACATTCACAAGTACCTGTAACAGCCCAGACTGAATAAAAAATTTCTAATTTGAATGTAGCCCATCGCCCAGTGTACGTCGCACCTTTTTCCCACAGAGTTAGATGCGGCTTATTCGATTAGTCAATGCTGATTGAATTAAGGTGAGCCTACTGCGTGGATTTTGTTACCACGCTGTTATGTGTGCTTTAAATTCAACTACAGTTCGATTTACGGTTTATTTTGCGGTGTTAAAGGGCGTTTGATTTTAATTTTAGCCTGTTGTGTTTGTCAACAAGTTTGATTTCAATTTAACTCTATCTAATCCAATAAAACTAGCTTTATCTGCACATAAATAATAAACTCGTTGTTTTTATTAGTTTATCGGATATTGATATTAAGTGTCAAATATTAATTAGATATGTGATGTAAGAAATCCGAGTTGGTAACCGTTTCATACAAAAATCATGAGATTTCGTACATTACCTAATTTTTTCCTAAAAGCAAAATAGTTAACCAAATACCTTGTTAGTATAATTTTATGGTACATTAAAATGCTATCACCTAATAGTAAAATTAAACTAAATCCAATTTCGAACGTTCGTCGTCACATTATATACCATTCAGTATGACTTATTAAATTACAGTTACCTATAATTTCTGCCAAAATATCTGCCACTTACTGAACCTTTTTTATTAACAATAGTCCCGATTTTTTATTTATTTACCTGAAATGCAAGCGTCATAGCATTATACATGTATATTTACTAAGTTATTTATTATGCTGTAATAATTAAATCAAAATTTGTTGAATTTTTATTTTTATTTTTTTTAGTTTTATGCGAAGTTTCGAAATGTTTAATTCATTTTATTTTAACTATGACTTACACTTATTTATGACATAGAAAAATAAAATTTTAGTTATCTAATTATGTCCAGATAAAGCTAGTCTTATTGGACTAATCATCTATGTTAATAGGTTGATTGAGAAAAGAATATTATGTTTAGGACGTTGCTATGAAAAATACTTTGTCTTTTTTGCCGACGTATTTTAAGTTTTTTTTTCTATCACGCCGCCCATAATTTGAATGTATTGAAAGTTGGGTGTTAGGGTAAAATGGGATCGGTGATATCTTTGTATAAAAAGTCGAGATGCTTTTTTAGATTATTGAATTAATTTAAGCGCTTACAAGCAAGTTTTTGATAAGTTATAATTACTGTTAACTTAAGGGCAACCTATTATTGGCTATACTGACTAACATGTACCTAATGGTATGTAGTTTTGTTAATACGCTGTTGGTTTTCTTAATAAAGTAAAATAAAATAAATAAAATTATTATTAGACATCGGATTTTATGCATTTGCATATGCAAATGCATATATCTCTCTATTTACGACGTTAATGCATATTTTATTCCCCAATCGTGCATATTTGGTTTAGTAGTGGGAGGTATTTATAGGAAGCTATTCAAGCTAGACTCTATTTAAATCAATAGAAATAGTGGAAACAATGATCGAACTCGCCAATGAACGCACTTCCTAATTCAATTTAAGAAAAGATTTGTAAAAATTTTGCGTAAATACCCGAGTCTCGAAATCTCCAGGCAGAAATGGCGCCAAAGTCCGATAACGTCAGTTGATGTAGAGAGGTTATTTTCAACGTACAAATCAATAATGGGTGACAATCGTCACAAATTTGCGCTAAAAAATTTGGGAAAATACTTAAATGTATATTGCCAGAAAATCTATGCATAATTTCAATAGTATTTAGCTGTTTTTGTAACGTTTAATTAAAATATGTATATTTTTTTATTTTATTTTCCATTGTGCATATTTCGGTCATTTTAATAGTTTTAAGTACATATTTCAGCCTTTTTAACCGACTTCAAAAAAAGGAGGAGGTTCTCAAGTCGACGGTATTTTTTATTTTTTTATGTATGTTTTAACATAACTTCGTCAGTTGTTATCCGATTTATACAATTATTTTTTATCTCAAAGAACATAGTTTGTGTGTAGTTTCATAAAAAAATTACAGAGATCTGGCTGGTAGTTTTTTCATAATCCTGAAAAATTACAGTTATTTAGCTTGCCATCACACGTGTTTTTACGGATTTTCGGACATGACATCTTTGTTTATGTACCGATTTAGACGATTCTTTTTTTGTTTGAAAGGGTATACTTTAAGAATGGTCACATTATAATTTCATCGGTATTGAATTTTAAACTTCGAAGATACACAAGGGAACTCCCCAAATTCAAATAATATATGTAAAGAGATTTGGATTTTGGTAGGTTTATGACAATCCAAAACAAACCAAACCATGGTCTGCGATGCAAGGTTCTGGACTAGATTTGGACCATGAAGACAACGGAACTCCTCAAAAACAAACAGCGTAAATTTGGAAATTGAGTTGTGGGCATTTTACCATTGAAAATATTTTTTAGTGCATATTTGCATGCATATTTTGGCACTTTGTTAGTGCATTAATCCGATGTCTAGTATAATATAGAGCGCTTTCACGTATAGGTGGTTTAGTCGCGGCGTAAACAGTGCGTCTGCTATATCCATACAAAATGACAGACACTCGTATGGATATGCCGCGCGCACTTAGTTTGTTTATCTAAGTATTTGATAAGCTAATCTTCAAAGATTTTCTTACTTCAATCTTTCTGTCTTATTTAAAAACAAATCAATACTCACAATAAGTGAACCACCAAAGCGAAACCTAAAGAATGGAGAGAACAGTGGCAAAAACAAATTATTTTAATGAGAGACAGACCAACCATAGAATGAGGACTTTTTTAGGCATCACAGACCGCAATCTGGCGGATTGTTTAGCGTTTATAATTTACATAATTCATAATCATCCGACGAGCGGGTGGGGTCACACTGTACGCGGCTTGCTTTACATTTTATTTTTGCAATAGAAGAGTAATGGACTTTTTGAATTTTTCATAGTCATGGTCATACTATTTATTGCAACATTTTGGTTACTAAGATCTTTACAAAGTAAATAGTACCATAAACATTACCCCGTAAGGGTATCGCAACTTAAAATTATATGAAATTAAAATTACAGCGTCGAGCGCTCTTTATAAACTTTTCTGACTCGGTGACAGCGTCGCTATCATATATAGACGACGGCGCGGGCGTAACCTAGGTAACAATATGTTGTAACACTTAGTTCCAGTTTTGGTCATGGGTCCGATAAGTTTATAAAGAGCGCTCGACGCCAGTCGAAGGATCCAAAAATAGGGCCTATGGACTTTGACGAATGAAAAGGAAGAGGAAGACCGCGAAAAAGATGGATGAATTGTGTGTCTGGAATGATAATAATGTGAAAGAGTAAAAGGAATGGAAGAGAAGGACGCACTTACATCAAATTAAATTAGGTTAAGGACCGGGAGATGATGATGCAATAGCTGGAAACTTTTTTAACGGGTTGTGGTGGAATATAGTCATTGCATACTAATCAACCAGAAGCTAGTGTCAAGTAAATTGTCTGCTGACGACAGATCACACGCAGCTGTGAGTGGGAATGCAATGAGAAGGTGGGAAGGGACCTACTTGGCGGTGAAACTCGAGCTGGCAGCGGCGATGGAGTCACGTGCAGGGTCGTGGATAGGGTTGCCAGGCGTCCGGCTTTAGCCGGACATAGGTAGGCTTTTTGATTGGGTGTCCAGCCAAACTAAACGTTGTCCGGCCTGTCCGGCTTTTGTTAGGCTTTTTACATTTACCACTCACTTACGCACTAACTAGACAAGACTAAAAAGATTTAAAAAATGATAATAATTGATTAGTGTAGAAGTTTTGTTTTGTTCAATTTTGTTTTCTTAATTTTAATTTATTTTATTTTATTTCATTAGAATGATCGAAAAAGCCTAGTTTTACCTAAAAACAATTTGTCGTATTTATTACTAAGAAACAAAATCCTTAATAATTTAGGATGTCCGCTTTTTTTACCCAAATGTCCGGCCAAACTGGCTGGTCTGTCCGGCTATTAGGTTAGACGACCTGGCAACCCTAGTCGTGGATGTAGTTGAGCTGATGGCAGTCCTTGGTTTGAACGCTCCCCAAGGTCTCGTTGAGTTTCTTCGAGTGGACACTTTCACTCACGTGATATCACTAAATGTCTGAGCTGATCAGCAAAGAAAACTGTTTACTGGTACGGGCCGGCAATTATCGAAAATGAGTAGAATCGAGGAATTATTTTTAATTTCTTATCTCGCGTCACGGGTCAAAAACAGCATTGACCGGCGCCGTGGCGTCGCGCGCGGCGTTCGTTCGCGAGTGAGTGAGTGAGCGAGATGCATGTATGAGTGGGAGCGAGATAGCCGTCACGCTCTTGGCGCGTACATAAATGTACTCGTAGTCAAATTAATTTCAATCCAAGCATTCGAGTGTCAGCTTTGAAGTCGCTACGCTACCCTCACCGCTCGCACTACAACCGCACCCCACAACCTAATCATTTTAATTACTGGCACAGTTGCTCGAAGCCGATGCACAACCATCAGAATAATACCTTTGTTTACAACGGTTCACAGAAAAAGGCAAGCGACCTAGAATTAAGAAAATGTCCGCCATTACGACGCCTGAAACATCTTGTAATGTACCCAATACAAATAGCTACGCGTAATTACGCTCTTAATTGAATGTAATGAAAATAATTTAAGAGTTGCGACTTGAATGTTAAGCGATGTTGACTAAGGCCACTTTTGTGATGGGTGACCAAAATGTTGTTACTAAAATGCAATCGATTTTGGTTCCCTTGTTTTCTTTATTAAAATATCACTATTATAGTTTTGCAGTAAATACCTAAATGAATTATGTTACTTCTAACATACGTGGCTGAATATTTTAGAACAGTTCATACAGTATACTGTATTCATTTGCTGTAACATATTGTAGAAAAAATACTTGCTTGAGTATTGGTAAATCATATTTTGACTTCCTATCGTAAAAATAAATAAATACTGACTAATTCATATTATCAAGAACTATCATTTTGTAAGTATTATTTTAGTAACTCTAGTAGTAATAATAACTAATGGGTAAATGAGTAAAAGTAATTAACTTTTACTTATATTTCCATACAATTTTTACACCTGACATGCAGTTTTTAATTAAAATAAATTTCATTACCAACCAGCCACAGTTTGCAGATGGCACCATAAAAACGTAGCTATGAATTCCAATTTCTCCTATTATAATTTGTTTGTACTAATCGACGGAAGGTTTGCGGCCGCTCGACCGATAACTGCGCAAAAGTGCAAAACAAACTCAAACATTGTGCTTACAAAATACGCCCCCTACAATAAAGCAATAACTAGTTTTAGTGGCAAACACCAATTTGTTGTGTGGCCCAATGTATAATCGGGAGCGGGGAGGACGTTTTGGACTTTAAAAAAATAAAATGAAAAGCCAGGAAAAATTGCCCGGCAGTATTATTAAATAATAGTTTTCTTAATTACACCAGTACACCGACGCGTTTGGCTGTGGCAGCGAAACATCTGCGGAATAAACGAAACTCCACTAGCGAAATGTGATGCTGGCACTACATACACGGTTAATTTTTAAGTATATCTAAAAATGAAATGGGTGTTTAAGAACAATTTTACTATGGGGCCAACCACGCGATCGCGAAAAAAAATCAGCTGTTCCATAGAAAAGTACAACATCGACTCGTCTATAATGTATGGAACAGCAGCATTTTTTAGCGGTTTCGTGGTTGGCCCCATAGTAAAAATTGTTCATATACGTGGTCTGAAATCCCCATTTCATTTTTAGATATACTTAAAAATTAACCGTGTATTGGCCCATGATGGGCACAATTCATCGTACGTTACCGGTTTTGTAACAAATGTTTTAAAGAGGATCATGGGCGAATATGTAGTGCAGCCGTGAGCGAGGATGCAACTATGTCATCTCGCTAATAGTAGAGTGTAGTGTGTGTAGTAGAGACATAGATTATGCGAAACTTTGCCATACAACTGACAGATTTTTCGTTGTTTCGTTGCCGCAAGCAAACGCGGCGTTGAAAAAAAATTCTTTGTTCTGTGATTTCACTACTGTTATAAATCATTACCAAAATTAAGCAGGTACCTACCGTGCGGTGCGAAAGTTAATGAAAAGTCTGTAACTATCAAAATATGTGCAAGGTATAAAACATAATAAAAGATCTAATCGAAGTAAAAGACATAAAAGGTAATAATATTATCAGAGACAAAGAATAAAAGATGTGTGAATTACTCGAATGAATGAGCTAACACTTTTTTAGTATTTCACACACAAAGTTGGAGGAACAAAACAATACTAAACTTTTCTAGAACTTCTGCAAAAAACTACTAAACCCTATCGCTTCCTCTTATCACTTCGCTACAGCCCTTATCGTGCTCCGATCTCGATCCGATTAATCGCAATAAAGCATCGCATTCGCATACAAATTTGCATAATTAATAAACTAATTAAATCGAAAAAAGCCGCAATCGCTATTATAACTGTGTGGGACAGAGCTATTTACTTGTCCATTATTATTAGGGTTCCGTACGGTAATAATTGAACGCCCGCATTATGCATTAAAAATCTATGTGATTGTACACACATAAAAGGACGGACAAAAATTTATTATATAGGGTTAAGACTTAGCGCCGTACAAATAAACGAAGAATAAGTTTATACTAAGTTTAACCAAAAATATTGCTTAGCAATATTACTTCTTACGATTGAGGTCTCAGAGCGTCATTTTTCTAATCAAACTTTTTAGTTATTCTAAGTATAAACTCATTCTTCGTTTATTTGTACGGCAGTTAGTGTTTCTATAAGTTTTTCAAATAAAACACTTTTTAACGGATACTAGCGCGGTTTTATTGAATGTACTTTGGTATTTAGTTGGTATTTGGTTTGATTTTTGGTTTTCCCGACGTTTCGGCAAACGTCGGGAAAACCAAAAATCAAACCAAATACCAATAAAACCGCGCTAGTATCCGTTAAAAAGTGTTTTATTTCATGTCTAGTGAGCGCGTAAGCTTGAGAAGTGAATAAGTTTTTCAAAATCAGACCACAAGCCGCAATGCGTATATGAATTAGATTCCTAGCTAGATTACCATACAACTTTGTCGCTTTAACTGGTTTGGCACAAGATATACAAATTAATTATACTGGGTACCTACTAAAGTAAAATGTCCTAGGAATAAAACTACATCTCAAATGCAATACTCAACCCACTTCCGGACAGTCGTAACCAAACAAACAGAAATCGAGAATCGAGAAAATCGATTACATTTCCATCGTATATTTTATGAAAATGTGAAAGTCTCGAAATAACCATATTACGAGACCATAAAGAATATCTTTTGCAATACATTGCACTTATGCACCTTGACGATGTTTTCTCAAACGAAATGAAAGCGGAATGCATGTGCATCGACTGATTTCATTATAATTATTAGGTAGTATTTCTGCCTAATGAGTTGTGTTTTATTGACATTAAACATGACATATAATGCAGTTTTCCTCGGCTACTTATTTTGTAATAAGCATCAATTTAAAATAGTATATTATTTTACTACTTGTATTGCTTGTAATAACAAAGGAGACAAGCATGAAATTAACAATATTGTTATAAATAGAAAGATAGACCAAACGTTATGATTCTCATTATTTAATTTTTATGCAACTTATTACCTTTTGTAGGTTTAATAATAAAATATTAGGTAGGTACATTGTATTTTCAAATATTTAAGACACTTCTCTAAAATATATATATATATATATATATATATATATATATATATATATATATATATATATATATATATATATATATATTTACATCCTACATTCTTTTTGGCGTCATGCACGTCGTGCATCATTACGACGTCCCCCAGTTCCCCTTACTTTTTTTAGCATGTCTTAATGAATATTGCTTAGTTTTTTGATTTCCAGGTCCGTGGGATACGTCATTTTCCGATAATTTTATTTTTAGCGATATTCGTTTTATAGTCATGCCCGAACATTTTTGAACCCCTAACCATGGTGATACATTATAGGCATCCTAGATATATTGATCGTAATTTACCCATGGCATCGATTATTTAACGTCCTTACAGAATGGACGGTATTTGAGAGTGCGACGTTGCCAGCTTTAGGTTTATTATCTCTTTCTTTTCCTATCGCTTGTCTGTAGTAGACAGTTTCAACATTTAATTTGTTCCAATATTCGTAAGGTCTATACATATTATACGGAATCGGATGCCCCATATGTCATTTAAAGCCGCTGATGAAATAGCGACGTTCAATGAAAAGGCTAGGCCCAGAGTTGGACAAAATATGATTTTTGCGAAAAAAAAAATCACTGATTTTTTGCAATAAAAACGGAAAAATCCAATATTTTCGATTTTTTGTTTGAACCTTTAAAATCGACCTAAAATAGTGCGTGAAACTACAATACACGTTTGTTTTACTTATTTGACACTTTAATTCGGAAAAACACTAGTAAAGACCAATAAAATAGCTAAAAATATCTTATGGAAGATATAAGGACGGATGATTTAGCAGATTTTTAGGAAAAAAACTGTAAATATTATGTAGTAATTTTAAAACAAAGTTACCGTTAACATTCATTTGTACGTGTCCATCCACGATATAAAATTAATAATTTAATTTTTTACGCAAATATGAAAGAATAAAAGCAATTTGATTTAATGAGTGATTTTTATTTAAAAATTCACTTGATTAAATCGTGTATATGTAAGACGACCGTTTACAGCTATTGGGCGTCTGTGTATGGCAATTGAGCGTCCGTATACAGCTATTGGGCGTCCGTATATGGCTATTGGGCGTCCGTATACAGCTATTGGGCGTCCGTATATGGCTATTGGGCGTCCGTATACAGCTATTGGGCGTCCGTATATGGCTATTTGGCGTCCATATACAGCTATTGGGCGTCCGTATATGGCTATTAGGCGTCCGTATAGGCGCGGTCGCAGCCTGAAATTTTGGGGGGTCATTAATAATAATATAATAGCTTTTTTGTAAATTTTTAGATGCTTTTTCTATGCGACGTGTACGATTTTGAGGCAGTCATGTCCCTTGTGACCCCCCCCCCCCCCCCCCCCCTCCCCTCGGACCGCGCCTGCCGTATACAGCTATTGGGCGTCCGTATACAGCTGTTGGCCTATTGGGCGTCCGTATATGGCTATTGGGCGTCCGTATACAGCTATTGGGCGTCCGTATACAGCTGTTGGCCTGTTGGGCGTCCGTATATGGCTATTGGGCGTCCGTATACAGCTATTGGGCGTCCGTATATGGCTATTGGGCGTCCGTATACAGCTATTGGGCGTCCGTAAATGGCAATTGGGCGTCCGTACAAAGTACAAAGCTTTACGTCGGTTTGTTGATACCAAATAACAAATATCAATACCGATACCAATACTGAATATATCATCACAGTCGGCATAATGGTTATACAAACTTCCACCCCTTTTTACCCCCTTGGAGGATGATTTCGTGGATAAAAACTATCCTATATCAGACTATCCTCATACCAAATTTCATTTAAATCGGTTAAGCGGATATATTCCCTATACAAACTTCTACCCTGTTATTTACCCCTTTAGGAGATGATTTTGGGGACAAAAGTATCCTATGTTTTCTAAAATCCAATGTTCAATAACTGCACGTGAGTTTATTTGTAAGTTTCACTGATATAATATCACTACATATTATAAAACAAAGTCCCTCGCCGCATCGGTCTGTCTGTCTGTTCGCGATAAACTCAAAAATTTCTGAACGGATTTTATTGCACTTTTCAAGAAATGAGTGATTCTTGAGGTAGGTTAAGTGTATAATAAGTTGGGATTTTATGTAAATTGGCATAATATGGCCATTAATGTTGAAGATGTCGGCAAAAATTAAGCCGACTGGGAGCTTGCATCGAAAACGCTACATAAACCATTTTATCTATTACAAAATAATTTTAAATGGTTCCTCTTTTATAGGACTACAAAAAAGTCTGCGATGACATATATCTATTTTTTATGAATTATACCCATTTACTTATTACCATTATTACCCATTTATTATTATATCTATTATATCTTCTAAAAAAATGGTCACATGCTATGCAGTAATTTGGAAAACTATTTAGAAGAATACAGTATTTTAATCCTTATCAACTTTAAAAGGTAACTAACGTATAGTTTACCTTAACCGTTGTATGCACATTATTTTATCCTCTTACACCATACCACAGATTAACTAATAGTACAAGTACCATACCTTTTAAATGAATATCTTATGAGATATCGCAAAAAAATAACGCGTGCGGAAATAAATTCAAGTGCGTTTCTAAGGCCGGGTCTCCTGCGCCGTGTTTTTGTGTTTTCAAACATCAAAACAATGTTTTCTCAACATGTTTGGGGCGTGGCCTATGAGTTTTGTTTTGCAAAAACACAAAACATGTTTGCCGCGACGAACGGAAAACATCCCCCGCTCTCGCCTGCGGGGAGGGGAAGTAACTCATTTTGTGTTAGCGCTCACTAGATGCAGACGTCTCGCCTGCGTTCGTGTGCCACTGTGTGATTCGTGTAATTGTAGTGATGGAGTGGAATAAGGAGAGTACTTTATTTTTATTTGAGTTACTCAGAGAAAGACCGCTACTTTGGGATGTTACGGTGGCAAAGTATAAGGTAGCCATTACACGGTAGGTTTTACGGGCTGTGACTGACGACGTCTTCTTCGTCGGAACTCATTTTCGAGACTGAGCCGTGATTGGCCGAAAATTTTCTAACAAAACATGTTTTCAAAACAAAACCTAGGCGCAGCGGACGTGCGGTTTTGAAAACAATGTTTTGAAAACAATGTTTTTTCAACATGTTTTGTTGAAAATTAAGCGCAGGAGACACGCCTTTACGCCGATGATGAGACGGGACTCGAACGGGACTGAAACAGACTTTTAGAGCGAATGGGTGACGACTGTAAGGTATTTCTTTTTTTTTGATGTTGTTGGAAGATGGCTTTTGTCAAAAAAAAGAAGAAACCGAAGCGAAGCGAGGGCGGGTCGCTAGTATTAAATATAAACAAAACTTAAATCGGGCGCCGAATATTATGCAACGCGTACATGACCGAAGACGACATATTATCACAGATATCATGAGAAAGCTGGCAACGTCGCAATGGTGGACGCCAAATACGCGAACTAGTGGTCAGAAATTTCTCTCGATATACAGTGTGAGATATACGCGATGCAGCAGCGCCTCACCTGCGCTGAGATTTCTTCGGGAACTTTTCAATATTTTATTGCAGCCATTTTAAACGACTTTTGACTTCCGTCGATATTTGTACTACGGCTAGCTAGGACCAATAGGACCTAAGTGCCACCGGCTAATAAAGTGGCGTCCAGTATGCGGACGCCAAAAGCAGGTGGACGCCAGTTTAAATGCACTTTCGCCTTCAGGGGACGGCCATTTGTTTGCGGGATAAATATATATATATATATATATATATATATATACATATATCTACAGTTGAAATCCGTTTCTAATTTGAAAAAAAATTCAAGTTCATCAAATATATTTTTACAATCTTCCAGTACAATTTAGCAAAAATTAATTGACTCGTACTACAAGTAAATACTTTAAAAACCTTGTGCTCATGAACAGACAACCCTTATTATAAGATACACTCTGCAATAATTACCTATAAGTGACTCATATCGAGAAGTTATTACGTCGATACGAGAAATAAAAACCTGACAGGGTAATATAATTGTATCGTAACCCCTTAACATTTGATTCTCATAGTTTAATTGTGAGTAATTTTCCCTACGGCTATAGGTCACTGCGGTTTGTCTAGGGAATCTATAGCAACGGAACAACTAGCAATTAACACTTATTGTAAGGATTCTAGTATATTATTACCTGATAATTGAAAGAGCGAAATTTGTCTGAATTAATTTACTTATTACGTTAACAAGGGAAGTATTATTCAAACTTGTGCAAAAAAAATGTTTGCTGATAGGTAATAGTTGTTTTGTTCCATTCATTTCCATTACGTTTTTCAGTAGTTTCAAACAGAGCTACACATCTGCTTTATTCACATTAGGTATTATTAGTAGAAAAGGGATCTAATGTAGTATTGTTATTATGTGTAAACACAGCCTTTGATAAACCTTAAATGCGCTTTACTAATAAGTGAAGAATAAGTTTATACCTAGTTTAACCAAAAATCACGTTTGATGTCTGTAAGCGTCATATTCCTAAGCAAAGTTTGGTTAATCTAGGTATAAACTTATTCATAATTTAAGTATGGTAGCAAAAGTTTATCGACCTTAGAAATGTATAAAAAAATCGATATAAAAGTCTGTGAGACTCACTGCAAGATGTATTCCCCAAAACTCCTACACAATAAAGTGTAAATAAAGTTCATTTACCTTTTTCCCCAAAAGGAAACTCGCAGGATATCCATTCCAACTTGCATTACCCACGGAAAATCGAATTCACGAGAACGAGACAGACGCCGATTTTCTTGTGCCAAAGCGGGATGTAATCCTACCCTTGCCACGCCCCCTTTCTTAATTCTAAGGGCAATCCTCTGGGTATACGTTGGTAGGGTGAATATACGAGGGAATGTAATTGGAAAGCACGTGTCTGAAATTCGGTAGGCATTGCGCGAAGGCGGCATTGTAATAAAAGTTGACAGCCAAAATTGCTACCAATTTTCGGTGCTATGTTTTCTACCGAATGGTGTTTTGTCAAATAATAGTTTCTGAGAATTGCTGTCTGCAAATGTTATTCAGAATGTTTGGTTTTCGATTCAATTGTTTTTTATTTTCACGTATTTTGTCAGTTCATGTCTTACCGTTACATTGCAGTAAATACTTTGAAACGTAGTTACTATTTATTTATCAAGGTGTGAGTAAATAAACTGCATTTTCATTCACTACTTAATAGTTACACTATTTGTAAGCATATAACTGAAAACCCAAAAAGTAAGAATTACGAATCAAATGTGAAATCATAATTAGGTAGTATATAAAGTACATATGTTGTGTCGCGATGTAGAGAAATTTCCACCATTATGCTGACTTTTGTGTTCAAAAAAGCTTTTTAACATACTATGCATTATTGGGGTACTTCTATAATTTCATTTTTTTATTTTATTTTATAAAGTTAGGCACAGTAACAATCAATTGGTAATTATCTTAATGAGCAAAAATACTTATTATTATAATACATTGCAAACCAACTAATGTTCTATACTACGCACGACATTACAATATTTATTAAAGTTATGGAGGTGCTGCTATTAAAAGTGAAGCTGGCATTACAGTTTTAATACTTACTTACAAATAAAATTAACAAACAAAATAAGACTACAAGGATAGTAATGAATTTTCGAAGTGCTGATAATTTTGGTTTAACAAAGATCGTGATAGGCATGACACATTCTATAAATGGGATTATAGTGAGAGATATTGTTATTCGCTGATGGTATACTAAAGAGACATGCATTACGTGTGGAGTGAGTTTTTGAGTAAAGAAAATAAAAAATATTTCATTCAAATACGTCTGGTGTATTTGAATGAAACATTTTTATTTTCTTTACTGTTGCTCTCACATAAAGTGCACTATTTTATTTATAAGTTCCGAAATATCGATTTTGTAGTATATGAAAAGCTTACCCTTTCCTTCCCTAGTGATGGAGGGACGTCATTAGACGTCACGCAAGCTCCATTCACGTCGGGAGCGAGCATGATACCTCTACCTTGGACGTGGCGGCCATTTGTGCATGTGGAAAGTCACTATTCTTTTTGCATGCCATGTGACATACTGGTCATGATTATGATTTTTCATTTGATTACAATTCTGTATAGTAATTTTTTATACTTAATAGAAAAATAAACTAAGTACTATTTTCTAATCGCGAAGGCTACTTGTTCGGGTTGACGGCCAACATCGTTTAAAAGACGTCTTAATGCCAATATTCCCGATATCTTGTGCGTTGTTGCAGAATTTCTAAATTGTTGTGTAGTTGCGCGAGCTACTGTCATATTGAATCGATTCATAATAGATACTCTATAAGGCAGGATAATTTTGTTGATTCCCAAATCCACCAGTCGGCGCACTACCACTAACTTGGCACTAGTGTCATTTTGTAGTTTTCTATGTGTTTGCTATCAATTTTTGGATTTTGGAAGCGATTTTTCGTAAATGTCAAGTTTTCTTTCAACATATTTTCGTATTTTTCAATCTTTAATTTGTTTACTGTCCGACTTCCATAATAATTTATTTATTAGTACCAACCATTTTTAGATATTATAATTTAAAATAAATGGGAAAATCGGGGATAAATGCCAGTACAAAGGTCTCCAGCAGCAGTAACGCCAACAAGCGGCATAAATTTTGTGACATCTCGCCATTGGTAAAATCTGGCGAATAGCAAACGAAAAAGTTCTACGATTTTTTTTAATTAATGCTCAAGGTACAGAGGGGTAGGAAACATATCGCTTCTGCGCAGGCGCAGGAGAATGACCCCCTGACCAAATGTGCAGTCGACACGTAACCGTCACGGGCTGCGGCCGCGCCAGCTGACGTGGCGCTGTCGGGCTGTTGAACCCGATTAGGGGTGAGATATAATGAAAAAAGAAAGACAAGTTAGCTGCCGGAGAAAGTCTATGGTTCTGTAGAAAAAATGCTTGTATACAAAAGCACAATTATTAGCACTTGGTCGGATTCGCAAAAGGTCGGATTTTTATTTCACATTTAAAACTTACATTTTTATTTGTTTCCGGAAGGCAACATCGATCGATAAGAAAAGAGAATAGCTTCAAAAATAGATTATTATTGTAAGGGATTGGAATGATGGGCACCCACGGATAATACTTGCATAAGCTTAGTATGAGTTTAAGTAATCTTACTCGTATTGAGCTTCGGTAAAGTTAGTCGATGCTAGTAAAAGACAGAGTGATAGTTTTAGTCCAATAAAACTAGCTTAATCTGGACATACTTAATAAACTCGTAGTTTTTATAAGTTTATCGGATATTGATATTAAGTATCAAATATTAATTAGATATGTGATGTAAGAAATCCGGGGTGGTAACCGTTTCATATAAAAATCATGAGATTTCGAACATTACCTAGCTTTTTCCTAAAAGCAAAATAGTTAACCAAATACCTTGTTAGTATAATTTTATGGTGCATTAAAATGCTATCACCTAATAGCAAAATTAAACTGTATCCAAATTCGCATGTTCGTTTTTATTTCACAGTATTCATCTGATCTCAATATCTAGATAAGCCAAAATGGTAACTATGATGCTTGTATTTAAGCTATGATGCGTCTTTTTAGACATTTTAGACAAAAATTAAACATTTATTTTTTACCTTTTAATAATAATGTATTTCTCAGTAGTTATTTTTTTTTAGTTTTATGCGAAGTTTCTAAATTTTTAATTCCTTTTATTTTAACTATAACTGACACTAATTTATGACATAGAAAAAGAAAACTTCAGTTATCTTATTATGTCACGATAAAGCTAGTTTTATTGGACTATTTGTCAAACTCATACTAGAGGTTAATGGAATAAACTACATATGTCGGGATTTACAACATGTACCTGTTTAGTTTTGAGGTTACGATATTTCGGCGCAGTTGCATGCGCCATGATCACGGATCATGTCCATGGGTACCTACTGAATTTGACATTTCAGTATATTAAAAAGGTGGGAATGTCACATCCAATAACGCAAAATTGGATGAAACTATCACAGCCTTTCAGAAATAACTATTAACTAAACATTTTCATGTGAACCCTAAATATGAAATAATTAGTGTGTATTTATAGGAGAAATTGGCGGTTGCCGACTCGTTGATTATGTTTGTATTTATAATTATTTTAGACGCAGTAGATTGGGGGTGAACTAAGCACATGAGATAGAAGAAAATAGAGAACGCTAAACAAAGAACTTTATAAAAAAAATCCGAAAAATAATTGTCTAGTCTTCTTGGACTACACAATTATTGTGACTATGTTTCATGAAAAAAACTTACTGAAATACTGTCATACGAAATAGAATAAACGTATTGAAAACAAATGAGATACTTGCAAAATAAGATGGACGGTCCGAAAAAGCCCCTCACTTCTAACTTAATTAGGCATCGGCTGCCCCCTGGCCTATTCGTGACGATCACCAATCTAGTTGCACATTGGCAATTAAACAAACATTTTGGTCGCACGCGCTTCTCATGATTGACCTTACCGCACGCAAGCATCCCATGATTAAAAATCTACCACGCTATTCATTGACAGGAGATTATCAGCTGATACTGAATCTTCATAGTGGAGAGTGCGTGATGCCGTTCCACCTACCCCCGCGCGGCAAAATCACCGAAGACGTGCATGTTAGGTTGGTAAGCACACGAGTCAGTTCGTGCTCTGAAGATATTTCCTACGCCTTTTACTATGTCAGTACCACGTCAGCTTGCGTGCTCTCACCACGTGGACTTCGCACGCAACAGCGTAAGCTCGTGCGTGCAGGCTTTGAAACCACACGCCACGTTTTGTTAGGCTCTTATGCTGTTAGTCTTAGAGGTTTAGGTTAGTTGTCATTTTCATAGCTAACGGGCCGGTCACGGTGGTGGGCAGCGAAGGTTGTTTGGGTTTCGTTTTCTATGGTCATGCGTGCTTATCACGGACGTGATTATGGTGCGGCTGAAATGAAATGTGCGTACGAATATGGGAAACTTTTCTGTCAGATTACGTGAATTATAGGCTAAAAACTATTTGTGTGTAACGGCGTTTATGCAATTAATCAGTTTTTTTACATTTCACGTATTGTAGCATACCTCAATAGTTGTAAATCTAAAGTATTTTAGGCACCGCTTTGAGTAACTCAAAATTGCACACTCATGTTTCTCGGCGAAATGTTTGAGAATTATTATATTATCTCCACACGCATTATAAATATGTACTATTCAAAAAAGAGTCTAACATAAATAGTTTAATGATAAACTAGTTATTATTCCGAACAAATCATTTCTAATTATTTCCAATAACAACATATATATATTTATTTGTTGTAGTCTCTACTTAATTGTCTTAGAATAATAACACCTAGAAGCCGTGTCCGCGTATGCAAGGCAAGAGGCAACCAATACTAAACCAAAATCGCTTAGTTTTCAGATTTATATCCTTCATACGTTACCTTATCGTAACTAAAATTCAATAATATAGAGTAACTAATCTCCATAATGTAGGAAAATGGAAACTGTTTTGTACTTCTTCGGTATGATTAGGTAATAACGGAGAATAAAAATATGAAAACGGATCCATTTTGGCTGTTATACTTGCCTCATTTTTGACAGTGCGCTTTGTAGAGAACTACCGTTCTAGGTGTTATTCTTCTATGTTTATTGTAATAAAAACTCTAAAATTATAAATACCTCAAATTCAATACAATTTTTAAGGCTTCAAAACAAATGAAAGTCAACGACCTTTTATTTCAATGTTATCCTTCATACAACCAGTCTTTGAGCAATAACCCGAAAATCGGTTAAACTCTATAATAAACGAATGCTTAGCTACGTAGTACTAATGGTAGCCTGTTCGACTCCCGGGCAAAATTAGCATACCTCATTGTTGGGTTGCAACAATAATTTTTGGCTTATAAAGTCTTTATGATTTGAGTAACTCACCAAAATAGGCGGTTGAATGAAAATTTTAGATTTTTTATGCTTTCTAATTCAGTGTTTGAAATGTAAAAGATTAAAGAGGGCGATTTTTAATTTTGTGGTACATAGATGTAGTTGCAACGGGAATAACAACTTTTTATTTAAGGGTCCATGATAGGAAAACATGGTTTGCGCGTGCCATATTTTTATATAGAAAACGTTAAGTTGTTGCCATAAAAAAACATACGAGAAGCTAAAGAGATTATCTAGTAGCTACAAGTATTAAATTGCGTAAAAACCTCACAGATGATTGTAAAAAAAACAGAATATCATCAAAAGTACTTGTCGCGGGTCATATTTTTGGCGTAAATAATCGCGGAAACGTATTGAATTCTACATCAAAATACATTTTAATGTACTGTCTAGTTGCTCCACTATTTTTTTTCATGAAAGATAATTGTGATAAAGATAATGATGAAAAAACAACGAAAAACACCGAAAAAGTGCAGAAGTGAGGTTAATTTCCATATTTTTTACACGTAAAGCAATAGAGCCTTAATATTGATCGTTCAACGGCAATTCTTCGATTGAACCCATTTTCATTAAAAGCTCAGAAAACTCTCGCCAATAATTAACCCCTAATCTAAGCTTAGTAGACTCTGTTTATTATTAGGAGATGATGAGGAGGAGGATTCGATGGCGCAGTGTTTTAGCGCCTGGCCCTGCGATTGCGGAGGTTAAGCAACTTTCGCAAGGGTCGGACATGGGATGGGTCTTCCTCCTCCGCCTCCGTGCTTTGGCAGTGCACAAAATAGAGAGACTAACAGAAGTTTAGCTAAGAACTACGGGCGCTCGAGAATCGCACACACACAAAAACAGCTCTCGCCGCTGCGTCACGTACTCGAACTGTTTTGAGATTGAGAGAGGTTTGAGATTGCAGTTATACAGTGTCGGTGAGAGATGTCTATGTGTGCGTTGCTCAAGCGCGCAAGTGCTAAGCTCAACTACTGTACTCTCTCTATATTGTGGTTGGTGCCCCGCTGCATTTACAGTCATTAACAGCCTTCAATCTGCATTGGGACTGCGTAGTGGGAGATGTTATTTATGGCACATCTTCTTATCTACCCATAAGGAAGGCCTGTGCTCTGGAAGTGGGGACATTAAAAATGGCTGATATCAAAATACGAATAAAATAAGAAAGTAAACTGTGACACGAGAAATATATTTGAGTTTGTAATTAATTCAGTCCATTTCACTGATTTCACGTACCTACCTATAAAGTAATAAAAAAACAGAGGTACTTTTTAGGGTTCCGTACCCAAAGGGTAAAAACGGGATCCTATTACTAAAGCTAGGGTTTCCTAGGTTGACGGTGCCGTCATGTTACGGCCGTAATATAGCGGCGTAGAACGTTGTCTATGTAAACAATACGGCGCGCCGCCGGCCGGGGCGTATAACGGAACTAGGAAACCCTAGCTTAAGGCGGTGGTCTGCAACAAACGCCAGTAGCGACGCTGTAAGCCGCGTCCAGCGTCCCAGACGTCGGACGCGGCTTCAAGCGTCACTGCGATGATCACTCGGAACTGTTTTTAAGTTTCGCATACGCTCAATGTAAACGGACGTTAGCGATTAAAATAGGTATGGATGATCTGTGTATACTTTAGGTACTTACCAAAATGAAGATAGTCATGAATGTCAGTACCTACTTAAATATTAAGTTGATTTTTATCGCATAGTACCTGCGCAAGGTAAATAAATACAAAACCTTAAAACAAAGTACCTAGGTACCTACACAATACAAAAACAAAATAGGTAGGTACCTAAGCAAATGAATAAAATGGATTCTCACCTAGTTGACCAACAACCAAGCTCATTTCTTCCCAACGTTTGTGTTTCAACAATTTGTTTTTATTGCTGGCATCATAATAATATGAAACTATGTTTCATTTAACTAATTCTATTAGTGTTCCGTCTTTTTCCTACCTAAATTGCCTAAATTTCACCATTTCCAGAGTGACGCGCGACAAAAACGCGGCGTCCGTTTACGCCAGAATGCTCCGAAATGACTGCGTAGGCGGCGTACGACCTACGGACGCGGCGCGGCACGGCATCCGTGCGCCGCGTCAGGCGTCTGAGAGAGACCACTCTAGTACGTTTCCATAGTAAGCATTCGTAGGCTGCGTACAGCGTTACGCCGGATGCGACCTACGGCTTTTGTTGCAGACCACTGCCTTAGACTCAACTGTCCGTATGTCTGTCTGTCTGTCACCAGGCTGTAATGAACTGTGATAGCACCTAGACAGTTGAAAATTTCACAGATAATGTATTTCTGTTGCCGCTATAACAACAAATACTAAAATCAGAATAAAATAAATATTTAAGTGAGGCTCTCCCCCATAAAACAAACGTATTTTTTGCCGTTTTTTAGTACGGAACCCTTCGTGCGCAAGTCCGAATCGCACTAGGCCGTTATTATTTTATAAGAACATTTCATTTCTTTTAAAGTCACATTTTGCTATAGAATATTTATTGCAAGACCTCTATTAGGAAGCATATGTCCATGCAGCCAATTAATTTTTTTTTTGTTTTAATTGTGTTTGTCTATGGAATCGTTGCTTTTTGGTTTTAAGTATTATATTATAATATCTGTAATTTTTGTTTGTAAAGGTAGTAGAATAATATAATAACAATTATTATTTTTTGTTTGCGCCCGTTGTTGTCACTAATTAGGCTCCCCCAGAATACCAGCGTTGCAGTGGCTTGCTCCGGTTTGCCACTGTAGCATTGCTGAGGTGGGGGCCTAGTTGGCCGCGCACAAATTAGTTTTAAGTAGGTATCTACGTAATTTGTTCTTTTTGTTTCTTATTTTATTATCCTACTTTTATTTTTTTAGTTTATCCTATTGTTGTGGTCAATAAAATGTTTTTCTTCTTCTTCTTCTTCTTTCTATTAACAATGTCAATACATAAATACTGTGCGAAAAATAATTATCCAGTGGTATTGTAACTCTTCGACATTAATATTTATCTACTCATATTCCCATTTCTTATGCGGACTAATGATCTTATCTTACAGATCGCATAGTATTCCATAAGACGAAGGACTGTGACTCACAGTCTGTGAGAGAAAAGGACATAACTTAAAATGTGCGTGAAAAAGTGCATGGTACATACGAGCTAACGTCTCGTACAATACACTTTTCCCCGTATCATTACTTTCTGTTGACCTCGTTTACACTATTTCACAAAATAGTATTGCACAAATCAGTTTGCATTTACCATACTTATGCGTACTCATTACCATATGGTTTTTTTTTACTTTTATTGTTAAGTTTTGCTTGGCTTTTATTTCACCTGATGATAAGTGACGATAAGGCCGAAGGTGGAAGTAACCAAAACCCTCAGCCACTTAGAAAGTTTTTCTTTAAACCTTTTTCCAATGGTAAATGCTGAATGACACTTTAACTATGAAACATAGGTTTATTGTTGAGATAAATTATTATTTATGTATAATTTATTAATAGACAGCCCTGTTTTTATGTGTATAATTGAAAAAGTCATATTTAACAACCTCAAACCTTCAATACCATATTTACGCATGCCCGGTCCAGTACTCAATGAGAACAAAACAACGGTTGATATATGTCTCAATTATCAGTATCGGGTATGCGCATGCGCAGTGGGGGTTACCATTCAATATAGCTGTTAGATTTTATAGCAGCACGAGATATTTGTATTAATTTTTGGAAATAATCGAATAAATAACGCGTTGTTTATTAAAGAAAAGTGATTATATTTATTGTTTCGATATAAGCACAATTAATATTTATAGGTTGTTTTGTTGTTGTATGCAGAGTCATTTTTCTAAGTATGGGAAGTTATCGAACATGTTATATTTAATGAAAAGAAAAAGTTTAATCATAATTAATGATAACTGCTTACCTGTTATATTAAATTGGAATTGAAGTAGTTCTTCTTTATCAATTTTATTATTGTGTAATAATTTTTTTTCTAACATTAAAATATTTTTTCATTTCAATAAAAGACATTGGGCATATATATTTGATCTACTTGATGAAAGTTCGCGTAAAGAAACCAAACCAGTTTTAAATTGAAGAATTCAATCCCACTTTTCAAATATTTATTATTTTTTAGGTACCGACCGGCAGAAAAAAAGTTATTTTACAGTATGCGAGTAAGTAGGTATATGTTTAATGTTTTAATCTTTTGTTAATAAAACAGAAATTTTTACTTTCAGCATTGTGAAAATGTGTGGTACAAGCATAATAAACGATTGTATTGTCTTTATTTATTTATTATATTTTATTTATTATAGAAATGCTATGATATAATGTGAAAAAATGAAACATGGCCTGCAAGAATACGACTCATACCACTGAGTAGCAGATACATTTATCTACATATTTAGCCCTATTTCGTTTGTGTACGCCGTAGGTCAAATGTCCGAACATATTGCACAATGACCTTTGTCCAAAAACTTTTCAATGATAAAGTCATCATCTTCAATAATAATAAAAAAACTCACAACGATCATAAAGTATCAAGCGACTTGGCATTTTTAAACCATGTTCCCCGAATAAGAGAACATGTTTTACTGTCCAAGAATCGAATTTTGGACATCAAAACTCAACGTACAAGTAAACTGACACTAAACAGTAGCTTATTTACACTACTTTAACATCAAAATACACCCAACAAATTTTCAACCTTAAACTGAAGTTATAAAGTTGTAATTGGTTTGTGTTTCGAGTGTTAGGGATTAAAAAGGAAATTTAATCTTATAAGGTTTTACTTAAGGTTAAAATTATCGTGTAAGCCGTGAAGCGGAGGTGTAGAAGTATAAAGTTACAAAACCGAAGCGGTTTCCATGCCATTTAACATTTAACATCTGTACGTCAAATCGCGTTAAGGCTTTTCATTGACGGACGGCGCATATGATTTATTGGGGCTTTTTCAGTTGCGCAGTTTGTGCTCGGTGGTGCCAATTTACTATAGTTTTATTACGCTGTTACTAAGCCTTGAGTTCTTTTGTTGTCGCGTCTTTTTGGATTATCGTCTTGATTTCGGAAAATAATACTAACTTTACTACGTAATTTCGGTATAAGGTATTTGGTATTGAAGAACTTTGTTTTTTTATAAGATAAAGATTTAATGATAAGTAGGAGTATTATGAGTTTACGCTTACTATCATCATCATCATCATCATCATCATATCAGCCGCACGACACCTATTGCTGGGTATAGGCCTCCCAAAAGGATCTTCTCGACGATCGGTCCTGCGCTGCCCGCATCCAGTGGCTTCCCGCGACCTTCACCCTCACGTCGGTCCACCTTGTCGGGGGCCTACCCACGGAGCGTCGTCCGGTGCGCGGTCACCATTCGAGAACCTTTCCGCCCCAACGGCCATCGGTTTTTCTCGCTATGTGTCCAGCCCACTGCCACTTTAGCTGCGCAATCTTTCGAGCGATGTCGGTTACTTTAGTTCTCCTACGGATCTTCTCATTTCTGATTCGATCACGCAGGGAAACGCCGAGCATGGCTCTCTCCATTGTCCTAATTGCATACACAATTGCTTACTACAGTCACTATCGAGTATAGTAAACGTAACTGATCAAACTCGTAATCCAGACGCAGTTATTATAAGTCAAATTTAATAATTCTTTTGAATAGGTAGTTCAGTTATTTTGCTTCCAGTCATGCAATTTTTTATTTTACAATACATTTCTTGCAAATATATTTTTTAGAATGTACGTATTATTGAAAGCACCATTCAAAAATTTTAATTAATTTTGTAACAGTAAAATACGGAAATCACATCAGATTTAAGTTTTATTTATTTTTATGGTAAAGCAGGTAGCCTATCGGCACACCACATCATCGTATGTCAAACCACTCTGGCGCAGCTCTGAACAAGTGGAGTCGACAATTAATTTTGTACAAATAATTTTGGTTTAACAATAAACTTGTCTCTTTTCATAGAAAACATAATTCTCAATTAATTAAAAACATATCCAATTGTAAAAATGCCTTAAAGGATAACGAGATAGTGATTTAAAACATTTCTATAATTTACAAAAAAGCATTATTTCGTGGAAACATATCAATTGTTTGATAACACAATATAACAATATGTTTTCAGCTTACCATCTGTTTAATAGTTTTCAGCATGATATAATGGTATGGAATTATATGTTAAATATACCTGAAACAAAGAAATAATACATGAATATTAGAGATACATTACAAAATAAAGCGAAACAGTACATAAAAATAATTGTAGCACCTCGTTTGTAAATCTTATTTCAAAATATATTTTTCTGTTATGGTTTTAATCAAAGATTTTTTGATTATCTTTTTTTTATTTACAACGGGGTTGTGCTTGGCCTTCACCTCACCTGTTGTAAGTGACAATAAGGCCGAAGATGGAAGTGCTCTACACCCGGAAACCTCATCAACTGGCACCTTACCTCTAGCTGCCAAAACACTTTTTTTTTTAAGTTATTGTTATGGCGTCAGACTTAGGTAAGACGGTGGTAGCTAGCCAGGCGAACTTGAAATAAGCCCTACTACCAACCAAACCGAGTACAAATGTACCTCCCCTAGGAATCGAACCCGGGACCCCTGCGTCTTATACGGGTGGGCGAACCACTAGACCACAGAGGCGGCTGAATATAATGAAAATGAGAAAATATCAAGTTGGAAATCTGATTGGGGGTTATAGAGAAGTATCTTAATACTAATTACTTTGTTCTCCTTTAAAATGGACTCCTAAAGCAACAAAAATTATTTATTCTCTGATGACTCAACGCAACCCTCGTTCCAGGCGTTCTAAGATAAGAAAGCGCTGAAATATCGTATAGTATTTATCCAATTAACTTTACCGATTGCGGGAAAGACAGTAATGAGTTTGAACTTATTTACTACCATTCAAGTTGCTCTGACATTTTATTGGCTCGGCCATTGTTCCAACGTCATATTTCAAATGGTATTTGAAGTCTTGTCTCTTGTAATAGTATTGTTTTGTTGGCTTTATTTGATTATAACGTAAGATATATTATTATATTAAGTCAATTATTGGTGAGAAGGCCAGACAATTGCATAATATAGTACGGTAGGATCCAATACCAATAGAAAGGATCTAAACATAAGGTCTGATAATAGCACTTAACCTATTTTCAAAAATCTGTAACTCCATATTTTTCATTAGTAATATATTTTTAAGTGCTGTGAAGACACAATGTAAATTACTTATTGTTTTCTGAATTAAATAAATGAAATGAGTTACTCTTCAATCAAATAAACTTCACATAAACGTAAAAACATCTTGATAAGTTTGAATTTAATAAGTAGATAATATCAAAATTATCATAAAATCATTGAATATTAATTTTTACATGTTATTCTACATTTTCTCAACAGTTTAAATGGAACGAACTCCATTAAAAATTAAGCTAATTTTGCAGCGAGTCGAATGAGATTTCTCCGAAGGCGCGGCGCGTTTGTCCAATAAAAGAGATTCAAGAGAAACTAACATTGAGTATGTACTGAATTAACGCAGAAACTGCCACATTACTTAGATTTTTATTGGATTGATTGAATTTGAAATTTTGTACTATTTTCTTTTTGTAACTTTTTATAGACAAACTCAAGACTTCGTGTGTGTGGTCAGTTATTTTTCTAAACCTCGGGAACAGTTTTCATGATGAAAGGTACCTATGTTATTCTCTGTACCTCTGACAAAGTGTATGCAAAATTCCATGATGATCTGTTGAGTAGTATCGCATTTATAATTAATTAGAATTTTTCTACTATAATTCAATGAAGGCATATTTTTTAGCTATTTTCATCATATTGTAATGTGTAATCATAATTTGTTATTGGTGAATATATCTCAATCCTTACTTCTTTACTAATATTGTAAATGTGAAAGTCCGTTTGTTTGTTTGTTTGTTACGTCTTCACGTTTTAACCGGGTACTTAACCAATCATCATGAAATTTTGCATACACATTGTCAGGGATACACAAAAGGGCAAAAGTACTGTTGTCGCCAGTGCATCGTAGTGCCATCTACTCGTCCAAAACCCACCTGTCAACATCACTTTGCCAAAGAAAACCCCTTCTTTCAACGTCACTCTGCCTAATCTGTGTTTCCGGTGGGACAACTATAAAAGGCGATGCGCGCCATTTTTGACTCACTTTTTTGTACCGTTCGAGCTTGTGGTAAGATGTCCTATAATGTTGTTGTATAAAGTGGTAACAATTTTTATTATTATTATTTCTTTAGTATATACTTTAAAAGTAGATTCAAATAAGTTAAGGTTGCTTTGAGATGTGATTAAAGAAATTAGTTAGATTCAATAGTTTGTTGGGATTATAGAAGTATTTGCTTTTAGTTCAATTATAATAGGATGTAGCAATAAATTTATGTGACTGTGTTAATAAAAATATGTTGTTATGTTATCTGGTGTTTTAATGTGCATCTTTTTATAGTACCTTTCATCAAGTTCCCGAGGGATGGAATTAAAACTTTCCACGCAGACGTAATCCTCTAGTCACTACATAGTATAAAACAAAGTCGCTTTCTCTGTCCCTATATCCCTATGTATGCTTAAATCTTTAAAACTACGCTACGGATTTTGATGCAGTTTTTTTTTAAAAACTTATACCATTGGTATAAGTTTTTTTGGTATAAAGGAATAGATCTTGCAACAAATGGCCGACATCTGTTAACAATTCGCGAATTAACCTCTTATAATGTAATTATCTCACCTAAAAAAACATTAAGTACCTACTTAAAAATATGTAAAAACACCATATTATGAGTGACACCAGTTTTTTTAATAGATAGAGTGGTTCAAGAAGAAGGTTTATATGTATAATACATGGTGTCAAATTCCACACTATACCAAAGCGAAGCGAGGCGGATCGCTAGTTATCTATAAAACCAGTACATCTTACCATATCATATTTTTATCTACATATCCAGCTATATACGTATGTTTTATTAAAACAAGGTAATTCACAACATCCAAATACGCAATCAAACGCAATAAAATAAATTAAAAATAACTTGCATTTAATGAAGTTGGGGCACTTAACAGTTATTTACAGAGACCCTAAGACCTAGACAAGTGACGCCGAGGGCAAAACCTAGATTATCACATCTACTTTAATAGCAAAAGACGTATATTACAGTAATATGTCACTGTCTGTCGGTTTATGTTTGAAGTCCTATTAATATGCGCGTTAATTTGTGCATACATTTTTTTTTGTTCTGAAAATAATCCTACATTGTTTGAGCTACTACAAACTTTTAATAAAGTCATTAAACGGAGGTTTGTTTGTCGACAAGTTTAAAAAGATTTATAGTTTGTATGCAACTTGTTACAGTCACAGAGGGGGTTACCCCGTACTTGTGAGTTTCTTAGGGGGGGATTTTACTTAGTAAGTCTTGAACCCCAAATCCCCCCCCCTCTCACGCTACGCCCATGGCATCCATATTAGAGTTTATTTAAGAAGTACTTTCCATCCTGATTCCCGTTGTGCATAAAAAATAAGAACAATAATTGACTATTTTTTTACAATTTTTTTATAATTACTGTAAAAGCTGATTAAAGGGTGTAACCCGTGTAAATGTACACGGGTCGATTTTCCGGTCGATTTTCTGGTCGACTTTAGTCGTCTAGCGATTTTTATCGACAATCTCTTCTATCATCAAATAGGGTATTTGACAACATTGAAAATATACTGCAAATTGTGGTCATCCTAACAAATAATGGCGTAATAAACAAATTCAACTATCATATAGACTAAATTAAGTCTATTAACTGATTAATTTCACCTAGAAAAATGCAATAATTTTTGAATTTTTTTCTGTGCCGCTAATGCTCTAAGATCACTGATGACGTCACTTGCCTGTAAATCAAGAAGCTTATACCCCCAATGGAGGTTGCATGGCTAGTGTCATAGTTAAAATAGAAAAAAATGTCCTTGAATGATGTTACGGCTTATTGCTATCTCTTTCTTTAGTGTGACAATACGTGTTCGATGTTCGTCATTTATCCTAATTTCAATAGAGATGATGGTTGGAAAATTCCACCAGCTTGGGACCCCATCATTCACAAGCTAAAGCCCCTCACACACACTGTAAGATCTAATGATACGGTTAGTTCCTTTTGCAAATAAATAAATTAATACAAAAGACGGAGGTTGGCTTCCTCTCCAAGTTTTCTTTCGCCATTTCTTTCTTGGATGGGCCTCCCAATTTTATGAAATGGTGGTAGTTTCAGTAGATTCCCTCTCTTTTTAGCATTAAATAATTCATAAAATTAAATTATAAATCAACATAAAATAATTAAAAATGTTGTTGAATTTTAATTTCTGAACGTCTAAAAAAATTCTTCGCTTGAGGGTAGGCTCACGGGTAGCTTCAGTCCCCCGTGACCACGGCAGCTGCAAAGGTGCCGAAACGTCGGGAAAACCAAAAATCAAACCAAATACCAACTAAATACCAAAGTACATTCAATAAAACCGCGCTAGTATCCGTTAAAAAGTGTTTTATTTCATGTCTAGTGAGCGCGTAAGCTTGAGAAGTGAATAGTTCGTCATTCGTTCGTTCGTGAGAAACGAAAACGTATTGTAACACTAAAAAAAGAGATAGCAATAAGCCGTAACGTCACTCAAGGACATTTTTTCTATCTTCACTATGACACTAGCCATGCAATCTCCATTGGGGTTATAAGCTTCTTGCTGTAAATAAATATGGCTTCAGGCGTTTGACACGACCATAGACTTAGGATCCGCGATTGATGGCTGTCAAATGGCTAAGGATATTACAATGTTTACAGGCTTGTGACGTCAAAAAGTAAAGTTTCCAGCGCCATATCGTTTTTGGCGCGGTTTTAAAATTTTAAACTTTAACATTTATTTTTTAATAAAATACATTGATTTTTCCTGAAATATCAATGTGGTGCGCTTATTACGCAATAAGGAATAGTTTAAAATGGTTTTTCAAAATTAGTCAAATAGCCTATAGTATACTATTTTTGATCACCATTCGAATGCATACTTTTGTGATGTAATTTTATGTCACTCAAGTCAAAGAATACTATTTCAAGTTTTGCTCTACCATTGAAAGATGGAAGTTCGATTTAAAAATGTTATTTTTTTTAATTTGCTTAAAAAAAAGAAATCTATATATGTAGTATGAAATATAAAGTGTGTGCATTCCAACCGTTAATATTATTTACATTATAGCACTTGAATATCAATGAAAAAACACAAGTTCGCGAGCCCTAACAATAAGTAAATGTATTTTTTGTACAAAAAAATCGTAGTTTTATAATAGCATCTTCAACAATTCAAAACAACGGTAGAACTATGACGAGGGCAGTGTGTCCGTCTGTATGTCTGTGTGCGTAGACAATGATAGTAATTACATAATGATAAGCCATTTAAACGTGGCCCGAGGAGCGGGTGTAGTGAGCTTAATACTGCAATACGGTCGGCAAATCAGGTAAGAAATATAAAGGCTTTAAATTTAAAGCGAGGGCAGTTCGCAATCTGATTAAATGGTTGATTTTTGATCTTCCAATGTGAAGAACTGATGTAGAATTAAAAAAATACTGTAGTTTTAACTTTTTAGATTTTTTGCATTCACAATGCTATTTTTATATTAAGATGATTAATATAATGAAAATATTAGAAAAAATCGGCTCACCCGTAGCAACTCAGACGGGACTCGAACCCGCACCCTTAGGATTCCGGCCCAATGCACTACCAGTTATGCTACCGAGCCACTAATGGACTTGGCGAAATTTTCTAATACTTTCTACGTTTCCATTATATTTTTTATTTTTCATTATATTAATCATCTTAATATAAAATAGCATTGTGAATGCAAAAAATCTAAAAAGTTAAAATTATATGACTGTTTCACCTTAATTGATTGTCTAGCATCTGCAAAGAAGCTGCTTTCGAATGTCGAAGTGATTCTCTTCACATTGGTGAGATGGCGCTGATCTTCAGCGGAAACGTAGAAAGTATTAGAAAATTTCGCCAAGTCCATTAGTGGCTCGGTAGCATAACTGGTAGTGCATTGGGCCGGAATCCTAAGGGTGCGGGTTCGAGTCCCGTCTGAGTTGCTACGGGTGAGCCGATTTTTTCTAATATTTTCATTATATTAATCATCTTAATATAAAAATAGCATTGTGAATGCAAAAAATCTAAAAAGTTAAAATTATATGACTGTTTCACCTTAATTGATTGTCTAGCATCTGCAAAGAAGCTGCTTTCGAATGTCGAAGTGATTCTCTTCACATTGGTGAGATGGCGCTGATCTTCAGCGGAAACGTAGAAAGTATTAGAAAATTTCGCCAAGTCCATTAGTGGCTCGGTAGCATAACTGGTAGTGCATTGGGCCGGAATCCTAAGGGTGCGGGTTCGAGTCCCGTCTGAGTTGCTACGGGTGAGCCGATTTTTTCTAATATTTTAATTATATTAATCATCTTAATATAAAAATAGCATTGTGAATGCAAAAAATCTAAAAAGTTAAAATTATATGACTGTTTCACCTTAATTGATTGTCTAGCATCTGCAAAGAAGCTGCTTTCGAATGTCGAAGTGATTCTCTTCACATTGGTGAGATGGCGCTGATCTTCAGCGGAAACGTAGAAAGTATTAGAAAATTTCGCCAAGTCCATTAGTGGCTCGGTAGCATAACTGGTAGTGCATTGGGCCGGAATCCTAAGGGTGCGGGTTCGAGTCCCGTCTGAGTTGCTACGGGTGAGCCGATTTTTTCTAATATTTTCATTATATTAATCATCTTAATATAAAAATAGCATTGTGAATGCAAAAAATCTAAAAAGTTAAAATTATATGACTGTTTCACCTTAATTGATTGTCTAGCATCTGCAAAGAAGCTGCTTTCGAATGTCAAAGTGATTCTCTTCACGTTGGTGAGATGGCGCTGATCTTCAGCGGAAACGTAGAAAGTATTAGAAAATTTCGCCAAGTCCATTAGTGGCTCGGTAGCATAACTGGTAGTGCATTGGGCCGGAATCCTAAGGGTGCGGGTTCGAGTCCCGTCTGAGTTGCTACGGGTGAGCCGATTTTTTCTAATATTTTCATTATATTAATCATCTTAAAATACTGTAGACTGAAAAAGAAACAAAGAAAGACAATAATCGAACAGAATATTGAAAAAATGGCCTGTCAACTGTGTAAAGAAATCCTGTATAACACCATAAAAACTTATAAAAATAAACTTCCAATCGTCAGATTTCGTAATTTTCAACGACAGTGATATGATTTTTTGTGCAAAAGGACAGCTTTTTATTAATGTATTCCAGAAGCCTTTAGATATCTTTTTTTATTAAAATATGTAGCTGGTATGATTGGTTGACATAAAGATAAAGAATTTTTACATGTCAAATTTTTTAGCAGCTGATATAAAATACTAACACAGATAAAAATAGTTCCTTTTTTCTTGCAAAAAAAAATATGTTGAAAAATTTAAAAGATGGTAAAGGGGAGTACAGTGTATACTGTGATGTTTCAACATTATTAGGTTTTTTAACTATATTGACAGTAAAATGCATAAATTGAAGTAATATTTTTTCAAACTTATTGCGGAGGCTCGGAACATAGCACGAGACGATGCGCAGAACTTATTATAATAAGGTTTCAACACACTTGCTCGTAAAGTGAGCCCTTATACGTCGCTTCTAGGGCCACAAACTTAGCGATAACAAACACCGTGAATAATACTCGTGTATATAATACTCGTGTATAAAACACTAGTGCGTTATAGAATTATCCCTACAAAGTTAAATTAGTACCTTACTGCAAGTTCTGTGCGAGTAAACAGAGCATTCCACATTTAACCGGGCAAAACAGTTATTTTTTTAGTAGCAACAAAGAGGTTTTATGCCACTGAAAAGTTATATACATTTCTGGACTAAAATATTTACTATTATCAAATTATTCATAATTTACAATATTTTGTTATAAAATATTAAAATATTTGCATTTATCACTCGCAAAATATTCTTGCATCGTACGTGTGAAAAAAAATCTGCGCGCTTTTTCCCATAATTTTCATATTTAGTTTTTGTCGTATTTTTGCTGTGGGTAAATTACTTAGCTTTTTCCTTTCAAATGTGTTGAAAAACGTTTGAAAAAAAAAAAAAAAAAAAAAAAAAACGTTTGACATAAACAACACTTAATATAGATGAAAACCTCAAAACTAAAATTACTAATCGCATCCAAAATCCTTTTCACGGCAATCACGAACAATTGTTATAATTTCCACACAATAAGTATTAACGCTTAGAAAATTTTTCAAATATAATAGCTTTTGTTTAGTTTCGAAAAAACATTTGGACATAATTGTGGATAATTGACATGATTACATTCGGTTTCGAGATATAATAAAACATAATTTCTCTGCTAACCGTACTCGTGTATTTTTCGTGGAACAAATTCCGAAACATTTGTTTGATGTGGTATAATAAGAGTCAATTATTAAAAAGTACCTAACGTTTTAAAAAAATGTGTTCAAGTGTCTTTTTTGTTTCAACTTAGCTTCTGGGTTCATTTGCAAGTTCAAAGAGGTCACTGTATGTACTGTAACTACGAAAATATTAAGTTACTAGAAGACCTCATCATCAGCCTATCATCGTCCACTGCTGAACATAGGTCTCTTCGAGTGCACGCCACTGAGCACGATTCGCGGCTATACTCATCCAGTTTATGCCAGCCACCTTGCGAAGATCGTCGCTCCACCTTGTCTGACGGCGTCCCACACTACGTTTGCCCATACGCAGTTTCCACTCAAGAACTCGTCTGCCCCAGCGGCCATCGGTTCTACGGCTAATATGGCCGGCCCACTGCCACTTCAGCTTGCTAATCCGGTGGGCTATGCCGATGACTTTAGTTCTCTGTCGGATCACCTCGTTCCGGACCCGATCTCTCAGAGAAACTCCGAGCAGACGGAGGCAGTGGGAACTTCTGTTAAAATACAGACTTGAATTTAAAATAGCCCTGCCCTATCCTCACTTACAATTTAAATTATCCCATAGTACACGCTGGCTCTTTCTAATTCAAGCTAAATTCTATGTGTCCAATTCTTAGTACGTACCACATTTCAAGAAACTGTGTTATTAAGTCCTATAAAAGTGACAATAGCTACTAGATAACGATAAATTCAACAAAACAAAATGACCTTAAAATATCGACAAATATAAAATATAATGCACTTATTCAAAATTTAATATTAAGGTACCTATTCATTTTCAATTAAGCCATTTTATGTTCACTTTTTAGTAGTTATAATAAAAACTAATTAAACAAACATTCTTTGTAATAACGATTCCGTCATAAACGTGGCTTAATATCGTACACATGGAGAGAAATTAGCAAAACATTTAGCTTCAAAACACCTTTGACATTTTAAAAGGACGGCAGATGTTTGAAAGGATTAAGAGTTATTTTACGTTCCTCCATGTGTGGCCTTTGTGAAATTATAACTGTCTTGACGCCAGTGGCTCGCTTTAATGTTAAATATGTATTTAACGTATGAATAATCAGAATTTAATGTATCAATGACAAGCTCGATACTAAGGTTTTCGAATTCGCCGTTAATTTGTTGTTTACAAAAGATTATAAGGTGAAAAAAGGAGACAGGTGTTTGTAATTATAAGCGGCGGATTTCAGCGCAGAAAGGTCTCTTGGTCTATATTTACTTCAGTCGATTCTAAGCTTCTGCATTCCAGTGTGGGGAAGTGCATGCAAAACAATGACGATACATCTGGAGAGAGCACAGCGATCAGGCATTTTTTTATGCACAACGGGAAGTGCTTGGCTTTCGCCTCACCTGATGTTTAGTGACGATAAGACTGAAGGTGGAAGCGCAATACAAACGGAATCCTCATTAGTGAGGAACTAGCTATCTTAAATCAAACTTTCGGAACTCAACAATCTTTAAATTGTTGTTATGGCGTCAGACTTAGGCAAGATGGTGGTAGCTAGCCAGGCGGACTTGGAATAAGCCCTAACCAACCATCATAAAGGTCATGTTTAAAAAACAACGATAGTACCTTACTGCTGATCTATACCAGGAAGCTGCTGTAATGAATGTTCGACAAATCTCTTATATAAAAGTGAAGGGGTGACTGACAGACTATTGCCCAGCCCAAACCTAGACACTTGAAATTTTGTACATAGATACTTTATACAATGTAAACACCCACTAAGAAGGGATTTTTGGAAATTCCACCCCTGAAGGGTTGAAATGGGGGTACAAAATTTGTATGGAAAAAAAATCGGATGGCACTCCGAGAGTGCCGGCAGAAGTAAAACCTTGAATTTTAACTTTCTGCATTTTTGATATTTTAAAATTAGCGACAAAGGATTAAAATTATTTCTTTCCTATTACTATACAGTCACACAGTTCAATCAGTTTGTAATGGGGAAGGCAACTGTCAAAATGGCGCTGCGTACGCTTGTTCCACGAGAGCTATGAAAACAAAGGACTTTTACTTAAAAATATCGTATTTTTAGCTTTAAAATGATTAAATTCTGTGTAATAGGTTTTAAAAATGTTGGCACTTACAAATTTCCGAAAAATCTAGGTATAGAAAAAATTGATAAATTCTATAAGAATGAAAACGTCTTAATTTGGTTGTCAATTCCGGCATTTGCATTGTAGAATAGTCTTTTATATCCATTTTGGGTCAATGGGTCTTTTTCGGTAATAAAATACTACAAAATAAATACCTATTTTCCCATACATTTTGTTCAGAACGTCTAGTGTCTTAGAAACAAGCGTACGCAGCGACATCTACAATTAGCTTTGCATTGCCAACCCCATTAAGAAAAGTTCTAAAGATTTCGTTCCAGTGGCCTTTTTAATTTCTACATGCACGCATTTTACGATTTAAACTTATAGTCACAGAGTATAAATAATTCTATGATTTCACCAAAGAGATCACTGCTATTAGTTCCATTTTCAAAATTAGCGCGTTGCTGGTGACGCAAGTGTTAACATGATGTCTTAAAATGAAGCGCCGCCATTTTAAACGCGCCCCGTAGAAAGAGAGGGGGATACTTCCGCCGTCAGCTGTCTTCTCTCCATCCGTCACATCCGTCTTACGCATTTTTGATCAGCCACGTGATTTCTGACGCGAGTTTAGAATTTTTTCCCCATACAAAAAGCGCACAACGCCACTAAAGAAGTTTTCACTTCAAAAATTAATTGGACATTTCAACTTGAAACTTTGTAGGCGTACTTCTGAAAACAAATAAGCAAACACGTGTTTCGTGGTTTTCCGAAACTCAACCCTTTTGGGGGTAAATGGAGTAAAAAATCCCAACATCGATATGGCTCTCGTTATCGAGGTTTTAAGGGATGTTGATTGCGAAAATTGCATTTATTTGTAAGTGGTAGATATTATTCAATCCCTAAAGGGGTTAAATGAGCTAAATAAACATAACGACTTGAAACTTCGTAGGAGTACTTTTATAAACGAAATGATCAAACATGTATTTTGTAAATTTCTGAAAATCGACCCCTTAAGGGGTAAATGGGGTAAAAAGCCCAAACTCGATATGGATGTCGTTATTGAGGTTTTATGGGATGTTGATTGCGAAAATGGCATTTATTTTTAAGTCCTACATAGTGGCTAGTGGCTCTTTATCCACCCATAAGGAAGGTCTGTGCACCAGCAGTGGGGACATTAAAAAAAATGGCTGATGGACATGGGATTCATGTTTTGTATGAAAAAATAATATACAATAGACATTTCGACTTGAAACTTCGTATGAGTACTTCTAAAAACAAATAAGCGAACAAATCGATACGGATGTCGGTATTGAGGTTATATGGGATGTATATTGCGAAAATGGCATTTAGTGTACAACACGACACGCGGACAAAGTCGCGGGCAAAAGCTAGTATATCTATATAATGAAAGTCCTCTGAATAAAGTCAAACCCTTTTTGCCAAAAAGCACCTTAGCTATAAGGTTCCTTTCATAGCCTATCATAGTCTACTGCAGGAGGTAGGCCGTGTGAAGTTGTTGTCATATCCACACTTGACAGGCGACTTGGGGATCTTAGTGTATCGGAAAATGCTGCACCGCAGTGTTTCTTTCAGGTACTAGCCCAGAGGGGATGCCCCCCTCCCCCCGAGTTGCCCTAGCTCCTTCCCGGAAAAAAATGTGTTCTGTGTGTGGGTAGACAGGCAAACTAGTGGTCGGCGTAGGAGCCTAATTTCGAAGGAATACCGCAAGTCGATGTTCAGGATAGCCATTTGGAACACGAATATTTGAGGTCAAAAAATTCGAAAATTCAAAATGGATTGAAGAATAAATTACTTTTGGCCCACAATTCCGACAAAAAAATTTTTAAAGATAGGAGTCATGATTGTCATGGATGACGTCAACTTTATTTTTGTATTGGAAAAAAATGTCCTAAAACTTATAGTGTGTGGTATAAAATTAAAGGTCTTTCTAACCCAATGTACGAGTAGAGATGTGCCGGGTGGGAATATTCTATATCTATATTATGGGAATACCCGGCACATCAGTAGGTACAAGTATACAACATTATTACATTTTAGCAGTTTGTTTTAAAAAATATAACATCATAATTTTCCCGTAGGGGATTTTTTAGGAACTGCGGGTCAAAAATGTTGGCCTTAAGTACCTATACGTATCCTAAGCGACTCTCCTGTAGTACGTACATCGAATGTAAATGACCTTTTGAGTCACCTTTTACGTAAATGTGAAGAGTTTGTGCTATTCTACTAAACTAGAATGATAAAATTAAACCGCCTTATTCATAAAAAAAAACTTTAAATAAGTTATAGTCAATTTAGTTAAAATGCTGATAAGGCTATTAAACGTCATTAACTTTAATTAATCTTAAACGTATTTTAAGAAAATGCTACTTTAGCGTTATTATAATGTTGTCGTTCTAACATTCCATACTCAAAACAGGCAAATCCACTGACTGATATTCACGCGTCTTCCGAAAAAAAAAAACGACTATCTGTCATTAAATGCAGTCAATATGTTGTAAAATAACATGAAAGCTGTCACTTCAATCAGCTGCTTTCTTGAAAATCATTTGAGGGCTTTTCGAAATGACAAAAAACTGTAGGCTCGATACATAGCGTTGATAAATATGAAGTCAAACTCCTTACGAAATCACCAGTTACGAGTTTACAGTTTTTTATGAAATTGATGCATAATGAGGGGTATTAAAACATGAGTGTGTATGGCTCGGTTTTTAATAGTATCACACGAGTGTTTTAATATCTAGTTATGTACAGTTTCATACACTACTTTATCTACTCTCATACAATTTGTGATTGAAGCGATTGAACCTACAAATAAAATATCAATGATAAAAAGAGTAAGTTTGTAGTTTCTCAGTAGATCGGCATTACTTACATATGTTGATTAGGACGTTTTCCGTCGCCGCATCTAAAATATCGGGTGGAGTCAAATTTTCACTCACTACTATGACATTTTTAAGCAAAAGTAAAAAAATTACTAAAAATGGCGCGTTGAATACGCGCCATTTTTAGTAATTTTTTTACTAGAAGATTAGAAAAATAAATAATGAGATGAGTGCATTTCAGAAGACTAATCGCTTCCATAAGTCATCGATCACCATAGAGTACATTTTAATCATGGAAAGTATGTGGAATATCGTTGTTACATTTTAATATCACGTTGATCACGGCACTGCCTTCTTCTTGGATTTGCCCTGTATCGTAATGAGAAAAAAAGTTATTTTTTAACATTGCTTAGTATAGCGAAGGTATGTTATAAAATAACTTTTTAATTTTTTTTCGGTATTGCGTGTATAAAGTATGTCAATATAAATTCGATTTGAAATTCATAATCCGAATTTTACGATATGAGAGTAGATAAAAATAATTAAAAGCTTAATTATTTTTAAAATGCTACCCGTGACGAATTTACACATATTTTTTTTCGATTTTCTGATGACGCATTAACTGCAGTGACGAGTTTACAAATAGCCCCACTAAAATAAGGATTTACATCTGCCTGCCTACATGAGTACTCGTCGAAGCTTAGTAAAAAAAAATACATTGACATATACATTTTTATCAACGTTATGTATCGAGCCTACAGTTTTTTGTCATTTTGAAAAGCCCTCAAATGATTTTCAAGATATTCCTTATAACAAATTTATAGATACTCTAGCTAGGACTTTGCTAATATTTCTGCGTAATAACAAAGATAACCAAGCGCATAGTAGTCACTGCAAACAACCTATTCTTCGTAATTGCACGTTTTTACAAACGATTCAGTCAAGCAATTAGTACTAGAAGTCGACCAGTTTATGATGATCTAAAGTTATTAATTGAGATGGCAAAGATGCACTTGATTACGGATGCAACAGAGGTCAAGTTATAGAAGATGATCGATTGGTTGTTTTTTTAAACTTCATAAACACTAACTGTAATAATTAGGTATGATACACAAATACTATTTTGTCAGAAACTCCATGAAAGCGAGCAAGATTCGAATTCCTGATAGAGCATTGCAAATTGCAATGCAGAAAATTTAACTTTTCTGTGTTGCATAGGTACGTACTATGGGCAACAGCGTCGCTTAACCAGTTAGCGACGAAATGCACTCATTCCTCTATTATCCACCGACGAGGCTCCACCAGTGGATTAAAGGATATTTATTTTCCTCTTCGATCCACCGGTTGACGGCAAAAAGTGGATTCAAATATAATCATACATTTCTTATTCCACTCTGATCCACCGTTTTAGAGAAAAAGTGGATTCAAGTGTGCGCGCGTATCACCCTTGCACGAACTAAAGGTCGATTAACACATCCATAAGTAAGTAAGTTCAATTGTCCTTCTACTTACCTGATCATTCCGCTGCGACGGATGTCAACTTATGAACTTACGTATGGTAGAGTTTTTCATACCTTCGCGAAATACTTTGTTATTGAGTTGAACAGGAGTTCAACAAGTTCAGGTTCAACTCAGTTGAACAAGATTCAACTCAATAACAACGTATTTCGCGAAGTTATGAAAAACTCTACCATACGTATTAAGTTCATAAGATCAAAACCCGTGGGAAATCAAATCTCTTTAATCAACCATGATTGCAATCATTTAACTGCGTCAATTGTTTCCTAGCCGTATTAGCGAGATCATATCTTTTAAAAAAACCGGAAATAACCGGTTTGACAGCAGCCGAACCGCATCTAAACGGCTAAAACGAAAAACGGATCATTACGGACCAAAAATCGTGGGAGACACAATTATTTTCCAATTTTAATCGGAAATCTTATGGGAGCCTTTCACTTCCTTCCAACCATTTATATGTCAATCTTGTGTGTACGTAGCCTTATCTTGATTACGACTAAGCAAATTTAAACTTTAACTGAAAGTAATTTAAGTTTGATTCCGTTTGTAATTTCGGTTTGAACTAAAACAATTTTGTTTCGTATGATTAATGTTTGCTGGTCTATATTGAACTTAAGGTGTTACGTACACATTTGCATTAAAATATGAACTTTACTTGTGTGAAAATAGAGTATTGTTTTGTTTAATAAGAAAAAATTAAGGAAGAAATTAGAAAGTACTTGAAATTAATAAAATAATATTTTATATATAGCATTAGCAGTGTGTATTATAGTTTTTGATACAAGCATGGTAATCTGAAACGACTGTAAGTAATGTTTTTTCGATTGACCATGGGCAATCTGTCATTGTCAAGTTTTTGTATGAATATTATTGTGTTGATAAAAGTAATTGATTAGTATAATAATACGGATTAGAAGAGGTTTTTTGCTTAGCTTGTATATGTTACGGCTAAAGGTAGGTGTGAACCTAAACTTAAGATTAGCCGGCTAAACCTAGGTTTATCTTCGACGAAATAACCTAACCTAACCTAACCTAATAACCTAACCTAATCTAACCTAAGTTTAGCCGGCTAATCTTAAGTTTACGTTCACACCGACCTTTAGCCGTAACATATATATTGCTAAGCGATCGCGAGCTAATCAAATTACAACATTTTATTATTTAAACAACCTCGAACGATAGTTCCCTACGAAGCGCGCTGAATAAAACTGAACCAAAATGACTCAGTTTTCAGATTTTTATCCTTCATACGTTACCTTACGTTACCTAATCGTACCTTTAAGAACGAAAAAGTTTCAATTTCTCTACCTTTTACCGATTAGGTAACGTATGAAGAATACACGCTGAAATTTTAATCATCTGGTTCCCGCAGTGGGGTGGTTCCACTCATGATTACAAGCAACTTTTACTATGGGGCCAACTCTGATATCGCGAAATAAAAAAATCTGCTGTTCTAAACATTGAGGTTGAGTAGGTATTGCACTTTTGTATAGAACAGTAGTTTTTTTTTCATTTTAATCATGAGTGGAACCACCCCCCTGCGGGAACCAAATGATTAAAATTTCACGATGTATAAATCTTGGCTCAGTTTTATTGCCTCATTAAACATACCAGGACTCGGCTTCTAGATGTTATTATTCTGTAAAATACATAGTAGCGAGGGGAGCCGCTCGGAAAATATCGTGATTTTCCGTACACGCACACATAGACATCACCTAAAAGCAACCTCAGGTATAACTTGGGTATAACTATAGTCAGTACTGCAGCAGTTCCTAATGTGGAATTTACACGGGTTGTTTTGTCAGGTGAGTTGCTGGTCGATTTTAGTCAATTAACGCTTTTTATCGACAATCGCTTGTAAAATCGGATCGCCACCTCATTGAAATTGGGTTTGCGATTAGATTTTACAAGAAATTGTCAATAAAAAGCGTTAATTGACTAAAATCGACCAGAAAGTCGCCTGAGAAGTCTACCCGTTTAAATACCACTTAACGCAACGAAACAAATGACGAAAGTGGTTTTGTAAACGGCCAAAGTGTTTTTGTCTAATGGACTTTTTACATTGAGTCCATTTTAGTCACCTGTGACGGTCGATTTTAGTCACCTAGCACGTCGCTTCCAAAATTGAATCGTAGGTGATGGCGTCAATGTAGTCTATGTAGTTGATGGCGTGACCTAGGTAACAATATGTATAACGTAGTTCTAGTTTTGGCCACGGATCAGATAATTTTTATCAGACACCTGAGGTTTAGGCCGAATTGCCATTTACACGGCCGATTTTCGCCGTGCGGCGAAAGTTGTGTGGCTTCAGTCACCCATGTAAATACCCCATAAAACGCATGCAGATTTATATTTTGTGCTTCTGTCTCCTTTCAAAATTAACCATACATTTAATCTTACGAGCTACTGTTTCTGACACGTTGAATAAAGTAACTATCTTCAGGCTAGTTAAATGATTTAACTAGGTATGTTTTCTGGTTCCTAATAAATACCAATTTACTGTAAGGCACTATAACGGCTCGGTAGGCGCAAAAACGTTGCATCTCCCGTGCACCCGGACGGATGTTAAACACAACGCACACTGGAAGAAAACTGTTTATTTTAGTTTTTTTCATTTAAATGTAAATAAGTAACATAGAAAATTTCCTAGGTTCCTTTCCATAACTTTTTCAACAAGAAGTAGGCTTGTGTACAATTTGTACCTAGTTCTTTTATGATGTTTTTTTTTCTCTCTTTAATTTTGTGGTAGCAGCATTTAGCTTTATGCCTATCTTTATTTTGTGTAATCAAATGTTTACGAAATAATAAGTTATGTCTATAAGGTTGGAATATTTCAAATACTACTAAATTAGATAGTGATGTAAACAGCTCCTGTAGGTATTCGAAATACCATGTCAAAATAATTCGAAAGTATGATAGATCACCAATTCGCGTATTGTAGTGCCATTCCGCGATATTTATCAAACATTGTCATAACCGACGTGTTTACCGTTCATTTGTTTTTTGATAGCTCATTTGTTTTACACCAAACATGCCGTGCTCTTCGATGCAAATAAACTAATCACGCATTTTGGCCGCAAAAACTCGGTGTGCCACATTTTTTTCGTTGTTTATTTTGATAGATTTAGATAGTTGTCGTCGAAGCAAAATTTTGTGTATAGGTACGCAAGATTGACGATGCTAATAACTTGGCAAATAAGCCACTGAAATATATTTTTTGTATCTGTCGTCATTTTTATGACCAATAACCATGTATTTTTTGTCACGGAATTCTCCTGAGAGTAACTGTAAATCTCTTTCCTAAAGGGAAGACGTTGCATTAATTAGAGTTTATTAGAGCATATTAGCTGTAGAGTTAATGATGCTAATTCTGTTGAAGATTTAAAAAGTTTAGGTCTCTATAATTAGGATTAATAAAGTATAAGGCATAGTATTTTGTACATCCATCCTTAGAGTACCGATGGATATACTATTTTAAAAAGTTGTTTTTCAATCAGCATTTTTTTTAAAACACCAACACTGTTTCTGATATCAATAGGGCGATTTTTTTTGTTAGTACTAAAATTATCTTTGAATGACATTTGACGCTATCAGACTGCGTTGAGTGTAGTGTCCGCTTCGCCTAATCAACAAAGCGTGACGTGCTCAGTCCATACCTACGGTGAAAATTGCAGAAAATTAATTCATTTATACAACTGTTAGATGCGAGGTGCGCGGTCCAGTGAGCGATGGCCTTTAACCGTTTTGTATTGATTGTAGATGTTTATATGATTTTGCTACGTAGATTTTTTTGTGGTTTTGTTTGTTTCAATATTCAATATTGTTTATGATTGATAAGTATCAAAAGTTTGAGTTTTTGAAACCATTATAATGTATAATACGGAGAAAGGTCCCGGGTTAATAATTAAATACTAACTTTTCTGTATCGTCTCGGATCTAGGTCTTGGTAACACCGTTGTCTCTGATTTTTATAACACAAGTTTTTTTAGCTATTTATTTTGAGATCCTAGCAACGAATGTTCATCAGCCATTTTTAATGTCCCCACTGCTGGGGCACAGGCCTTCCTTATGGGTGGATAAGGAGGACGGGCCATAACCCACCACGCGGGCCCAATGCGGCTTGGTGGGTGTTAACGACTGCAATTGCAGCCGGGACCAACGGTTTAACTTGCCTTCCGAAACACGGAGGAGCTCGAGATAAAAAATTTTTGGTCACCCATCCCATGACCGACCCTTGCGAAAGTTGCTTAACATCCGCAATCGCTGGGCCAGGCCCTAAACTATTGCTCCACTGAGCTCCTCTTCGAGCAACGAACAATTGTTGTCTTATATTCAAAAATACTATTCTCAGTTTAATTTATGGAACAGCGATTGAGATCACCCATCCGTTGCCAATCCTCTCCCAACATAGCTCAGCATGAGAGATCGTAAAAAAACGTGTTAAACGTTATGCCATAAGCTCTTCAGAAGCGTCTTAAATGAAGTGTATTGTATATCACTTCCGTGTAAATAACGTGTGACCTTAAACAATGGTGAAGTAAGATTTTTTTCACCATGGTATTATGGTGTTTGATCTTGTGCGCTTTTCTAGTTAATAATGAGACTATTATTGAAATATAAGTGAGACTTTTATTATTAAGATGATTTGCATTGTGTTCGATGTGCTATTTAAGCATGATAGTGTGGAAAATTTTCATTATACGCTGTAGTGGTTTTTGTGATCATTTGGAACAGAATAATTTTATTGGATTCGTAAAATGGTAACAGAGCATCACAATAGGTGTAATATTTGTTAGTTTTTTTTTATTAGTAGTTAATTTAAGAAAAATACAAAAGGATATATCACTGCGTGTTCGATAATATTGATAATCGTATTCATAAAAATAATGAATATATTTCGAAATGACTGAAATATGATTTTACCCCTTAACTCCGCCATTTTTGAAAAAAACTAAATCGAAAAAAAATATCATTTTAATAAAGTAATTATAATAGAACCTGTTCACAAAATTTCACGGGATTCAGTTGAGAAATGCGACCTGTAGAGAATACAAACGGACAGCAATTTTGTAAATCTATATTTTTGCATTATGTATATAACAGATAACTACATTAAATGAATATGAAAACTATTTTGTTCAGTATTCAAGATGAACATTTTTCCATACAAAAACTAAAGCTCTAACTAATCAAATAAAGTTTTTTTTTCATTAAATTACGAGGTGGTACAAACTGCTATAATTCCACCATTGTCTTCGTCGGGACCCTGTTTTTATGGGAATTTATGGTATCCATACTTATTAGAACTCGTTATACAGACATAAATAATCATTAACAATACTGTAAACTATCGTAAAACTGCTTGATTGTGTTTTGTTGGAGGAAATTAATCAGTGATATTACTGTGCAAAAAGTGGTAGATATGTTACACCTCGCATGAGAGATGTAAAGATTGCAATAGATAATTTTATGATTCCGATCACAATAAAATTGCTTACTGTTTCAGTGACTTGCATTTATGGAGTTTTCTTTATTTAATGTTGGCATATTAAATTATTCGTCCCACTTTTAACTCACGAATAAAGTTGAACGACGAATTGTGTCCGACTATCGCGATTTTTTTGTATAATAGGCCTGCTGGTGCCCCTTCTACATGCTTTTCTCAAACATAGGCGCTGGCGAAAACCTGCACAATGAATAAAAATACTGAGAATCGATTAATTTCAAATTGAATTAAAGTTTTCTCACATTACACCTACTCAACGCCGACTCTACTCCTACTTGACTCACTGTAAAACAGAAACGTGAGGCGATCCTATATGTGGTCTTTTCGTTGCATAATTCTTCCAATTAATATACATTTATAATAGAATAAACAAAATCCTCAATTTTCACCCCCTAACATTAAAAACCTCCAAGCACACATTACAAAACTAGCTACAGACTAAAAAATATGAAGAAATAGAAAACCTTATCTAATTAAATAAGTAAAATTATTAAATATCTCAATATAAAAAAATAGCTTTACATCGTACATATTTACACACACACACACCCACACACACCCACACACACACACACACACACACACACACACACACACACACACACACACACACACACACACACACACACACACACACACACACACACACACACACACACACACACACACACACACACACACAATAAACCGTCACAATTATTTTATTTAGCACAGCACACAACTCAAAATCATTAAACATAAACCAACTCCACGCAATTTGTTTGTTTGTAACTATTTATGGACATTATTTATTTATAAACGCACATTGAAAAATATTTTGAAACTTAGAAAATGTTTATATAATTAGTTTAGCGCTTAGCAGTAACTAAACAATGTAAAATTGAAACAACAAATGTATCTTTTGTAATCTTAGAAGGAGCGGGGCTCTTAACACAGGTTTTATACTTAAAAGGGGCCTCAGCCATATAATATGTAATGTACTTAAAAGATACTGAATAAATATTTTTTCATTTTTCATTTTTTTCAATATTATACAGCCCTCCTACTCAAATGGCTAACATTCTATGCGTTTGAACCCTTCGCTACGTTTACTATTTAAGTTTTAAAATAAGCTGTAAACTATTAAATTACGTGCCATAAGCTTGTCGATTCCATACGAAACTACAAAGTCTGTGATTTACATAAGTTTGTGACATGTTATTTCATTGTTATATATTGCTCATATTTAAGCTTTAAAAGTAAGCGTAGCATTCAAACGTATAGAATTTCAAGTTTCGGTCTATTGGATATCGACATTTAGGATTTTCGGTATTTTGAAAATAGGTGTTTTATACGTCGATATTTCGGTCGTATGTTATGAATGAGTTTTCTGCATTTTTCATTTTATTTTATTATTTTATTTTTACCATGCTAGCTTTACATAGCTTAGAATTTGGCTTAAATATCATTGAGGTTAAACACCTAAAATGTTTTTTTTACTTAATAAGATATAGTATGTACTTTAAGATACCGACTTTTAAATTACAATGTCAATATATTTTGTAAAAATGTCTGTGTGTACTAAGTAACCACTTGTAACTTCAATAGCATTTTGCACCTTGCTTATAGCTTAATCTTGCCACGTAATTCGATGACATACCGCCTCACTATCCATCAAGTAAAGATATGTATAAACTATAAATAACAGATGTTTTGTAAGCCGATACCTTGTATGACATTAGTATTTGAAATAAATGACGTTTTTTCCAATAACTAACACGTTACTGAATGGAATTCAACTTGTGTGTGAACGTGAATATATTTCTTGCCTTTGAATATTTGCAGTGCCTTGTCTACACTTTTCTGTGTTCTATGGTAATGTTATATTTTGAAGAATTTTGTATTATGTAGTTTACATTTAAAAATTATATTTGCTAGATTTTGCTATTCACTAAATAGAAATAGATAGATTTCAGAAAAAAAATCAGTCACAACAGAAACTTAAGACTGTAAAACATAGAAATAGCCTATGTCTATTGTTTGCTATGAAAATCTGATTGCAGCACCCTGATTTTTAATCAGCTACTGAAAAGGCCAACATTCTATGCGTTTGAACGCTATGCTTACTATTGCAGCTTTAAAATAAGCAGTAAACTATAAAATTCACGTAATGTTGTCAATCCATACATCAAATTCTGTGATTTACATAAGTTTGCGACAAGTGATTTAATCATCTATTGCTCATATTTGAGCTTCGAGAGTAAATGTAACGTTCAAATGTATAGAATGTCGGCCATTTGATTAGGGGGGCAGATTCTAAGTAGAAAGTCGTGATTATTATTAATTAAAGCTAATAAAATAAAAACCGGTAAAGAGCGAGTCGGACTCGCGCACCGAGGGTTCCGTACCATCATAATTGCACCATTAAACCACAGTGCAGAATAGAATAATAAAATTAGTATTGCAGTTTTAGGTCAGCGCCATCTCTTGACCGATAGTGGAACCATGTTTATTTTTTTAGAAATTTGATAATTTCCAAAAAAATTTGCTATATTGAGACATCGTTTTATTTTTCCTGTAATCTTTATATAAACAGCTATCACATAGAATTATTTCAGATTTTTCTCTTTGAAAACTTCAGAGATAAGGGGGGGAACGGTATTTTTTTTACATTTTTCATGATAAGTCAAAAACTATGCGGCCTAAAAATAAAATAAAAGATGATTAAAAACGTGTAAACGGCGCTCTTTTATATGATATCCCACATGCCTTAGTAGCCCACTTCAAATTTTTAAGACCCCTTTTTAGTCCCTGTTGTAAAAAGATATTTATTTTTTTATTAATTTCTTTTTTGCAAAATAGTTGGGTAAATGTCGTCTTAAACTATTCCAAATTTCAAGTTGATACCATTAGTAGTTCTCGAGATATCCAGCTGTGACAGACAGACAGACAGACTGAGTCACACTATAGGGGTTCCTTTTTTACCATTTTGGTACGGAACCCTAAAAATTATCGTATATAACATCCTCTTCCATTTGGTCGGCAGCAAAATGTAAGGCAGTTATAAAATTGCTTAAGCTTCATTTTCTATAGAAAATAAGCCATAAACTTGGCCATGCATCCGTTATTGCAACAATGCCTTGCACAGAATGTAGTTAGTTAGCAATTTTTATAATGAATTTTTCATCGTTAATAACACTCGGTCGGCTTACCTTTGAACCAATTAAGATGATAAGTATGGTCGTCACGTACGCGGTGACCGTTTAGACGGTGCGAAATGCTATGCGGCGCGGTGCTAGAACGTGCTAGTCACTCGCTCGAGTAAACGGACAAGTTCCTATTTTGGAATAGAAAAGATAAACTTTATTGAAATACTTACACAAAACTGTTTTGTTTATAGATTGTTATATTTTCTATCTATCACCTATGCAGAGGTCTCTTAGTTGACAAGTTTAAGACGAAAACGAAGGATAGAAGTATAGGAAGACAAAAGAAGTTGACTTTTCTTAATGTCCGAACAGCTGATCGATTTTTGTATGAAGTCTTTATGTCTTTTTCGGAAAGTCGTAAAACAATAATTGTTATTTATGATGTTAGTAATCCACTCCTGCAATATTGTTGGTGTTTTACAAAAAACCTGTATAAACACGGGAGTGGAAAGAAAAATATTTAAAAAAATGGGAGTGGTAGGAAATGGGTTCTTGCCTGTAATTTTTTCGTAATGCAATGTGCAGTTTAAAAACGGCCTTAGTCGGTATATATACTTAATATATAACTGAAACTTAAATGTTAAATAATATTATACAAATAATATTAATATTAAATATTCCATAAATAATTTGCTACGATTTAAACCGCGTCCGTAGCTTAGTTCAAAATCTTCAAAGCCGCCGCCATTTTGTTAAGACTTAACGTTCGTTAATTACAGTAAACGGTGGGCCGATAGCAATTATTATGTACAGGGGGCCTTGTATGAAACATTTACCTGATTTGTAGGAGAAATCCTATGTAAACCCTAAAATGGTGACAACAAATGAAACATCTGGAATTAAATTCATATTTGAATATCAATAATAAATTAATTAAATTTTATGATTCATAAATCTTTCTAAGATTTGGGAAATACCTACAACATTCTTTGAACATGCAATTTTGCCTTTTTAGAGTCCCAATTAGGTACGCCCCGGCACATGCTTTGTGACGTATAGCTGATTTGGTTTTTAATAAATTTATAATAGAGTTCTTACTGCATTGAATTATCTTCATTAGCCTCGTTAACAACGAAGGTAAGGTAGATAGGTACCTATTTATCTTTAGATACTATTTTTTTAGTCATCTGTCTCACAGGCTGTATTTATAAACTTCTAGCCATTCACTTCCCTGCGTGATCGAATCAGAAACGAGGAGATCCGCAGGAGAACTAAAGTAACCGACATCGCTCGAAGGATTGCTCAGCTGAAGTGGCAGTGGGCTGGACACATAGCGAGAAGAACTGATGGCCGTTGGGGCGGAAAGGTTCTGGAATGGCGACCGCGCACCGGACGACGCTCCGTGGGTAGGCCCCCGACAAGGTGGACCGACGATCTGGTGAAGGTCGCGGGAAGCCACTGGATGCGGGCAGCGCAGGACCGATCGTCGTGGAGATCCTTAGGGGAGGCCTATACCCAGCAGTGGGTGTCGTGCGGCTGATATGATGATGATGAGCCATTCACTTGTTACTTAAATGCGTATATTTGTTTGACATAATACCTATTTAATCTTCTTATACAGGGTTATTGTAAAACACTAACAACCTCGCAGGAGTAGATTACTAACATCTCAAACAACAACATTTGTTTTACGACTTTTCCGAAAACAGAAAGAGACTTTCTCTTTCATTTTCTTGTCAAGGGTGAGTCGGTAACTACTGGTAAAAAAATCTCCGTAGTCACACTGGTGTGGTAAAACGGTGTGACCACGGTCGGTCGAAAAAAAACTACTTTTCATACAAAAGTCGATTTATTGACTTTTCGGAAAAGTCGTAGAACAAAATAATGTTGTTGTTTATGATGTTAGTAATCTACTCCTGCGAGGTTGTTGGTGTTTTACAAATGACAGTGTAGGTATTAAAAAAAATGAATTTCTGTTTGCTAGTCTGGCTAAAACTCAAAAACGGCTTAGCCGATTGGAATATTTATTTTTTGATTTGTTTGCTATAGAACTGAAAAAAAACTAGAAGAGCTAATTAATCGACAATTCAGCATTAGTAATTTTATATGGGAATTGCCATTTCTTACTTCAAAAAAAATGACAATCATATAAATTGTAGGTGATATGAAGTTCAAAGTGTCGACTGGCATAATAAATATTTTGAGAAGAGGCTGGAAAAATTATTACAAAAAAATATTTTTTGTGTTATAAATTTTTCATAATATAAATAGTTCACTATATCAGACTGAAACTAATACTTGAGCTTTCATTTTTATAGCTTAATGGTGCTGCATTTTAACGGACTTTAGTATTTCTTTACTACGATAGTAAAATAGTTATTCGACTAATAAATTTTCATTAAAAAATTCTAAGTGCATTTTATCGTAATTAACTACTGCCACACCTGATGACTTCTTAAAACGTTTTATTAAAAACAACTAAAAAAACCGCTAGCTAACAGCCACATATCGAGTACTCATAATTCGCAATAGTTCCGATAGTCAATTAAATGTATATTACAAAAAAATTGCTTGTGACAGACAGCTGTAACCGATATTAGAAATTGTAAACATCGATTTAATACGATGTAACTTTTTGTTTTAGTGAATTTTAAGTATAATTGACTGAACCGATAATAATCGGTTTGAAAATTTAAAAGATAAGTAAGAACATATTATACTTTTTTCATTCACAAAGTAATATATAGATTCTATGATAAAAAAAACAAATCATTGCCTTACAACACTTAACAAAAATTAATGATAGAATTAAAATTCAAATTTTAAGGTATAACATTCGATTCTATGTAGTTCGTACGATGCTCGGAACTTCACTATTAAAAACTTTTCATTCTTTTTTTGGGAAATAAAAAAAAAATATGTAAATAAATATTTTATTTTTAAAACTGCTGTATTATATTATCTTGAGCTCCTCCATGATTTTTTTTAATGAAAAACGGGATAGTGCTTGGCCTTCACCTCATCTGATGTTAAGTGACGATAAGGCCGAAGGTGGAAGCGTTATACACCCTGAATCCTCACCACTGAGGAACTGGCTATCTTACCTCCAACTGCCGGAACACAACAATTTTTAAATTGTTGTTATAGCGTCAGACTTAGGTAAGATAGTGGTAGCTATCCAGGTGGACTTGAAATAAGCCCTCCCACCAACCAGAGTACAAATTGTAATTTAAGGTATCACAAGTAAATGGAATTAGTTATAAAGTGCAAACATAAATATTTCCATACTCAAATGAGTTTTATGGATTATGTTACACTGTTTAATTCAAAAGTAATTTCTCGTTCGCGCTAAACTACCAATTAATCGTTAACTATCTTTGGCGATAATCCAGCGCGATCGATAACGATCTATAATCAAACTGTCTTTGAACAAAATGTCATACATAATGGTCTAGATTAGATCTATATTTGTTTTATAAAATTGCTTTTAGTGCTATAAACACTATTCATTGCTTTTGTTGAAATTTTAATTTCTAAGCACCTAGATAGATATAAAACTCAAATATCCTAAAATATTCTAGCACATCGAAATAAAAGGTTTTTACCTATGACTGATTTGTATGGAGAAGTTGCATTTTTCATACTAGCATTTTCTTTGTTCAATAACAACCGTGAACACTCATGTAACAAACTTTTATGTACTAATGTTTGAACCTTGTTTGAACACTATGCTAACTTATTCCATTTACGATAAGCGTAAAAAATAAGTTTTGGCTAAGTTAAAACCCGGTCACCCTTTGCTCACAAAAAAGAGTCATATCAAGATCTTATCTTATTAATGTTAAGAAAGCTAAAATAAGGAATTTATTTTTACTGATAGTTGACTATCATGGTCATAATTCGTTATAATATTTTAGAGGTTTTTATTTTCTCTGTATGTAACAAAATATCGGCAATTTCATAGGTAAAGACCTAGTATTTAACACACCTCTACTAAATAACTTACCTATATTTAAAAGAAGAAGATTTTTGAGCTCACTGGGATTTATTAATTTTTTTAATTCGTGTAGATTAAATATTGAAAAAGAATAATTGTTGTTAAATCATCTTAAATTAGAGTAGATAATACTATGCAATTAAATTTAATAAAAAGTATACTTAGGTACAAACAGTTTATGACGTTTCTAACACACAAAAAGGGAGGTTCGTTAATTTAATCTAACAAGATGTCATTGGCATCGCTTTTTACATGTTTACATGAGTAAAAAGGTGTTTGTACACAAACACCTTTTTTCCTATTTCTGAAATAAGCAAAGATAATAGGCAATTCAAGCAAGTGACATCTTCAAGCTATTATTTTTATTCAAATGGTTACTATGTCAATCGTTATGCCCATATACGTATTTTAGTAAGACATCAATAACCTTGGTCGTATTAATGCTTACTACAAAAAAGTAATTCCGATAGTCGTACGATATTCTTCGATCGATATTACAGTGCGCCAATTATTCTTAACTAGGTTACGTTACGCCGCCGTCTAGATATACGACAGCGACACCGTTACTGAGTTAGATAATTTTGCGCTGTTCGAGTGCGTGTTGTCAAAATTGTGACATTACACTGCATGCGGTGAAAATGAGTAGTAAAGAGCGCTCGCAGCCTTTAGAAAATAGGGCCCATAATCATTGCATTTAGGTTTGATGAAACTGATATATTTATTTTTGATATAAAAATAATATATTTGTTGGCACTCAAGGTCTTCCTATAGAATACTGTATAATACAACATGTTTTGTAAATGACCATTTGTTGTCCAAAATAATAAAATAAATAAAAATAAAAGTTCCGTAATAACATTCATTAAATAGAAAGAAAAAATAAGGAACTAATTTGACAGTAAAGTTGTTTCACTTTATAATATTTAAAAGTCAGTTTCAAATATCATATTTTAACATGGAAAGTAGTGCCAACATTTTGTTGCCAACTTGATATTATTTTTGTCACACTGTATTTAATTTTGAGCCAAGGAATAAATTTGGAACGAATGTCGTCCTATAAGCGTTGTTCCGTTTGTGTAGTAGGCCCCTTAGTTTCACCTCATAAGGCAATTTTTAACGAAACAAGGGACAGGTGATCATGTCAAATGACAGATATTTTTGCCATTTCAGTAAAACAATAGCCTAAGGAAGGCAAGCTTGATGTATGTGCCATTTGTATAAAAAATGTGACGAAGACGTGAAAACGATCATGATTAGTTACATAACCATGTTAGGTATATTTTATGGGAATAATAGTATCTGTTAGGTATTTGTTGTATTTTTATAATACAATTTTTATATTTTTTTTCATAATGTAATTTAAATTATTTTTCTTCTTTCTTACCTTATTTCTTATATTTCTTATCTTTATTACCTTAGAATAAGTGGAATGATTAAATTGGCGACAATACAGAGTGTTTAGAACTACTTTTTATTAAGCAGAATATGGTAGATAATTATACCCTATCTATACCATGTATGAATCGAAAAATTAGAATAAATTCTGAAAAACTCCCACATGGCTGAGAAAAATTGTTTTTTTATTTGTATGGAAGATTGCTAAGTGACAACCCTAGATGCAAATAGACATTTTTTTGATAATCAATCCCATTACTAGTCAAAGCAAAACACAATTTTGATCTACAGTTGCCACTATGCATTTTATCATAAAAGGTTTTTTAAAGTGGTTAAAGTAGTTTTTTTTAAGTTTTTTTAAAAGTATTTTTAAGGTTTATAATAATTTTCCTGGGTTGTGTGTATGATATCCTATCTCCAATATTCGGCTTTATAAGGCTATTTCCAAACACCCTGTATAGTGTTTTTAAAGGCATAATTATGATCATATTTATTTATTTTTATTTTTATTTAGACACAATAACAGTTCACAAACTTTGACTTATTCATAAAATCATACGAAAACTTAAATAGATGTTGGATTGGAACCAATAACAATTGTGCATAGCATTGAAATAATATTAGTTAATTAAACAACCAAATCAAACTTAAGGCAATTATGTAAATCAAATTTAAATTATATTATTACCTTAAACTATAAAGAATTTAAGTCATTTTTAAATTTGAGATTCTTGCATTCACAATGCCATCCTTAAACAATACTAAACAATATACTAGAAAAAATACGACTCGCACCAGATCAATACTCAGACGGGAATCGAACCCGCGATTAATTTAAGTCAATTAAAAATCAATTGAATGTAAGTTAACTTATGGTACGTACAAATTCAGGTTAAGAATGAAAAGGAAAAAAAAAATGTTAGCACAGTTAAAAACATGGAATGGGACCTAGTTGGAAGACTTCAAATATGATATGAATGATTTTAATGTTTGGTGGAATATATCAATTTCAGCATCCAGCTCATTGTAATTCCTACACATACGATACAGCGGATCATTGTGCGATACCTTGTACGTCGTTAAAGGCACATGAAAAAGATTTTTGTTGCGGGTTCTGCCACTAATCCTAAAACTAACCTCATCCAATAGTTCATCCAATATTACAAGCTTTGCTAAGTTTGGGACTAAATTATTGTCCTGAATTTATTCTTCACTAATAATAATTTGGTTCCCACAGTGGGCCACCCCACTGATGATTACAAGCAACTTTTACCATGAGGCCAACTCTGATATCGCGAAAAAAATCAACTGTTCCAAACATTAAGGTCGAGTAGGTATTGCGCTTTTGTATGGAACAGCTGATTATTTTCGTGATATCAGAGTTGGCCCCATAGTAAAAGTAGCTTGTAATCATGAGTGGAACCACCCCACTGCGGGAACCAAATGAATTAAATTTCAGCGTGTCTGATTAGATTTTTCTTATTTATTCTTAGCACTTAAATACTAGTGAGAGGAATGAGTGTCAAACTTGAGAAATTCTTAATTTAGCAGTGAATAAAAAAAAACTAAAACTTCCATCCTACATTCAGTACTTTACAGTCACTAAGCAAACATAAAAACATCTTCAAGTTTCAAATACAATGAATAACTTTAACTAATTACAAGCTTAAACAAATGAAGTAAATCGTTAAAACGAGTTGAACTAAAACAGCCGCATACGGAACCACCTGCGCCCGCGCAGATGCCGTGCGCGAATAATAACTCGACATTTGAACTGCAAAATAAACCGTTGCGATTCCGTGTTGAGTTATTGCTACTGTAAGTAGTGTGGTGGTTTTAAGTGTCACTGGAAACTGGATCTAGATTTATTTATTTATTTAATTAGTTAAAACACACCAACAGAGAACATATTAAAGAATTTTGTATGCACAACGGGATGGGACCTAACTTGATGTTAAGTGACGATAAGGCCGAAGATGGAAGCGCACTACACCCGGAATCTTCATCACTGAGGAACTGGCTATCTTATCTCTAACTGCCGGAACACAACAATTTTTAAATTGTTGTTATGGCGTCAGACTTGGTAAGATGGTGGTAGCTAGCCAGGCGGACTTGATATAAGCCCTACCACCAACAAGTACAAATTGTACTCACCCTGGGAATCGAACCCGGGACCCCTGCATCTTACACGGGCAAACCACTAGACCACAGAAGCGGTTGATAAAAGAGAAAAAACAAACGTACATAAAAAAAATAACTTGAACACCGCGTTTAGGCCAATAATATACCAATTTTAATTATAATTTAGATTTGATCTATCTCCCTACAATCAACTTGTAATTTTTGTAAGTGTTCTTTTCTAAATTAAAGATCTCATTAACAACTTTTGTAATCTATACATACGACGAAGCTCACAATGAAATAAACTTCGTCAAAAGTAGGAATCTTAGTAGGAATCTTAGTAGATTCCTACTTTTGACGAAGTTTATTTCATTGTGAGCTTCGTCGTATGTATAGATTACAAAAGTTGTTAATGAGATCTTTAATTTAGAAAAGAACACTTACAAAAATTACAAGTTGTAATTTTCAACAAAGCCTAGTGGCTTTGTTGAAAATTACAACTAACAGTTATTCAAATCGTAAACAAACCAGCATATTTTTTTACATACTCAGTGAAAGTGGAAATATCCCAACCAACAAAAAGTGGTTCTTTAACTATCCTAGAACCATGATTTCTTGAGGATTATATGAGACTTATATCTGCATATAAACCCGGAAAAGGGCCCATTTTATAAGTCTATCTTTGCTTACAGCGCGATTATATCAAGCCCCAGCCATCCCACTTTTGATTATATGGCTCGTATATCGGGATTACGCAAGTGTACTATTACCTGTGAATGCCAATATAAATGCACTATAGTAAAAAGTGAGATTAACTCGGGCCTAGCTAGGCCTCTACTAAGTACGCAGCTAGTGTTTCAGTGAAATGTCAAACTGTGATGTGTGGTTTTGTGCAGTGTAGAAAAATATTAAATAGTTTGTGCAAAGGTAAGTGGTATTTATTAATATGATAACTAGAAAATATTGTCAACCATAGTAGAAAAATATATCCTATTGTTCTTAGTATTTGTGATGACTGTTTGCTGGGGAATGTGAATTTTCTGTGAACCTTATCTTGGTTTCGATTGAAATTTTAAAGCGCCATTTTAAAATGGCTTATTAACACTTTGTGTATTCATTTATTTATCAACAAAATGTTAGAAAACGTCGCCATTTTTGGGTGACATTATCCAAGTATGCTATAGAATTGATAAAAGTTAATTTAGTTCTACAATGGTAAGTGTCAAAACCAAAACAAATTCGCCATGTTGTTACCAATTAGGGTTCCACAATTAGGGTTCTGCAATTCTTACCTACATACTGTTGTATCAGGGGACTGAAAATCGTAGATTCTGTTATGATAAATATTTAGTAGGTAGTGAGGATGTAGTGAGGATATTTTCATAGCTAAAAATTATGAATAAAGTTGTTCATGTAAATGAAAGTTGTTCAGTTTTACGGGTACAGCGGACCAAGGCGTTAGCTGACCCGCCTTAACCGCGCGTTTTTAGAGAAACAAGCGGTTTAGGTGGCTCAGCTAACGCCTTGGCCAACTGTACAAAAATTAGAAAATTATTAATTACAAACGGTTACTACAATAATATTTAGATTAAAGATTAGATTAGGAAAGTTTTCAAAGAAAAATCATATCAGTTTACTGTGGGTACTGTATTAATAAGTTAAGCATTAGTTTGAAAATGATTTTGTTGGACGAATAGTGTGTAAGTAGGTAATTGAATTTTTTTATTCAGGTTACCAGCAATCCAAATAATAGTATGGTGATGTTCCTGGATATAGATCGATTTTTAACAAAAAATGATTTCCGAAGTCTAAGGGACTTGCAATGGCCTTGGAGTATTACACATTTCTTACTATCAGAAACATGTCCCGGGTGTCACACCATTGTGTCACTTAACACTAGAGATTTACATTTTATTAAGATTTACGAAGACATCAGATCATTGCTATATCAAGATTGGTTTTGGTGTGAGAATTGTAACTACGCAGTTTATGATCACTTTCCAAGAGACGAGTGTGAAATTTGTAACTAGTACTAGTATGTAACTAAATACGTACCTACTTACTACTTAAGTACCTAGCACCACACAATATTTATTAACATAGTTTCATGTGAGTAAAATGAGGTCTTACCTAATAAATATACACGCATACGACTATGTAACGTAATTTATTGAATAAGTACCCTGGCATATGTTTACTAAATTTTATTTATTTACTTAGGTATAATAAAACTTTATTATTAGGTAGGTATCGGATATAAAGGGACTTAGATTTACAACTTGAATGAATGAGAAATTATTTGTTTGACTCAAAGCGTTATACCTACACCACACGCGCAAGTTCATTTACTTTCAAAAAAATTCAGTAGAACTGTGTATTTTTGTTTACTAATCTAACTAAGAATAATTATGTTATATACTAATATTAACATTGTCATACTTTGTGAGTATGCATGTATAGATGTTTGTTACTCTTTCACGCAAAAGCTACTGAACTGAACCGATTACTATGAAATTTGGTATGTAGGTAGCTACTTTTTATCCCGTAATTCCCGCGGGATCTGTTTCTACGCAGACGAAGTCGCAGGTGGCCTCTAGAGTTACTCATATAAGCGGCGGCGTCAGCGTTTCGGCACTTCGCTCCCGTCGTACCTACTCCGTGTCCGGCGCTCCCCCGCTCGTCTCTTCAGGCCCCGACTGGACTCGCGCGATAACACAAGCGAGCGAACAGTTCGAATGAATTAGTTGTACACGGATAACGTTGTCTCGCGCTTAGTTGAATTATATTATTAGTTTTTCAATGTGAAAGTTTCAAGGTACTTATACATATATAGATTTTAGGCTGAGAGTTTAGTAGTAGAATATTTGTATTGTTTGTTTGAGTAATTTTGAATAATCTTAAGTCAAAGCGTACCTACTAGACTAGACTAACACTATCTTAACCTACTTGCAGGTTTATGAACAAACACGATGCCATTCAAAGTGATTCAAACTATGGAACGAGGCTGTCTGCGATTGACGACTGTCCCAGAGCAGTGGGAAAAAAATGGTACTTTGTTCTGGCCCAAAACTAACGCGGAACAACTTAGAAGGCGCGAGAATTGTTATCCAGATCCTACTTGGAGAACTTTTAATTGTATTTTGAAAAGAAGCCATTTACCAACATTTAAAGACGCAGAAAATCAAATAGATGCAATGAGTGATAGGTCCGATACCGAGACGGAGAATGAGTATCAGAACAAATCGCTATCTGTAACCACCCAAAGAGAACCGTTGGCTCATTCTTTTAATAAAATGGCGCAGGAGTTGGTAGAGGTAAGTTTAATGGAAGAAAATTATTTACAGTTTGTTTAGATATTAGATTCCCTAACACAGGTTCGCCCGCACACAAAGGAAGCAACTTTCCAGCTTAATAAAAATTAGTTGTTCCATATTCATTGATCGGTCTCGCTCGGAACTCGGGTCCGCTCATGCGTTTGCTTATTATCCTACTAGCGGCCCGCCCGCAACTTCGTCTGCGTGTTATAACATGTCATTATACTTAAAAGCCTTCCTCTTGAATCACTCTACCTATTACAAAAAACCGCATCAAAATCCGTTGCGTAATTTAAAAGATTTAAGCATACAGACAAACAAACCGACAAAAATAGCGACTTTGTTTTATACTATGTAGTGATGCGCTCCGATATAATGTAGTGTGGTTCAAGTGTATAAGCGATGGCGGGGAACTTGTTAGTAAATGAGTTCCTTGTCTTTGTGCAAAATAAAGTGGATATCTTAGATGAGTTGGCTATTATACAGATCTGTGCGACTAACTTCACAGAAGCTGAAATTGAAGAAGGCAAAAATTATTATTTTATATGTATCTACTTTTATATTATTATTTGTATACTTGTGTTTTGATGGGTCATTATTTGGGTTTGGGTTTGGGTTATTATTATCTCCTTTATTATATTTTAAATACTTACAAAATTATATTTCTAAATATTAAATTTTTACACTACAAAACTAAAAAAAAATAACATTTAAAAATATAAAAATGCAGCTTCCCAACGGTAGCAAGATCAGGGTCCCGGCTACCGGTGGTTAAGGTTATTATTATTATTATTGATCCTGTAGGTACCTATTGAAAATTACTATGGATCAGCTGTTTCTTTTATTTGCTCCAATAGATGATTTTTACCAACTTTTTAAAGTTATTTTAGATAGGTACTACTTATGCGATAGTAATGCACAAAATATTGTAGTTTTTAGTGGTGCAGCCTATTTTTTTAAAGTCTTATAAATAGTATGTTTATTTACTTACATATTGTTATAGAAGTAGGTATATATACAAGCCGGTCATCGCATAATAATAATAATATATTCTTCAATACAACAAAATTTATATTCTGTGCATATATCATTAGAAATCGGTTATTGTAAAATATCGTACTAGATAATTACAATTTTGTCTTACGACGAAAAAAGCCGATTTAAATTGAGTATTTTTGATTTGTCAACATAACTTTTCATCAAATTAAACCTTATAATGTGTTTGTTGTAATGGACACAATGAAAGGAATATGTGTATTTGTGATGACGTGCACCTGAGTTGTATCTTGGGTTTCTGAAATTTTTAATAAAGAGTTAAATTTTACAGAATGATCAAGAAAATATTGCTGCTGCTATGCTAGAAAAGGAAAACATACCATCGGGTGAAAACTATGATGCTGCCGTTAATATTGTTCAAACTCTGGAACCAAACTCTTTTCCAGAAACAATTAACCTAGGCTGTGAAAACACAGACAACCAAAGTCAAAACATTTTGATATTAAATCAAGATGTACCACTACAGCAAATTCAAGAGGATATACAGGCTCTTAAACATGATCTCAAAACAATTCTTACTAATCAAAATGCTTTGTTTGAACTTCTAAACAAATTACTTTTAAAACATTCAGAATTTCAGACCCAATTCGAGGAATACATAAAGCTGTCTTCTAAGCTACCAGATCAGGATCGGGATGATGGTATAAATACCATAAAAACTTCAAATGATTTTGATGACTTTGAAAGAAACCTGTTAGATGCAGTATTTAAAGAAGATCATAAAAAAAAATTACGTGGGTTATGTAGCAGAGGATCTGGAAAGGGTACTTCAAATGCATACTACCTCATTGATCATTTATTTGACAGAGAGTTTTTGAAAAGTTGTACATGGACTGGTTCATCAAAGAAAGACCCGGTAAAGATTTGTTTCAAAGCCCGAGAAAGAACAATTAATTTTTTCCATGATATTGTGAAGGAATCAGACGAAACATTCAGCAAAGCAGATTGCGAAAAATTTTTCAAAATTATACTCAAAAATGCTCACCAGCGCTGTGAGAGCAATAAGAGAGCATCTTCAGCAAGACAACGTACTAAGGGGAAAAAAACTAAAAATGATACTGCTACAACATCTTCTGTGTGCAGACAGCCAGTTCAAGAAGATAATGTTCGTCCTCCACCCGAACCTTTGCTAGATCAGCCAGTTCCAGCAATACCTGAATCCTCAGAACAAAATCAACTTGAGAATGTACAGGTGATAAACCTGCCCAGTGCTGCTGCTGTGCTGCCGGAAAATTAATTACTTAAGTAACAAAAAAATGCGTTAACTTTCTAGAGTTGCTGTACCTATGAAACTGAAATAGTTCTCCAGTTAAAAAAGAAAAAAACAGTTAGGTATTCTACATAAAAATTTCTACTACACTCTAGAAACTTGAGAAATTTAATGTCAACAGCTACTGAAAGTTCATGCAATAATTTTATTTGCTGTTTGGATAACATATCTTTGTAGTCCTTTTTTATTTATCTAGTGTTTATTTTTTTATTTGAATTTTTGGCTCTTACGAAGCCCTAAAAATTATGTTCTTGAAGAAGAAGAAATTATGTTGAAATTATTATTCGTTTTTTCAAGTACGCACGAGTATTGATTATCTACGTTGTGGTTTATTTGACAACAAGTTTTAAATCTAGGTACCTACCTACTATAGGTAAGTATATAAGTTGATTTGTTTTTAGAGTAAGGCTCATGCTACACTGGATCAGGAATGGGCACCGCTCCGGACTCACACACAGTCCGTGTGGTAACTGTCTATGTCTCGCCCCGGAACGGACCTACATCGTAACTATCCTGCATTCCCGCTCCTGTGTATCATAGGCTTTAGGCTACAAATACCTGAATAAGTTAAGTATGTTATTGTGCCGTAATTTTTTTGACCTTAATATTACCTACATAAAAATGTTTATGTATTTTTTAAGTATTATTCCGAGTGAAGATGCATGTGAATTTAAAGATTGGTTAAATAGTATGTAGCTAAAGAGTTTATTATGTCTCTAACATAGTTTTATATAAAGTTTTTACTTTTAGTGTTAGATAAAGATAATAAATACCTCATAAACCCAGACTGATTAAAGTAACTATTCTGTTAATGTAATTTAAAGTACAAATTAGTTACTCCCGTTTTTGAATGTTATTGTACTAAACTTTGATAAGTTGTTGATTGAATGATAAATAAAAATACCTGTTAAATTTTTGTAAATTTGTCTTATTTATTAAAACCATAAACTACAGAGTATGAAGTAATGGCACTAAATATATACAATTATTGAATAACACACTTACAAACGTCTGCAACTTTATACACAGTTTTTATTTTAATCATTTCTCTGCAATCACATTTACAAATGTTGAAAAACGATGAGCTTAAGGGTTCTTCAAAGGCATTTTGGGTGTTTATTATATGATTGCCATGTATTTCTATTTCCTGCTCTAGATTCCCATTATTTTTAAAATTAACCGATACAAACTCCACCACGTGGTTTGATTTACTTAGAAACCATTTATCTTGTTCCTTTGCTGACAATATAAACGTCCCTAATTCTAATATAAAGCCAGATTTTCTGCATTTTCCTTTCTTTAGTGCCGGATATTTCTTGTTTTCATTTAGTTTTTCTATATCCATTAACGACATTTCATTAATTCTGTTTGCGACTTGTTGAAGTGCTTTATTTCCTTGCCTTACCATTTTTTTTATTGAGTAAAGTTTATTTTCAAAGCAATATGCATTGAAATTTTGGAGAATCCCAAATTTTTTTACTTCATCAACCAAATGTAAGAGATTATGTTTGCTTGTTATATATAGGTAGTCTTTCCCATAAATGGTTTTGAATTGTTCAACAAAGTGTTTTAACATTTCCTTAGCGATAGGAAGTAAATGGAAATAACTATCATTGGAGCAAATAGTGATTGCACAAAATAAATGCATGAAATGATTATAAGGTTCCGCTCTTTGGACTTCTTGAAGTATTACAAAACTGAGATAGTAAAAAAAACAACGGTACTCAGACCCTTTCCAGTGAGCTAAAACATCGACGGTTCTTACTGACCGGTGTATCTCTTTAGGCATAATACAACTTTTTAAAAAGCTGTTAACCTTCTCAATATTTTGCGCATTCCATTTTGTTAAATATTTCCCGAAATTTCCATCCCTCCAACCTATCAGAAGCCTCTTCATCAACCCAAGATCTATCAAGTGCAGCGAGTCCGATACTGGAAAATCTTCAATCATGTCGATGTTTAAGCTAAGTAGCGGTGAGTCTTTCTTGTGATGTTGTCCATACTTCTTCGCACGAAAGTCACCGTTGTTTCTTTTAGAACTGTGACACTCAATAAATGTCACAGTATTCGATTTATGGGAATATTCTCCGACGACTGTACATTTTAGACAACCATGTTTGCTGTTGAAATTTGAAACACCTGTAAAAAAATAGTATAAATTGGTTAAATACCTTCAAATTGTGGTGTTCATCTTAGTAAGCAGAATTAAGTAACTCTTACGAAAAAGTAGACGGTACTTAAATTTTTTTCTGAATTAATGTGTAAGTAAGTACCTTTACTGATAGCTTGGCCTGTTAATTCTAAAATCCTTTTAGTACATAGAGTTTGATTGTGTGAAGCAATATAATAATATTGTCTGTAAACTAAAAAAAATATATCCTACCTTTTATCATTGCTCTAGCTGGTGAATCACAGATAAAAGCTCTCAGTTTTACGTGGATAATTTTTTCTTCGTTTGAGTCATGAGCAGTGTTAAGTATTAATCCTTCTTCAAGTTGCTTCATTTCTGTCACGAAAGGCTTCAAAAATGAATCTAGGTCCGATGGTTTTCCATCTCCGGCATAGATACCTGTTAAAAATAAATAGGTAAGTATAAGTAAGTATCATAAAAAAAACACTACTACTACTTTTTAAGTACCTACTTTAAGTTAATAAAGATGTTTTGTTACTTACCAACAACAAACGGAGCCAAATTAGGTATCTCGAAGACGGTACACAATATGGGCCAAAATTGGTACCTATCGCGAACTATTGAAAACTGGTAGTCCATCAATATTTATGTTTAGAGAAATTTCATTTGGTAGACAAACATTTTCGAAAATTCTTTTCAAACATTTGATCAGGCCATTGTGCCAGTAGTGTCCTGGGGCTGAAATGGTAATTTGTAGGTTTTCTCTGTTTGTGCCTAGAAGTGTTCGCGCATCTCGAGGTAAAACGTCGTTTAATCTGATATTTACAATTTGAAGTAAAGAGTTCAAAGCAGCATGAGAAATATTGTAATTTAAAGCCCAGTTTTTCATAGAATAACGCAATTCGATATTTTTGTTGTAATCAGAAAGATTTTCCTCCTTTTCATCGCTTTCATAATCGCTTGATGATTTTTCATTATTGCTTTCATAGTCCGAACCCCTTCCATCCGAAGTACTATTAAAGTTATTTTGTCCGGAACCCTCACCTGAATTTGCGATGCAGTCTTTACCCGATAAATTTAAAAAGTCAGTGCTCACTCCGGTTAACATTTCCTGGTAGGTTTTCTTAACCTTTCGTTTATAAGAACCACTCTTTTTAAACCGCTTCCACTGATCTAAATCCATTTTTATATCATTCAGAATAACAAAGAACAATAATGGCTGGCCACAAATCCTACAGTAAGATTTGGAAAACCATTCAAATCGTGTTTTTGACTATATCGGTTGTTTCCAGAAAAAGTGGCATTTGAAGAGTTCTAGCCAGGATTGATTTAGACGATAGCACTACTATGAAATACCCATTTAAATCTACCCAGGCTTATATCGGCATATGACAAACAGGATTTTTTAGATTATAATGCTACTGTGGAATGCCTCTATAAATCGATATATCGCCTTGGCTTACATCGGCATATGATAAACCCATATAAAGTGTGTTACCTACTGCCTACAGGATTTGTGAAACCGTCATAAGCTCGCTTTTGCTTATATAGGTTATTTCGATCAAAAGTAGCCTTTAAAGATTTCCGACGAGGGTTTTTTAGATTTATTCGATTATATCTTTTCTATGGAATAAAATCCATTTGATGTTAATATGAATTACAAACTTTAAACCTAAGTGCTCTTTAGTAGTGTAATTGAATTGACTTATATTGGTCACAGAAAAAATGCTTATATGAGACTATAAGTAAGACTAAAAAGAGTGATTGTTTCTCAGTGCACATTTTCCTCGAATATGCTCATATAGGAGCCTGGAGATTAAAATGCGCTTAAAGCGATATCCTATATGCGCATATAAGTCTGGGTTGTCGGAGTAGTTCCTCTTGAGAGTAATTAATCTTAATACATGCTCTTATAGGAGGTTAAGTCCAGTAGTAGCCATGAATTGTGATCCTATATACCGATATAAGTCCAAATTGTAAGAGTAAGCGTACTTGAGTAAAAACAAGATTAATATATGCTGATATAAGTGCGGTGGCATATTCTGAAACCATTATAGTAGCCATATAAGTCCAAATAGGACTATAAAATCACATGCCAGGATTATTTTGCTTGTTGGGATGTCACAGATATATTGCAAAGCGTAGAAAAGTGGAGAAAATTATTGCAACAACATTTCTGTTAATTATACTTAATTAGCGAATAGCAACTGTGATTGTTCACATTAGCTAGATCATTCGCATGTTACTTATACTTTAGATCACGTGTGGTATTTGGTATCATTACTAGTTTCAACTATTTTACGTTAGAATTCTGCTGTAATTTATAACAGTTAACTTTAATAACAGGATTAGAGTCAATAAAAATTAATTGACGTTTGGAAAGGATTCTGGGATTTTTAAAGTAGGATTTTATTACAATTCTTATCACATTGTCATCATAGCATTGCTAGTATCTGTTTATTTTTCATTTATTTTCATTGCTATTTCATATCTTTACCGTGTATCGTTACTACAAGGACTATTGTTTATCAGAAAAGTAATGAACAGTGACTAAATTTATCCAGGTAGCGAAATGGCCAAGCCATTTTTTAATAAAGTGTAGAGTTTTTGAAGTTAAGGCTTGTAGAGTTAGGACGCGTAGAGTTAGAAGCTTGGCCCTAAATGAGGTCTGATAACTTTTTGACAGTGCGAGCCATATGGAAGTCTTGGTAACATTAAAAATGTTTTTGGTGCACTGACGTCCATTATACAATGGACGTCAGTGTTTTGGTGGGATAGATTTTTCTGACAATTTGAAACCCGTTTAGAAATAGAACGGGTGTGATAAATATATCAGATTTATCAAATCAGAAGTAACGACTTTACAATATTTTTTGACACTATTCTAACAGCATGCTAAAACGTACTCTATAATTTTATTGTGTCACACACGTTCCGTATAATAAGGACGCAAACACACAAAATCGTATAGTCAGTGGATTGCTCATCGCGCCACGCCGCTGCGCCGTTTACTAGTAAAGTTTACAACCTATGGGTGCCAATATTATCATGATAGTTAATCAGCTATGGTATGTACAAGCTGTGTCATTGTTATAATGCATTATCATTGATGCACATGCGTTGAGTAATAAAGACATAAACACAATCAATCGCTCAGTATTCAAATGTCACACTTACTTCACCTGCCGGCATATATATTGGCAAGAGAATGAAAGAGACAAAAGATGCGCAGTAGCCATAAACTTAGTGTTTGTGCTACTGCGCATCTTTTGTCTCTTTCATTCTCTTGCCAATATATATGCCGGGCAGTATACTTTTGTTTGCAATCTTTCTCGGTACCTATTATTCGAATCGTATGCTAAATACGTCACTGATCAAATTTCCTATTATTGTAGCACACATGTGGCGTAATAAAGAGGTAAACACACAATCAATTGGTCATTATGCCACTGTCAAACATCGTTACTACACTATTTACTGATACTACACCGGGAATAACGATGTTTACAACTTCTGGCGGCAATCTTTCTTGACACTATCTAACCACATGCAAAATACGTCACCGATCAAATACCCTATCATTGTAGCGCACACGTTGAGCAATAAAGACGTAAACACAAAAATCAATCAAAATTCAAATTCATTTATTCAGTCTAGGCTGTTACAAGCACTTGTGAATGTTCGCAAACCCTAAGCGGGGGACCTTGTAACGAGAAGAACCGGCAAGAAACTCGTCAAGGGCTGCTTTTTTCTCCCTGTATATTTCATATAGAGTCGTCAACATTGGAGAATGACCTCCTCATTTTAAAGTGACGTCATTTTCCATCACAATCAAAAGTTTACACAAAATGGGTAGGTTGAAATTAATTACCTACTACATATCGAATCGGTCAGTATGCCACTGTCATATATCGCTACCTTAAGGCTGGTTTACATTATCTTAGTCTTTAGTAGAGTGCTTTAGGAGAGTGCTTTAGTGGAAACATGTAAACGGTCGTCTTATGACTAAAGAGAGTAACGTTCTAGTAGCCTAGCGAAAATGACACTCTACTGGAAGCGTGTAAACGGTCACTGGAAAGGCACCAAAACTACTAAAGCACTCGCATTCGAATCTACTCGCACGCTACTAAGCACTCTACTAAATACTAAGATAATGTAAACCAGCCTTTAGAGTAAGACGCGCTTCTGTCGAGACGAAGCCGCGGTGCTCTAAGATCGCTACCACTCTATTTACTAATACTACACTGGGAATAACGAGATGCTTACAACTTCTGGCGGCAATCTTTTTCGACACTAAACATGCTAAATACGTCACCGATCAAATACCCCATCATTGTAGCGCACACGTTGCGTAATAAACACGTAAACACACGAATTAATCCTATGGTCAGTGGTCGCTCAAATAACACACATCGCGCCGCGCCGTTTACCCGCCACGTCTTCGTTTAGGTAAATAATCATTTTGTAAAAGCATGTTATTAATTTATAGATGTCAAGTACTTTTGAATGGTAGTGTTTTATATGAGACAACCTCCGTGGTCGAGTGGTTTGTACGTCGGTTTTCAAGGTGTCGCCATCTCTGAGGTCCCGGGTTTGATCCCCGGCTGGGTTAATTTAGAAAAAACTAACTTTTCTATATTAGCTCAGGTCTAACTGTTTGTAGTTCCATCTTTGTCTTTGATTTCTATAACACAACACACGTGCTTTAAGTTCTTAATTTGGAATCAGAGCAATGTTTGCGATGTTGTCTAATACTATATTTATTTGTTTATATAATATTAGGTAATATATGAACATTTCGAAAATCCTCTTAATCTTTTTATTTCTATTTATGTTTTATTGCCATCGATTCCCCTGTGCAGTGAATGAAAATAAATATTTTGTACCATTCAGCTACCCTAGTACCTACATATACAAACCGATTGCTTTATTTTTGCATTTTATAATTAAATAAAAAAATCGGGTTGCACTCCGGGAGTGCCGGCAGAAGTGAAGACTTGAATATTAACGTTGTGCATTTTTGATATTTTGGAATAGTTAGGGAATGCACGAATTGCCGTCTTACGAATTTACTCTGCATTTGAATTTACGAATACAGAACAGTATTGTATGAACTGAAACAGTTTTTATTAGGAAAGTGTTATTATGCAGTGGAAGAGTTTGTTAACAACGGCAATACTATATAATGTTATAATTATAAGTATTATGTTTAAATTTTATTTTATAAATCTTTAGTTGACGCTATATATATTTTTTATGAATGAATTGTATCTGTTTGACATTTATTTTATTTTACTTGACATTGTACTTAGTTTATTAATTTCTTTTTAGTTATCATTTATTTTTAAATTGAATTGATTTGGTACTTAGTACTTAGTTTATATATTTTTTTTAAGTTTGACATTTATTTTTTATTGGCGTTGACATTGTACTTAGATTTTTTTTTAGTTTGATATTTATTGTAAATTGAATTGACATTGCAATTTAAGTAACTATTCATGTATGTACTTCATTCAACACAATGTATATTGTATAGAATAAATGAATTGAATTGAAGGTCTTGTCCATAGCTTGACAGAAAATGTAGAGATTTGACATTGAATTAAAAATTAGCGCGTTGCTATGGTGACACAAGTGTTTACGTCTTGAAATGACGCGCCGCCATTTTCGCCGTGCCCCGTAGATAGAGAGGGGGATACTTCCGTCGCCGGCTGTCTACGCTACATCCGTCTTACGAATTTTCTATCAGGGTCACGTTACCCTGACTGACGCGAGTTTAACATTTTTTTCCCATTACAAAAAAGTGTACAACGCCGCTAAAGAAGTTTTCACTTCAAAAAAAATTTAACTAGATCGCTTTCGTATCCTTTCAAGTACTTTTTTCCCTTTATTTCTGTTTTGACAAATTTTCATTTCATAAGAATATTCGTTTCGTTGGATTTTAGTTTCGCCAGGTTTTTGTTTCGACAGAAAAAGTAAAATCATAAGGATAATGTTTTAAAACATGATCTAACAAAAATCTGACGAAACAAAAATAATAGTATAAGCTTATATTTTCTTTAGTTCAATACGTTAATTATAACGTATGAATGAATAATAATTATATTATTCATACATAGTTCAGCGGCAACTTTATTACTTACTTACTACTTTTATTAGGATCCTTATTCACAAGTTCAAAAACTATTTTTTTATTTTATATTTTTTTGTCAGTAGATTTCCCCTTGGGTTTGCATGACTTATTTGAAATTTTCTTTTTTATTTATTTGACGTTTTAGTTTTCACATACTATCAATAATAAAATATACTTACCTCTCCTTTATTTTTACGTCGTCTGTACGTTTGATATAACAAAGTGACACGCTGTCGAAACAAAAATCTGACGAAACGAAAATCTGTTGAAACGGAAACAACCTTATTTATATTAGAGAAGTAAAAATTTTAGAAATGAATCCATTTAGTTATTCGCACGTCACCAAAATTCGTTTGCGCCACACGTCACGATCACCAATCCGTCACACATTATCAATCAACTGCACGGTCACAATCGATTCAGAATCGATACTCGGTCATTATTCACCTCATAAATTAGTAATCGAATCAATATAATAGGCCGGCACTAATTTCTGAACGCGTCGTTTGGGACGGTTTTGACTTTATGGACATCGATTTACTGGATGTGTTACGGTTTTTGTCGATTAAATTTGTTTTCATTATTTTTTTTTTTTACTTATGTTTTAATTGGTTTTGTGATGTGCTTTTATTACGGATCTTCATTGAGATTTTTTTTTATTCACAACGGGATAATGCTTGGGCTTCACCTCACCTGATGTTAAGTGACGATAAGGCCAAAGGTGGAAATGCATACTACACCCAGAATCCTCATCACTGAAAAACTGACTGTTTTACCTCTTACTGCCGAAACACAAAAATTTTTTGAGATTGCGTATTGATCTACTTTTGTTAATATGAAATAAATAACAAAATAATGAGAGCAGAACACTGACATGAAAAATTTTTTTTTTATTTAACTGGACAGGCTGTCTGTATGATTTGACAGCAAAGTTCTTATGCCTATTTGAAACGCCACTAGCGTGCGTCTAAAGAACTAATTTTGACGTACAATATGAAAATGGTTGACGTGATGGTCTCTCCAGACTTCAAACTTTAGTACCATGTACGCACGCTATGCTCACGCTACGTCCTACAGCGCCAACATGGCGGTAATCAAATAGGCACAAAAACAGTTTGGCATAAGCCTGTCCAGTGTAAATATATGCAGGTCAATGGAGCAGAATAAGAAAACTTAATAGAATAAATAATAATGAAGTAGCACCGGCACTTTAAGGTTTATCTTCGAAAATCCATTAAACCCTCAATACACATGATTATGTTTTATTACCACATCATTTACATACTTGATAAAGAAACAGATGTCTCGACACCATAACATTATTTAAATAAAAAACGGACTCACGTATTTAAAAAGAATTTATCAATCAGCCTTAAAAGTAGGCATTGTAATTTTATTAAAGTAGAAACAATTTAACCCTAGACACTCGTATTAATATCTAGCTTTATGGTATGCATTGTAATGCTACGTACGGATGAATAAATGGGTAAGAAACTTATGGAAGACAAACACACGAACATTAATTTCTTTTATAAACATATTTTTTTGGCGGACGTACACCAAACAATTTACGAAATTTTCATCAAAATCAGATGAATGATTAAGATACTATGGAAGACAACATAAGTACAATCATTCATTTTAATTAAATTTTTAATAAATAATCTTGTCTAGAATAAAAAATATTACAATGAATGAAATTAAAAATAGTTGTCGTTATCTGTAATGAAATTTTTTACCTAATAGATCGCATTTTAGAAAATAATAATAAGTGTTTTATTTATCAAATAGAAAAATACTATAAAGCCTAATTTCAATGGTTTTAAGTTTAAAAAAATAATATTACAAAAGATTTTTAAACATGTGTTTAACTTTGACACTATTTAAATACGATCCTGTCACTTTTTTGACAATATTGTCTGAAAGAGATAATCACATGTAAGCAGTGTCTTAGTTAAACAGGTGTTTAAAAATCTTTTGATAATAATTTGTCACCGAATATGTCTTGTCCCTTCTAGATAACAATTCATCTTTTATAATACTCATATCATATCTGTTATATGATACTTTCAACCAAAATGCTCACAAAATAAAATTCAAATTTCTATACTAGCTAGACTAGCGATTCGTTTTATAAAATTTTGATGATTCCTAAATGACCATTGTTTTAAATTGATTTGTTACGATTCTTGAACCTCTCCGATGATCTTAAAATAACTTGAAAAAAAATCATAGATACAAGTTTGTATTACCTTGAATCGAGAAAAAATATTCTCATGCAAAACTGGTTATGTCTGTTTTAAATTTTTTTATAAACTGTGTTGCTATAGAAACAGCAAATCAACTTTTACCTTAACAAAATACGTGTGTCTTGTTTATTTTGTAAGATGACATTAATTTCTTGCCAATCTTGACACATAAATTGAAAATTTACTTAAATGTTGTTTGTTTTATTAGAAGACTAGCAACCCGCTTCGCTTCGGTGTGGAAATATGGAATTTTGACACCATGTATTATACATATAAACCTTCCTCTTGAATCACTCTATCTATCAAAAAAAAAGCATCAAAATCCGTTCCGTAGTTTTAAAGATTTAAGCATACATAGGTATATAGGTACAGAGAAGCGACTTTGTTTTATACTATGTAGTGACTATAAGGAAATCCTTACAAATTGTTTTTATTTTGCTTGATACTTATTTAACACATTATAAAGAATAAACAAAAAAAAATAGCAACATTTTTTTTATAAACTTTATAATGTCATTAGTTAAAACGTCTAAAGGAAATTTGGTGTAAAAAAAACACTAATGTGTATAATTTTGAACATCTTTGTTGCATAATAATAAATGGAACAATAAATAATTATTTTCTACACCCATGCTTTAAATCCCCTGTTAAGGGTTCTGAAACAGTTAGCTTACTGCCATCATTACAATATCCCGAGCGAGAGCTGGGCCTGCAGCGCCGCGCGCCCACGCGCGAGCAACGCATTATGAAATTCAGAACAACATTATAACACTCTTGCGGAAGACATAATGACGAGGAGGGAGAGGAAAGTCAAAGTCAAAGTCAAAACCTTTATAGAGGATACAAATCATGGGTTTAGATAAATATCATGGGTGTTTTTAATCCATATGTATTAAAATATTGTTTGTTTCCCTAATAAAAATAAGAAAAAATAAACAATAAATGGGTGTAGATAAAGTCTTGTATGCAACTGTACATAATTAGGTATTAAAACACTCATGTGAAACTATTATCACACTCGGCTTCGCCTCGTTATAGTACAGTTGCATAAATAACTATAACATGAGGTGAAACTCTGTTATTGGCTAAGTCACAGAATTAGCATAGTACTGGCTAAATAATATTTTTGATATTTATATTTTACGCATGATTGTAGTAAAAACGCTGCCGCTGTTGAGTTTCCTGATGAATAAAATAATAATAACATAACGATTCAAATAATAAAATGAAAAAGACAGAGGTTCCCAAACATACCTTTTCCCATTCCTCCGTCTCCTTTTAGTCGCATAAACCGTCCCCAGCTGGCTCGAGTGCGGCTGCGGCGGCCGGAGCAGAGCCGTGTCCACGCAGCCGTCGAGCGCGTAGCCAGCTTGCTCCCAGCCGCCGCACAACCGCGGGGGCGCCGCTATTTTGGCCCCCGCTAACTCCAGCGGATCATTGAACGCCGCTTGTTCCAGCGTCACTTCGAACGGGGGCGAAGGTTGGGAACCACTGACTTGATAGTCAGAGGTTAGGGGCTGCAGCTTGCCGATTTTTGATCCTTTTTGTTAGAATAAAGAGGTTGGTAAGCACTGACTATAAGTCAGGGGTAACAAACAGTAATTGCTCCTTGTTGGATGGTCGGATTTCACAAATATTGAGGTTCAGTTAATGTCAATAGTTTCACAATCACTGCCTTAAAGGTCAGTCCGGTATAATGTCACACTATTGTCGAGAATTCTAAAACACTTTAAATTGAATTTGCGTTAGTGATGTATCTTGGGGGCAGAATGCAGCAATTTTGACAACCACCACTTTTGTATTGATTCTAATTGACATTTGGATGAGAGATATGTTTTGTGTGATAAAATACCTTCATAGAATCACAGGTATATTTATTTATAAAATTTTGTTAGTGCTTCATTCACTTCAAGAATTACATTTTCCATAAGTGATTCGTAAAATGCTTATTTTGTAAAAACAGCTCTTAACTACAAAATTACTCTCATTAGGATTCTATAAAATTGATTTAACCTTGAAACTAAGTTTTCCTTTTTATCATCAAGTTATCTCTGATGTATTATTTCAATTTCTTTTATTACTTTAATTACACTTTGAGCATCGCTGATTAATTGTTTGAGAAAATAATAAATATTCTTTGGTTTTTGTGACCATTTTTAATTTTATTTACATTTAATTTTCGGAATTTTTTACAGTTTACACCTTTGAAATCTTATATTGATCATAAACATGAAAATTTTCGTAAAGACAAAATAATCAGTCGGGAAATTAGGAAAATTTTGATAACTGTTTTGGAAGAATATTTGAGCTTAAACGCAATAATTTTCTTATTGGAAGAATTGGAAAAACACACTTAAATCACTAAAACCACTCTGTATTTTGTTTATGGCGTTCAGTCTCAAAACACTTTAAGTTTTAGCACCACCAGAGGTCACTTTTCAGGTAATCAATATCCACTGTTAACTCACATTTCAGCGGTTACTTAAAAAATCCTTGAAACCTTCTTGATTCGACAACACTCGACTCACTTTTGTGTCTAACAGTTTTCCACCATACACTTTATTGTCACTTTTGTCACCGGTTTGGATAAGACTCACGTGTTTTTAGGTTATACTAGCGTGTTAAGCGCGTGGCGCCTGCGACGAGCGCCAAATGTGGTTTGATACCTCTACTCCTTTAGCCCCTAACCGAGGTGGGAGGAGCGACCGCAAGCCACGCCTACCAAACTCAACCAACCAATCACAAACAGCCGGCGTCTTCAAAGCGCGCACTGGGACGCACTGAGTGACGAACATTTTTATTTTTGTGAACAATTGCGATACTCTTTTTGCACTTTTTGTGTCGTCTTTTGTTTTTAGGATAACTTTCGGAATGTCAGTTGTTGGGCTGATGTTTACTAGGTAAGACAAGTTGGCTGGCATTTGTAAAGTTTGGAATTGCGATAAGGGTTACAACAAAAAATAAAGAAATATCGTATCCGTATTTCATTAATTGTCTTATTTTTAAGTTTATAAAAGTTTGGTAAAACATTTTTAACTCAAAGACAAATACGAAGATATTCTCATTTACGTAAATTAGTCAACTAAAAATAACACGTAAAATATCCCTAAATAAAATTGGAATTAGATGAAAAAAATAAATCATAATTTCTCATAAGTACTTATTAAAAAAACATCCGCAATTTTTCCTTCAACAATTTTCCAGAGCACCCTAAGTCCGCCCCTCGCGCTATCTCTGACGTCACAAGATGGCCGCCACAGGGGCGAGTTTCCACATTTTCCCCTCGGCCGCCGACACAAACGGACAAAGGGATATTTCGCTTACGTATTTATGTAATTAGCCAACAATTCGGGTAGACACGTGGATTTTTGTAAGCAAAAAGGTTTTTGTGGGGTTAATATTTTTGTAGTAATTAATCTTTACGTGTTTTTTATACTGATAAAGATAGAAAGACTGTAGAATAATTAGGTTGAAATCTTGAAAAGAATTTGTCCAAGGGTCCTTTGTGCATAGTACTTAAGTTATTTACTTATCCTTACAGGAAGTCACATCTGTCTAAACCTACATTTTGTGTAATAAAATATATTTAACTTGATTGTCCAAGCTTATATAGCTTTAATTAGGTATTGAAATCGTACATATTGCAAAATACACATAGCGAAAATATTTAATTAGATACTTACCTAAGGTAAAAAAACATTAAGATTACAAAAATGTATTATCTCGATTCGCGGTTGTAAATACAATTTTAACAAGGCACCTACTTGCTTCAGGTTTATTTAGATAATTATTACTTACCAGAAGCGATAAGCCTGATGATGAAGATTTCTATTAAACACATAAAAGAAAAGACTTACGCTGATTTTTTAATAAGTTTCTCTTATAAAAAATGCAATAATTTATTACTACGTATGATGATTGGCTATTAATTAATTTATCTATTAGCTACTAAATGTGATGATTGGCTAGTAATTTTATCTTTCAGCCGAAACTTTGATTTACAAATCTATGAAGTACTGCAAATCCCCCCACCACAAACCGTATTCGGTTCAAATCGATCACAATCAAAACGCATCAAAGTTAACAAAAACGGTAAACAATTTAATTTATGTCTTATTTGACAACCTATGATGATTATAATTTACTTTTAACTTTGGCTGTGCTTTTGGCCAAACTTTTCATTTACAAATCTATGAAACACTGCAATCAAGCCCCCCGCCCTTACCCACTATAAACCGTATTCGGTTCAAATCTATAACAGGTCACAATCAAAACGCATCGAAGTTAACGAAAACGGTAAACAATCGGTGCGTCAAGTCGGTTAAATATAAGTTATGATTTATAATTATCGCTTATCATAATTGCAATAATTTATTAATCTTTAAGTTACTGACTGTGCCTATGATGATTTCGGCTACAACTTTGATTTAAAAATCTATGAAGCACTGCAAACCCTCCTTCACCACCAACCGTATTCGGTTCAAATCGATAACAGATCACATTCAAATCGCATCGAAGTTAACGAAAACGGTAAACAATCTGTGCGTCAAGTCGGTTAAATATAATTTATATTTCATAATTTTCTGTTATTAAAATTGCAATAGTTATACTACATATATCTTTATGCGACAACTTAATGATGATTATAATTTACTTTTATCTTTTGGCTGAATTTTTCATATACAAGTCTATGACACACAGCAATCAAGACCCTCCTCCCCCCTTACCCACCATAAACCTTTTTTGGGTTAAAATCGATAACAGATCACAATCAAAACGCATCGAAGTTAACGAAAACGGTAAACAATCGGTGCGTCAAGTCGGTTAAATATAAGTTATGATTTATAATTCTCGCTTATCAAAATTAATCTTTAAGCTACTAACTGTGCCTATGATGATTTCGGCTACAACTTTGATTTAAAAATCTATGAAGCACTGCAAACCCTCCCTCACCACCAACCGTATTCGGTTCAAATCGATAACAGATCACATTCAAATCGCATCGAAGTTAACGAAAACGGTAAACAATCTGTGCGTCAAGTCGGTTAAATATAATTTATGTTTCATAATTTTCTGTTATTAAAATTGCAATAGTTATACTACATATATCTTTATGCGACAACTTAATGATGATTATAATTTACTTTTATCTTTTGGCTGAATTTTTCATATACAAGTCTATGAAACACAGCAATCAAGACCATCCTCCCCCCTTACCCTACATAAACCTTTTTTTGGGTTAAAATCGATAACAGATCACAATCAAAACGCATCGAAGTTAACCAAACCGGTAAATAATTGGTGCGTCAAGTCGGTTAAATATAAGTTATGATTTATAATTCTCGCTTATCAAAATTAATCTTTAAGCTACTAACTGTGCCTATGATCATTTGGGCTACAACTTTGATTTACAAATCTATGTAACACTGCAAAAGCCTCCTCACCACAAACCGTGTTCGGTTCAAATCGATAACAGATCACAATCAAAACGCATCGAAGTTAACGAAAACGGTAAACAATCGGTGCGTCAAGTCGGTTAAATATAAGTTATGATTTATTCGCCCCTCCCAGCCGGCCGGGCGGTAAATCACGGCGGAATTGCCGAAACTCACGCATTTTACGAATGTCTATGGTAGGGGGTGGTGCAGGGTAGAAGCGGACGAGATGTTTCGTATTGTACCTGGAGCACGAAAAAATATCGAGTGCGAATAGAATTTCCCATTAAGCACAATACGTACCTTTTTGTATTAGAAATCTCAGGTCCCTTCTTGTAATACAAGTTTCATTCATTTTATACTCCCTAGCACGAAGAACTATCGAGTTAGTTAGGGAATAGAAACTATTCTATTCCCTAACAAACTCGATCTTGTTCTAACATCTAGCTAGAATATCTAGAAGAATGAAATTATCTTCGATATTCATGTTGGTGCCAAAATTCATCGAAATCGGTCAGGTGAAAAGGTAACAGACAAATAGAGTTATAGGTGCCGGCATCGGCATATAACTTGGCAAGACAAAGATGAGACAAAAAATGTGCCGAGTTTAGTGTTTGTAGCTGCTGTGCATCTTTTGTCTCATTTTTATCTTGCCAAGTATGTACCGGTATCTCAATGTACTTTGACATTTGTCATATTAGCATTTATGTTAAGTTTTTAAGATATTTAATAGGAATATCATTCATTAAATCTTCACCCATGTATACTATATCGCAATAAAACACGCCTAAAAAGTTACCATGGCATTTCAAAATAAGTTTTCCTCTTTTTTTCTATTATTTATGATTTACACCGACCGGCACGCATTTTACAATCTGCTGAAGGAAAAAGCTTCCATACAGCGTTCTATATTGCGACGCCAGTTGGTGTGAATCGTACAATACTCTACACGGTTAATTTTTAACTATTCCTAAAAATTAAATAGGGATTTCAGACCACGTAAATGAACAACTTTTACTATGGGGCCAACTACGAAATCGCAAAAAAAATCTACTGTTCCATAGAAAAGTACAACATCGACTCGACTATAATGTATGGAAGAGCTGATTTTTTTTTCGCGATTTCGTGGTTGGCCCCATAGTAAAAGTTGTTCATTTACGTGGTCTGAAAACCCCATTTAATTTTAAGATGTACTTAAAAATTAACCGTGTATATGAATATTGCTAAATCGATAACATTTCTTTCTTCACTTGCACCAAACGACAAAATAGTAAAATTTTAGGGACAAGTGTGCTGGCAGAGGCTGTATAATTTTTTTATTATTCGAGTGTCGTATAAAAGCAATAACTCCTGTTTAGTATGATGTCACCTTCATGAATGTTAAATAACCAGCTTATTTAAATAAAGATACACTCATTACGTGTAAATATTATTATTGTGGCGAAAAAAAAATTGGTCAATCAAAAACTAAATTATTATTGTCCTAAAATGTCGTGTAGTACTACTACATACTACTACACTACCTAAGTCAATTTGAAATAAAAAAACAACTTCGTAATTATTTTTTGTTTTTTCATTATGGGATTGGCAACGCAAAGCTAATTGTAGATGTCGCTGCGTACGCTTGTTCCTAAGACAATAAACGTTTAGAACAAAATGTATGGGAAAATAGGTATTTATTTTGTGGTATTTTTTTTACGCAAAAAGACCCATTGACCCGAAATGGATATAAAAGACTATTCTACAATGGAAATGCCGGAATTGAAAGCAAAATTAAGACGTTTTTATTCTTACATTATTTATGCATTTTTTCTATATCCACATTTTTCGGAAATTTGTAAGTGCCAACATTTTTAAAGCCTATTACACTGAATTTAATCATTTTAAAGCTAAAACACGATTTTTTAAAGTAAAAGTCCTTTGTTTTCATAGCTCTCGTGGAACAAGCGTACGCAGCGCCATTTTGACAGTTGCCTTCCTTTTTCTAAACGAAACGTTACTTATTTAAAATAGCTAAATGTCGTTTATCGATTAAAGTGTTTATTTAAATATGTATGCAACACATACAAATGACGGCATCTATAAAACCAAATGATTTCCAATACTATAAACTAAGAAATACTTCGCAAGTACGCTTCCAGCATTTTATGTCACAAATTAATGTAACATCAAGTATAAAATAAATTTATCCGTTGCATTTATCAAGTGTTTCAGAGTGAGTTATAACTTGACAGTATCGCGGTTTTAACCAGTATTAAGGTCATGAGAACATCTGTATACAATAAATTAAATGAAATCAAGAATCCGGATTGTATTAACATGACTTTTATGTGGTGAAAATGAATTATTGACAGCAACTGTTTCCTTGTCTACAATGTCTACTTTAAGTTTACGTATTATTACTTTGTATCAGTCAGTAGGTGCTCAGAAATATTGGGGGTTTAGTTATGAAATTGCCGTTTTGTATGGAGAATTTTAAAAAAATGAAATCATTTTACGTAGTTTTGTTCTTTTTATTAATTTACTAGCTTCCGCCCGCGACTTCGTCTGCGTGGAAAGTTTTTTTGCTATCCCTTGGGTACATAATTTTTTTCGGGATGAATGGTACCCTATGTCCTTCTCTGTACCCATGACAACGTGTATGCAAAATTTCATGATGATCGGTTCAGTAGTTAAGACGTGAAGGCGTAACAAACAAACAAACAAACAAACAAACAAACAAACAAACGGACTTTCGCATTTATAATATTAGTAAGGATTGTATTATCTCAAGAAGACAATCACTTTATTTTAGTTTAAAATATTTCATTTAGTGACACTTGAAAAAACTTACAACTACCTTACAAGTACAGAAAATCGTAAATAATTTCTAAGTCTTTTGTGAAAAATAAGAACCAAGCTGACTGAATGTTCTACAGGGCCGCGCGGCCCATTTTCATTACTTTGTTGTATGATACCAATGCTCCGTGGCTTGTAAATTAAGTTTGAATAGAAGCATTGCGATGGCCCATCGATGACCCCCGTGGCCTGAACGGATTATTTGGGTTTGGCACACATGTGTCCCCAGTGGCTCAAATGAACAGTCTCACGTTTTCTTGTGGCGTTCAACGTGTTAAGGGCAGGTACCTTATCCGTTATAGTTACAGGAAAACGTTTCTAGGAGACCATCCATAACTTTTTAAGATATTATGAACTGCATTCACTGATTTTGGAAAAAAAATACGGTTAGCAAAAAAAATGCTAAAATACCAAAAAAATTTTTTTATGCCAATCGATCCTATTTCGTGTGGGGATCAAAATACTCTATCAGACAATTTAAGGTATGAGTACTAGAAACGACAGATATCGCCGAAAACTTTTCCCATACATTTTGTACTGAAGAACAAGAAATCAACTCGAAATATTTTTTATTGCCATTTCTTACTGTGATCAAAATGCTCTTTAAGGCCAACTGAAATTTGAGTACAGGAACATACAGGATGTTAAGTGAAAAAAATTGATTTCGGCTAAAATACAACGAATTAAGTGGTAATTTCTGCTAACAAAAAAATATTTAAAGAGCATAAATAATAAGTATTTCTAAGTAGCTAGAAAAGCTCGATAGCAGTGGCATAGCGCCTGGCCCAACGATTGCGGAGGTTAAACAACTTTCGCAAGGGTCGGTCATGGGATGGGTGACCAAAAATTTATTATCTCGAGCTCCTCCGTGCTTCTGAAGGCATGCTAAGCTGTCGGTCCCGGTTGTTGTCATCTGATAACAGTCGTTAAGTCAAGTCAGAGGCCTTACAGGCGGCTTGATAAACTCATACACCAGAGGTGGCCACTAATCCTCATTCGATAAGAAACAAAAGATCTAATGAAAGGCTGGAGTACCTACACCGATATTGACGATTCACACAAGGAGTTTGATTTCACCCGCTTTGGTACAAATTCAATAGAGTAACTGCCAAGAACCGTGGCGCGCCGTGAAGATCCTGACTTTGGATATGTCAATGTTACTAAACCTATGTCATGTTCTAAGTTTGGATGTTTGTTACTCACAAAAAAATTGCTACAAGGATTTGGATGAAATTTGGCACACAGATAGTAAGCCTGGATTAAATATAGCCTACTTTTTATTCTGGTAAAAAGATCCTTAGGAATTTTCCGAATGTCGCAGACGAAATCGCGAATGGAAGCTGGTCAACCATAAAAATATAGCACGCAAGTTATGTAACATTTAGATTTGTCGTATTTTTCTTAAATCATATTAACAAACATAAACTTTTGGATTTTTCAATAAGTTATTATTTTTACTGTAGGTACTGTTTTAAAAAAAATCACTATTTCATCAATTAGTTTAATAACCAAAATAAACTCGACAAAATAGGGGATAATCCTAAACATCACAGTGGTTTCATTATTCGCAATAAAATAAAACATAATTAACACGCACTGTATAAGAATAACTTTAGTTAGGCCATTAGTTAGGACACAACTAAAACTATTACAGGTAGTGACATCTGCTGGAAAGCTTTGTGAACTTTCGAATGGGGTTTGTGTGCTTTCGTAGCGTAGGTAGCACTATTCAGTCGTCGTGAAAAATTCAATAAAAGCTACTACACTTTGGAAACGAAGCTGTTTTGCTAAATTGTGTTTCTCTTTATTATCAAATATCTAAGTAAATGGCTTAAAGTGTTGTACTTAAATTAATTAAAATAAATTTGATGTTTACCCTTTTCAGTAATTGAAAGAAGTCCCTACTAAAGAATCTTAAATGTTAGAACACGATATGAATAAAATTCGGGGAACTTAAATGAAAAACACAAAAATTCCTTGAAAGTATGTTATATTTTTAATGGTAACATAGCCAATTAATTAAAAAAAGAACAAAAGAATTCGTTGCATTGTTTTAATCAGACCACAAAAGTAATTTGAATTCCGAACTGAGTGGCGATCATTTTCTCTGGGGCCATATTTAATTCAAAAAACCGATTTAAAAATCGAACATATGCCACGTAAAATTTCACCGATAATCGGACCCTAATTCCAATTTCAAATTTAAATCGAGTCCGAATTTTTTCCAACCGCCCGGCGCCGACTTTAGCTGTCAATCAAACTGGTGCATACTAATATTTAAGGTATTGTAATCGGAAAAAAATGCCGAAATTCGAATTTGGAACATCGACAGGTTTTTTTTTTATCTAATTGTGTTATGTCCTGAGGCCTGTAATTGTCGGACTAGGCGGGCGACGTAAAAAAGTCGGTTATTACGTTTTTTCTTTTTGTAAAAATTAGGCTTATCCCTAATCTTATATTGACACGGTAATGAGACCGGAATATTGTATAGATTGTTTTGAAAACTGTGGAGACTTCGATGTTTGTATTTTTTTATTTCAGTGTAGATTAGCTATCTGAATACAATAGTTTTTAGTAAACCAAACTAATACTAAAGCTAAAGCTTTACTAATACTAATACTAAAGCTTTTTTTATTATTTTTTTTACAATTATTTTGTTACTATTATTAAAAACGTATAACGGAATTAAATAAATAGTGAGTGAGTTGATCTTTAATGACAACCGAACTTTGCATTCGATCTTTTTAAATAGAATAATTATGAATAATTGAAACTAAATAAGCAAATGTGCTTTTGACGGTAGGCACTTTAGGGAAAATAATTTTCTTCTGATAAGTACTCAGATTTGGTTCCAAAATAAAAAAAAAGAAATCTGAGTGAGTGAGTGATAGTGAGTACTTAAATATGTACCTAATGTAAAGAGACTGACATATACACATTATCGTTGACTTTGCAGAATCAGAGACGAAATCACACGTTCAACTTATTTATTTTATTACACTGACAAACAATTTATTTTAGCGAATTTTTTAGCGAGGTTACTTTGCAATTGACTAGCAAAAAACAAAAGCGAGCGAGTTTTGATTTGAGATCGCCATCTAAATCTCTCAGCTTTATCCAAACTACTTGTTGTACACGGATGGCGACTCCATGCATTCCTAGTGCAGCCACCGGACGGATCTGTTCCGTGGAACTAATCAGGCTAAATAAGTAAATTGACGACCCGCTCACGCGAACTTGGGACAAACGCTCCGACGCCATATTCGGCGCCCGCGCCGCAAGATGAAATGATTCAGTTTCATATTTTACCTTGAATAGACCATGTTGATATTGTGTTTTGGTTTTTGAAATATTGTCTTGTTTCCTTTCTCTGTCTATGCTGAACTTCTGAACAATTCTGAAGATCTATATTACAAAAACCACGGACGAGCAACTTCCGCTGCCATTGTCTCTCACATCAAGTCTTCGGGTGTGTATAAAAATCTGCCGGCTGTCGCATTGCTGTACTTTCAATAGAACCTGTAGACTTGATTGTTGAGACAAAAGTTGCTCTTGCGCGCTAGCTCTATTTATTTATTTATTTTTGAGATAGTGTCTTTTTCATAAGCCTACTCTCTAAGCTTTTAAGCAATTCTTAATCTTGAAAGATAGACCATCAGCCATTTTAATGTCCCCACTGCGGAGGCACAGGCACTCCTTATGGGTGGATAAGGAAGATGGGCCATTGACCACCACGCAGGCCCGATGCGGATTGGTGGGTATTAACGACTGCAAATTCACCCGGGATCCACGGCTTAACGTGCCTTCCGAAACACGGAGAAGCTCGAGATGATACATTTTTGGCCACCCATCCCATGACTGACTCTTGCGAAAGTTGCTTAAGCTCCGCAATCGCTGGTGCCAGGCGCTAAATCACTACGCCATCGAGTTCCTCTATTTTGAATCTAGAATGTGGAAAAAATAGTGTTTCAGAATTTTCTTTTACTATCGATGCTCTGTGGGGGGAACAGAAGCATACGTTGGTGTTCTAAAGATCAATCGTACTAGCAGTTGTTTATTAAAAATCTATTAAAATATCTTAATCTGACTTAAGACAACGTTAAAATAATTCTCCTCTAGTTTTAACATAAAAAGTACCTCTACTTTTTATTAAACTAAACAATTATTTTCATTAACATCCACCAATCCGCATTGGGCCCGCGTGGTGGGTTATGGCCCGTCCTCCTTATCCACCCATAAGGAAGGCCTTGTGTGTGCCCCAGCAGTGGGGACATTAAAATGACTGATGGACAAACAATTATTTTAGAGTTTTAAAATCCATGCATTTCTATATACAATAGCATTTTAGGTAATTTCAATAAAGTACATATAAAACCACATGCAAATTCAAATAACATGTGATATGCACCGTCATTTCGTAATCGTTTTAATTAACCTAATGAATTGGCAAAGAAATATGAGTAAATAAAATACTTTTTCATCTTTGTTTTAGTTGTCTTGTTAGTACGGGAGGACGAATTTTTTTGTCGTTTTTCGATCCATGTTTCTTAGGCAAAATGTTTAGTTGCACTAGAATACTGTCTTAAGTTAATTAAAACTACTACAAAATGTCAGTATCTAACTTCTAACCTTAGTAATACCTAATAAGAATATCGCCCGATTGCACTAAACTTAAGGATCGCCAAGTCTTTTCCTAACTACAACACGACCAAATTAAAACGGTGTCATAAACTTAGCCGTCATGTAGATGTCATTCGCCTAGTTATCTTGGTCGAGTTGTAAATAAGAAAAGACTTAGGCGATTCTTAAGTTTAGTACTTTTGCACCTAAGTATGCTCACAACTTAAGAGCATTACTGCGCTACGAGTAGTTACACTAGCGCCGCCAATGGAAAAAAAATCGTAGTGCTTAAATAAAAGGCGAATTGTGAATTGTGTTCTTCTAGTGTACTCCGAAGAAGCTTTGTTATACTTTTTATCGTTTAAACAATATTTTATAACCTGTCGTTTAGTTTATTGTTAAATGTGGCCACTTTTAGCAATAAACGTCCATTAAACTAAACGACAGACTAGAAAACATAGTTAAAGCGATAAAAAGTACCACAAATCTTATTCAGAGTACACTAGAAGAACACAATTCACAATTTCGCCTTTATTTAAGCACTACGATTTTTTTCAATTGTCGGCGCTAGTGTAACTACTCGTAGCGCAGTATTCCTCTTAACAGCAAAAGTGTCATAATTAAAAAGTCATTCATACAGCGAATTCAAAAACAATTTATCTCTTCATATGGATGCGCAAGAGCATAAATCAACAGCAGTTCATGTAAATGTCATATTGCTGTATGAAATTGTTCATGCGCATATTTACTATGCGGCCGTAAAAGTTGCAAATAGGCTGTTATTAATTATGTCTAGTTAAACGGAAAGTTTAGCCTTTGGTTCGATTGTTGATATTATGGTTTAATGCGGTCTATTAATTATTAAACATCGGATGAGTATTGCAAAAATATTACTTGTAAATGTTAGTATTGCGAGCGGGTATTTATTATATCTGAAAATAAAATCTAACTGAATTAGCCATTATTTATCTGTCAGGATAAAAAAGTATAAAATAAAATATAGAGCCGTTTGAATAAAACTATAGCATTGCCTTTTGCTTCTATAATTTGAAGTAAATGCTTCGGATTTGATGAATAATTAAGTATTTTTAGGGTTCCGTACCCAAATGGTAAAAACGGGACCCTATTACTAAGACTCCGCTGTCCGTCTGTCTGTCTGTCTGTCTGTCACCAGGCTGTATCTCATGAACCGTGATAGTTATAAAGTTGAAATTTTTACAGATGATGTATTTCTGTTGCCGCTATAATAATAAAAGTAATATTTAAGGAGGGCTCCCATACAACAAACGTGATTTTTTTTTCCGTTTTTTGCTCGATATTAATAACGACAACAGGTAGACAAATGGAATTTTCATAGATGATGTATTTTTGTTGCCGCTATAACAACAAATACTAAAAAAAGAATAAAATTTATATTTAAGGGGGGCTCCCATACAACAAACGTATTTTTTTGCCGTTTTTTAGTACGGAACCCGTCGTGCGCGAGTCCAACTCGCACTTGGCCGGTTTTTTTATGAAATCCGAAGCATTTACTTCAAATAATAAAAGCAAAAGGCAATGCTTTAGTTTTATTCAATTGAGTGCTATGCTATTACTAAGCAAATCTTCTACCTATTTTATTTGAAGAACTAAAAATATATTGAATCCTAATTTTAGGCTGTAAATTTTGTAATTCAACTTATCGAACCGATACAATAGCATTAAAAAATTCACTTTCAAATGACTTAATTAAGAATAATTGTTGAAGCCCCTTTTTAAGCAAAAAGATGCTTGTTCCAGGAGACTCCGCTCTTTCTTACTTATTATTATTAAAAAACCTAATAGAATTATGTTTTTTTTAACAGTGATAGAGTTAAAACACAGTTAACTTTATTAACTGTATTTTAACTCTATCACTTATGACTGGTATATTTTTTTATGAATAAATTCATAGCATAGTTAATTGGGTAAGTTACTAATTTCTCATTTTACGACTTCGACTGCATCGCCACCCATCCCGGTAAAGCAACTTTCATGAAAGCAAATGCTTGGTATGCAATTAAACGCATAACTGCACTTAATTATATATCGTTGGAAACATTGATATTTCTGTTTTTTTTTCATTTACTAGTCCAGTTACAGTAATGTCTTGCGGTTTCCTACAACGATCGTTAACTTTGTGCACTTTGATACGATTTCACTACTTTAATGACGTACACTTAGAATAATAACACCTAGAACGATAATGCCCTACAAAGCTATTATAAATTAAAGGAAAGATGGTATTTGTTTGATAGTTTATTTTAAAGTAAATTTAAACATTGAGACACGTCTTTCATATTTTTGATTACCAAAAGCTGAAAACAGCCAGTTATTACAACAAAAGCGCACTGTCAAAAGTGACGCAACTAAGGCTCAATTGCACCAGCTTACTTTAACATAACAAGCTTGTTAAAGTACCGGTTAAGCACAAGTTAGCCAAAAAAAGAGGTTGCCAGCCAGCATGATGTCCTTTGACAAGTTTGACGTGACAAATAGGTAGCATTATCATTTGATGATAATTTTAACTTTGACAGCGTTAATGGCGCCGTTTTCAGATGTTAATTGTCCATTATAACCTAATCATACCTAATAAATACAAAACAGTTTCAATTTCCCTACCTTTAGGGTATTAGTTACTATATTGTTAGATTTTAGTTACGATTTGGTAACTTATGAAGGATATAAATCTGAGAACTGAGCCATTTTGGCTCAGTATTAGTTACTTCTATTTGCATTCGAGGTGGCTGTGAGGCTTCTAGGTGTTATTATTCTAAGGACGTACATTAAAATAACTGCGCGAAGAGCGAGCGAAACGTCTCCTTTGTAGCTTGGGCAAAAATGCTTTCGTGTGTCCGGCTGTCCGTTTGTCCTCCTCTGGTCGCATTTCTCAGCCGATCCTTCTGAGATTTTGTGAGCAGTTTCTATATCTTTGTCGATTTAGTTTTTCGAAATTTACCAAAATGGCGCATATATGGGGACAATCATATTTCAGCCATTTCTAAAACTGTTCAAAAATGACATAAACTTGAGGCTCTAAAAAGCCAGCACGTCATAAGAAAGTACCTAAAGATAATATTTCTAATAAAACCATTTTTTTTATAGAAAAAAATATTAAACTAGCGACCGCCACTTCATGGGCGTCGGCAGCAATGTGCAAGGGGGTGCACTTGCACCCCCCGTGTGGAAGAAAAAAAAATTTTTGAAGTGAAAACTTCTTTAGCGGCGTTGTACGCTTTTTTGTAATGGGGAAAAAATGTTAAACTCGCGTCAGTCAGTCAGGATCAAGTGACCCTGATCGAAAATTCGTAAGACGGATGTGACGGATGGAGAGTAGATAGCCGGCGGTGGAAGTATCTCCCTCTCTTTCTACGGGGCGCGGCGAAAATGGCGGCGCGTTATTTCAAGACGTAAACACTAGTGTCACCATAGCAACGCGCTAATTTTTTTATTCAATGTCAAAACCATGTGAAAATTTTTCTAAATCTACTGTCAAAACTCTAGATTTTCTGTTAAGCTATGGATAAGACTTTCGTACAATACTGTTCTGTATTCGTAAATTCAAATGCAGAGTAAATTCGTAAGACGGCAATTCGTGCAAAATTATTCTCTAGCCATTCCAAAATATCAAAAATACACAACGTTAATATTCAAGTTTTCACTTCTGCCGGCACTCCCGGAGTGCAACCCGATTTTTTTTTATTAAGTTACTGTTTGAATAAAAACTTAAGGCGTCTAAATTGCTGGTTCGTCACCTTGTCATAAATTAATTATTCTCCTCTATTAAGTAAGTTTAGTATAATGTGTAGACACAGGATGCACCTCTCAGAAAAATCTGTTATTTTTGACAGTTATTTACAGACAGTTATTTTTTTATCCCTCAGGAACAGTGTTTTTTTCTGGATGAAAGGTTCTATAAGTCGTTTACTGTACCCCTGAACTTGTGTGCAAAATTTCATGATGATCGGCTGAGTAGTATGGTGAGAAAGCATAACAAACAAACAAACTCAGATTATTAATACAATTGAAAAATATTAGAAAAAATCGACTCACCCATAGCAGCTCAGACGGGACTCGAACCCGCACCCTTAGGATTCCGGCCCAATGCACTAACCAATTATGCTACCGAGTCGCTAGCAGGATTGACGAAATTTTCTAATATCTTTCACGTCTCCGCTGTAGGCCACCGCCAGTGAATGCATAAAAAATCTAAAAGTTAAAAAAAAAATTAACAACCAAACTCACTTTAAGTAAAGATAACGATATTAAAATCCTAATTGAATACCATTACGTAACATTAAATAACAAGGAAAGATTATTTTCTTATAAACTTTTCTTATGAAACGGAAGTTAACGATAACCCGATCAGTATTCAGTTGACGAATGCGCTAAAAACTATCGCCACTTATTGTGGTGTTTGAGCATGGAAGGGCACAGGGCCGCACTAAGGTCTCTAGGGCTTATTTTAACAAAGAAATAAACCCTTATTCCGTCTACGTAACTATTTTTCATAACTCCTACGAAAAAGGATGATTTTTTTTCTCGTTTAATAACTAGTTATCAAAGAATAAACTTTAATTCAACTTTCATAACTGTAAAATATTCACTGTTTCATAACTAGATAGATTTTCATAACTCATACGAAAAAATTACTTTAACTTTTTAAATTTACAAAAATCTGACTTGTGAATCAGTGAACCAAAATCAATAAATACCTCATAATCATCATTAAATCATATATGTAGTGATGATTTCTAAGCAACGTCCATCGCAATTTTTTTTTGCTTCATTTCGTTGATGACCTTATTAATTTCTGTATAAATTTAGATTAACAACTTATTAAATAAAAACCTCTGAGGGCGCCACTTTCGGTGGTATAACCACCTTAATGGCTATTATGTAGAAAACCGGCCAAGTGCGTGTCGGGCCACGCGCCATAGGGTTCCGTAGTTACCTTATACCATACCATATTTAATACCACCTATAATTTTTCGTCTGTAAAAATTACTTTGTTTTTCAGTGTTGGTATGAATGACAAAGTTATATTTGCGGTTTTGGAAAATGTGCTATATCTCAAAAACTGATTACTATATCTCGTTCAAACTAATTTTGGTTGAAAGTGTTTATTAAGATCTACAGCATATATTTTTTTTAGATTTTTCACTCTCTTATTTCAAAAGTTAAAGGGGGGGGACACACATTTTACCACTTTGGCGGTAAATATCTTTCAAACGGTTGACTTTGAGAAAAAGTTGTCTTAAAAACCTTAATGCCATTTTTAAAGACCTATCTATAGACACCCAACACGTGTTGGTTTGAAGAAAAAAATTTTTTTCAGTTTCAGTTCCATGTATGTGGAGCCCCCCTTAATCTTTTATTTTTCTTATTTTTGTATTAAATTCGTTAAGCGGTTAACAGATTACATCTACCTACCACGTTTTAACTGTGTAGTCTTAATACTTTCGGAATAAAGTGGCTGTGACATACGGACAGACAGACAGACAGACATGACGAATCTATAAGGGTTCCGTTTTTTGCCATTTAGGCTACGGAACCCTAAAAACATAGTCTATTCTTAATTATTAATATCCAGTTACGAAATACAAAACATATTTTTTGTAATTTGTTTTTAAACTTTTTTAGATTTTATGCATTCACAATGCTATTTTTATATTAATTATATCAACAACTAGCGTCCGCCCGTGGTTTCACCAGCGTGGTTCCCGTTCATAGGGAAATATCGGGATAAAAAGTATTCTATGTTTTAATCTAGGCTATCTATTATCTGTGTGCCAAATTCCAACCAAATCCGTTCAGTAGTTTTTGCGTGATTGAGGAACAAACATCTAAACATCCAAACCCACAAACTTTCACATTTATAATACTAGCGGCCGCCCGCGGTTTCACCCTCGTGGTTCCCGTTCCCGTAAAAATATCGGGATAAAAAGTATTCCATGTTTTAATCCAGGCTATCCACTATCTGTGTGCCAAATTTCAACCAAATCCGTTCAGTAATTTTTGCGTGATTGAGGAACAAACATCTAAACATCCAAACCCACAAACTTTCACATTTATAATACTAGCGGCCGCCCGCGGTTTCACCCTCGTGGTTCCCGTTCCCGTAAAAATATCGGGATAAAAAGTATTCCATGTTTTAATCCAGGCTATCCACTATCTGTGTGCCAAATTTCAACCAAATCCGTTCAGTAATTTTTGCGTGATTGAGGAACAAACATCTAAACATTCAAACCCACAAACTTTCACATTTATAATATTAGTAGGATTATATTAATAATCTTAATTAATCTTAATATAGGAAAGAAAGGTCTTGGTGAGATATCCATTTCAGATAACAGCTGTTAAACTTAAAACGGCAATATCTCGGAAAGAACTCATCCTAGACTGATGGTGTCATTGAAGAAATGAAAGGTCTTAGTGAGATCTTTATTTAATAAATATAACTGTAGTTTTGAAAGAATAATTGTTTGTCATGTTCAGTTTCGTCCACGCGGACGAAGACGCGGGCATCAGCTAGTCATTAATAAAAAGTATATTGATTCAGCAATTGCGACATCAGTTTATTGAAGCAAAAACCTCAATACGGGCCAGCAAACACGTTTCTTTTATTATAAATTCGCAGCGCGTACCACACACCTGCGTGCACGCAATTATGCACAATCAATATCTTAATTATATCAATTTTTATTCACTGACGCGTTAGTTTCTTGCAAAAGTGAAATATAAATAAATTAAAAAGTGCACACTCCACAGAGCGGCGTTAAGTCCATGTATTAGAGATCCGCACAAGATTAAGTAGCTAATTAAGTTTCAAACTTTCTTTATAATAATAGTCTATGAAATAAGATTTTTTTTTTCTAAAGAAAAACTATAAGTGCCAAACCAAAGATTAAAATTTTTGGTTTGTAAGTACAAAGTTATGCTCTTACTATCCTTACTTTATTAATATTATAAATGCGAATGTCAATTTGTTTATTTATTAGTTACGCTTTCATGTCTTAACTACTGAACCGATCATCATTAAATTTTGTATACACATTCTCAGGAGTCATGTCATCGCGAAAAAAGTATTGTTCCCGAGTGATAGCAAAAAAAACTTTCCAGGCAGACAAAGTCGTGGGCGGCAGATAGTTATCTGTTAGTTATCTGGCTGTAAGTTAGTTTGACCATATGTGATGGAATTACAAACTAGTGCCAAAGATCTAATTTTTGGTTGGTAAGTAGAACATTATTTTATTATTATTCTGGGTAGGTGGCCTGGTCATTATTTTCATAATTATTCGCAAGCACTTATTGAGTTCTATAAACGAACTGACTCACGCTTGACCCAATCTTTAATCTTTATTAAAAACTACAAAGTCGCCGGTGGCACTTGTGATATTAATGCCCTGTCAAAAACAAAATCTATCATAGCGCAACGAGTCATCGCCATGGATTTATTAATAGTTTTAATTAATCGGAAATACCCTTTTTGGGCTCGGTGGACTTGAAGGAGCTCGGTGGCGTAGTGGTTTAGCGCCTGGCTCAGCGATTGCGGAGGTTAAGCAACTGTCGCAAGGGTCGGTCATGGGATGGGTGACCAAAAATTTATTATCTCGAGCTCCTCCGTGCTGCGGAAGGCACGTTAAACCGTTGGACCCGGCTGCATTTGCAGTCGTTAACACCCACCAATCCGCATTGGGCCCGCGTGGTGGGTAATGGCCCGTCCTCCTTGTCCACCCATAAGGAAGGCCTGTGCCCCTGCAGTGGGGACATTAAAATGGCTGATGGACAGACAGACCCTTTTTGGGAAAAGGGAATGCTTTTGCGCATAACCTGTGCTTAATAAGTAACGGGGTTATGTGGGAGTTAACCAGCAAACTAAATCTATGGAATAAGCATTCTGCATAAAAAAATGGCACCACATGAAAAGTACAACTAAGTGGATTGAGGTAAAAATGCTAACATTTAATTAAGCAGCACAAAGCGTCTGGATACTGGTTGCTTATTAGAGACCATAATTTGTATACTCAAAGATATTTTCTATACCTAAACGAAAAAATAAGATACGTTTTTTCTGCATCATTTACACCATTTGACTATAAAGGACGTCATTTCTAATAAACTCTCTCTGTCTATCTTTACAATACAAGTTGCAATTTATTGAAAAGAACACTGACGTCACCGGGTGCATGGCTGGCCCGACTAAAGCTGAGCGGGTTGTACTTTTTTGGCCCCGTGGTGCCATTTTTTAAGCAATATTTGTTTGCAATTACACTTCCATAGATTTTAGTTTTAGGAGGAGCTCGGTGGCGCAGTTGTTTGGCGCCTGGCCCAGCGATTGCGTAAGTTAAGCAACGTTCGCAAGGGTCGGTCATGGGATGGGTGACCAAAAATTTACTATCGCGAACTCCTCCGTGCTTCGGAAGGCACGTTAAGCCGTTGGTCCCGGCTGCATTTGCAGTCGTTAATACCCACCAATCCGCATTGGGCCCGCGTGGTGGGTTATGGCCCGTCTTCCTTATCCACCCATAAGGAAGGCCTGTGCCCCTGCAGTGGGGACATTAAAATGGCTGATGGACAGACAGACCCTTTTTGGGAAAAAGGAATGCTTTTGCGCATAACCTGTGCTTAATAAGTAACGGGGTTATGTGGGAGTTAACCCATAGTTGGTATGGGGTACTTATAGCAAGTACGGTATACGTTAATGTGCGAATTAGGGTCCCCCAGACCTACCGGTTTCTTTTCTGTTTAGACCGCCGGCCAACAGGGTCATTTTCAATCTATCGCATATTGGGACCAGACCAAATTGGCAAAATAGCCATTAGCTCGGTGTTATCAAATATAATCGTCTGGGTTGCGAAGTACGAAGCTTCTGGGAGATATGCCACCCTGAACATGGTCTCCGATTGCTAAAAATAAATCAATCGCATATTTATATAAATTGTGAACAGGGTCGTGGGTGGCATCATTACCTACCTGAACTTTTTTTTTGTGTTTTCATAACGATCGTTTAAGGAACAAAGCTCACAGATGTGAAATGTACTTAGATTGAAAATATGCGATAGATTGAAAATGAGCCTCTTGACCGGGGCGCTCCATTGCCGAACAGCAAAGCAAAGAAAAGAAACCGGTAGGTCTGGGGGGACCCTTAACTAGGTATGCTGCAGATTACTGGGTACGATCCGTTAAAGTACGATTTTTTTCTTAAAGAACCAGGTTCCCGCACTTTACCTACTTAATCTGCATAAATGCTACACCGTTTAAGTGCGGAAGATAGGAAATGAAATAGCCAAGGCTTCAGAAATTTAAATTAAAGACTTCTAATGAAGGTAAATTTTATAAAAAAAAAAGGAAAAAAAATATGATTGTCAACGATTTGGGCTTTCACAAGGTATCAGCGCGAACAGCAAAATTTGATACTTATCTATGGAAAAGGAAAAAACGATCAATTTCCACAATTTCTCGTGTTTGTTTGGAGTTATTTGAAGCAGGAATTTGAGATCAATTTATTAATAAAACTTGAGTTTGTCACCAAATTCTTGAACCTGAAAAACGTTCTTGGTAGAATGAAATTTTCGACTAATGATGAAGATGAAGCAACTGTAAGTGATTAATGTGGGGGTCTCAAAGTTTTTTTTCTACGGGAACAAGGCTTTACCGTAATGATGAATGAAGTGCATAAAGCTAAATGGAAGTTAGGACGATAATAAAAAATATTTTTATAGGTAGTACGTATTTATTTTATTTCTTGACTAGGCCGCAAACTTTTCAATCCACCCTCGTATTATTAAGTTTTATGCGCACAATAGTCAAGAAGACATATCCAGCAGTATGTGTCGTTTGGCTGTTAAGACGATAATCTGTTAATAGAAAGAGATATACTAAGATTCAAGGAATAAAACATATTCATTGAATCTTAGTATATCCTTACTAATATTAAATGCGAAAGTCCGTTTGTTAGTTTGTTTGTTACGCCTTCACGTACTTCACGCCTTACGCCCAACTACTGAACCGATCATCATGAAATTTTGCATACATGTTGTCAGGGGTATAGAGAAGGACATAGGGTACCTTTAACTCGAAAAAATATATTGTTCCCGAGGGATAGTAAAAATTTTTTCCACGCAGACGAAGTCGCGGGCGGCCGCTAGTCTCTTTATATATTTTTGTTGCCCAAGAGCTTAATTTTGGTGGAAGTAAACCTAACTTTATAATAAGGTTGTTTTTCAACGGATAAATTTCCATAAATATTCATGAAAGTTATGCACCGCATACAAAGTTACATTATTCCATCTGCTACTCATCGTAATGACATATTTAACACATTTATTATTATATTATGTGCATATGAGTCTTAATAACCTTGTCGTAAGTATAGTTGAGATACAGACAGTATGACCTATTCTTTGTAATTGAACGGTAAAATAAAAAATAATTGGTTATTTTCTTTTGTAAAGGCATGTTAGAAACTTATAACTATTTAGTTTAGAATTAGTCTGTTAGCTAGCAACTTAATTATATTATTAAATTCAGTCTAAAATAATAACGACTTGTAGAAAATAGTGGAATTATTATAGTACTAGCAGCCGCCCGCGACTTCGTCTGCGTGGAAAGTTTTATTGCTATCCCTCGGGAACTAAAAATTTTTTTGGGATAGAAAGTACCCTATGTCCATCTCTGTACCCCTGACAACGTGTATGCAAAATTTCATGATGATCAGTTCAGTAGTTAACACGTGAAGGCGTAACAAACAAACAAACAAATAAACAAACAAACGGACTTTCACATTTATAATATTAGTAAGGATAAATTTTTTTTTGATAGTACAAAAATGTTTCATGGAAAACGAAAAGGACTATATTGTGTCAAAAATTGCTCATGTTCAAGATAGCGCACGTGTAACGCGCACTTACTCCAGTCAATAATGACCATGTAATGGAAACATACTGATTCGAATTGAACTATGGCAAAACTTCACACAGAATTTAACAATAAAAAGGCAATATTTCACATTTACACCTGTTCTTTTTTAACTTAAAAGTTCATAGATCAAAGGTTCGCGTGTCATCTTAAGTTTTAATAATTTATCATCTCAGTTTAATATGAAAGTTTGTCATTACAGTAAGAAGTTACACAAAAATGTGCAACTGATGCCACTAGTGTAGTGAACAAGTTGCGATTTACCGGTCCCAGAAAACCGGTAAAAAAGTTTGCATTTATTTTGACATGCAAACTTTACGTAGACATCATTTACCACTCATTATACTTGTTTTATGAATGAATTAAAATATTGCGTTGGATAGTAGATATAAATAAAGAACCGGTTGTATAGTAGAACTAGTAAATCAGTTTTAAACTTGAATACCCTGGTATAATACTTGCAGTTTAGATGCCAGTTTTCGATTTCATCTACTACTATTCAAGTTTAAAACGCCCTATAACCACATCCTAAAAATAGTCTCTTTAGGCTGTGCTATAACCCTGTGACCAAGAGAAAAAACAATTTCTTTTCGTTTGTTCTAAATGAATCCACTTATTTGCAAATTTTAATTCATTGTACAAAAATTAATTCTGAACCATTACTTTTTATGAAACGAATAAATCCAGTTATCGTATAGTTGACACGAATAACTAACATTTTACGTTTTCTGACGCTTCTTATTATTTCACGACGGGGATTCTCTTAAATTTCATCCTACCTCATGTTAAGTAAGTTAATGATAAGTTTAGTGTTTCGATAGTAGGTTGGTACCTAACTTAAGTAGGTATCTCAAATCCAACAAATTAATACGACGTTATTTTTGTTAACACATGGTGTTCTTTGGTTTCACTTTTCTGGCCTGAAAACCTTTTTTGTATGTAAGCAAACTAAAGTTACATAAAATGTGCTGTAAGAACTTGATAAATTGCTTTATTAAAATTCTTTCAATTGATTTAGAGACACTTTTACATATTTTATGTAAGTTAATATTTTCTGGTTTTCAGAAATAAAACAGAATTTATTTAAAAGTAGGTATCTGTCAAGTAAATTAATTGGACTTCAGTCGGAACTAGTTAAACGGGTCCCCAATGTAATAACTTTTTAGTGATTAAAGCATTGTTAGTTAGACAAGAAATAAACAAGGAATGATAAGGATGAATAAGGTATATTATATTGCAAACAGATAGTATTATTTCACCGCAATTGGTAGAATAGTGCGTTTATCAGACATGCGATATCTCAGTGAACAACCATTTATAAATAATTTCAAATGTAATGCGTATAATAAAGCATGTTGCACACTTTAAGATAGCTTCGAGATAGATTTATCAAGATAAATGTTATTTTCATTCACGCTAAGTAGTAATGATCTGAATCACGCCAAGTGTGTAGATAGTTTTTACTTAAATTATTTTTATCTACACCCATGCTTTAAATCTTCTATAGAAGGTTCTAAAACAGTTAGCTTACTGTTAACATTATAACAATCAGTGTCATAGTAACCATAATGTCCGAGCGAAAGCATGTCGCGCTTCTCCCTGCGCCCACGCCCGATCGAGTTACATTATGAAATTCAGTACAACATTAAAACACTCGTTCGTATGATTTTATGACGGACGCGCGCGCGGCAGGCACGGGTGCGAGGAGCGCGGCAAGCCCTCGCTCGAACACCATGCTACCATGACACTAGTTGTTTCAATGAGCGCATTCTGCCAGACGAATCTTTGAATCATCGATCGCCATAGAGTACATTTTAACCATGGAAAGTAAAATAGTAAACATTCTGTACACATTACTTTCCATGGTTAAAAATTACTCTATGGCGTTCGATGATCAAAGATTTGTCTGGCAGAATGCGCCCAATGTTGCCAATAAGCCATCATTTCAAAACCCTTTATAGAGGATAAATATCATGGGTGTAGATAAAATCTTGTATGCAACCGTACATAATTAGGTATAAAAACACTCATGCGATACTATTATCAAACTCGGGTTTCTCATACGAGGCGAATATCCCTGATTATAGTACAGTTACATAAATAACTATTACCTATATGTTTCTACAGGTAAAGCTATACAAAGCTGTTCCACATAATAAGGTTCTTGGATCTCAACACATATTCCTACCTAAAAAGTCATTGCAGGCTCTAAAATTAAACAAAATTGACCCTTTTCATAGCTTCAAAAGGATCACAATCCTAAAAGCTCATTCGCAAAAAAAGTAAATGGTAAATGCGCGCGCATTTTGTATTGAAGTGTCAAAGTGACAACCGGGCGACGCGTGCGCTCAGCAGATGCGGCCGTTCGGAATTTAAAAATTGAGCACGTTCCTTTTTTAAATTGAATTATGTGACGCTCATGATCTGTGGAGCTGCTATGTAAAAAAACTGTTTATAAGTGAATTAAATTTCAATGTAGTTTTCAATATTACAAAGTTGAAACTACTAAGTACTATATACAACGTGTTAATGAGTGAACCCAAAATGGGAAAACCATTTCTTAGGACCATCAAACTGAACAACTTTTACTATGGGACCAACTCTGAAATGGCGAAAAAAATCACCTGTTTGATATTTTGTATATTGTATATTTAGCGATAGCGCTACCTACTTAAGCTATAATATTTAAATGAGTTGATTATTTATAAACTGTATTTTTTTTATTAAAATAAAATACTTACTAATATTAAAATCTATTTTACAAAATCGTTTGGTTGGCAGCTATAATGTTTTCAAAAGCTTGAGAGCTTTTAGTTTCTTTGTTTGAGGTGAAGTAAGTTTTATAACAGAGGTAAAATTATGACATGTGAGGTCTACTTGTGTTTAAAAAAATCTTGCAGTCGACTGCAAAGTTGAGTTTAGATGTTATTAAGTTGTTTGATATTAAATGTTATTTTTTAATATTTTCCATTCAGTTTAATTATCTCTTGCTGGCTACCTATACACTTCGTTAAGGACAGTTCTAATCCTACATTATTCCTTCTACTACTTTGTATGTTTGTTACTTAATAATGCAAAAACGGCTGAACGGATTTGGATGAAATTTGGCATGCATATAGTTTATATCCTGGAATATAACATAAAATATTTTTTATCCCAGTCAAAGGTTCCCTAGGGATTTTTTAAATGTTCACACGACTGAAGTCGTAGGCGGAAGCTAGAAATGCGAAAGGTTGTGTACGTTAATGTGTGTTTGTTACTTCTTCACGCCTATACTACTGGACAAATTTGTATGAAATTTGGTTGGTAGATAAATTTGCACCTAGATTAACATAATATGCTACTTTTGTCCTGGTCAAAGGTTCCCTAGGGCCCACGCGGACGAAGTAGCAGGTGGCCGTTAGTTAAAAATATAAATTGCTTTATGTTAGCATGCTTTATGCTAAATCAACCTTGGAAAAGATAACGACAAACGTTGTTGCTGTTAGTTTTTATATTATGTCTTTAATTTTTACCAAGTAAGGTAAGTAATTAAGTTTTTACCAAATAAACAATAGTAACAATTATTTAAGGATGTAGACGCGCATCACGTTCCATTTTAAAATTTTCAATACAAATGATCAAAACAACTCTGCGCAAGCCGTAATGAAGGCGATCCTTCAAAGTTCCTATTAAATTATTAAATAGATATAAATACATACAAAACATGGAATACATTAGACAAATACCTCATTATTCCTAAGAAAAATAAAAAAATGACTTTAGATTCTGTAAATACCAGTAAAGAAACATGTCAAAATGTACTGATTTGAGCATTTTTTAATGTTTTATTTCTCTGTAATTAAAAACGTTTTTTTTTATTTTCTCTCTATAGGGAACTCCTTGACAATACAAAAAATAAGTGAAAAAATAAATATGAGTCGTATTCTTATTTGTTACAGCTGAAACTTTTGTGAAAAATACCTTTAACAAAACAAATTTGAAATTCCACTTGCACAGATTGTCTTCGTTTTAAAATTATTTATAACTAGCGGCCGCCCGCGGTTTCACCCACGTGGCTCCCGTTCCCGTGAGAATATCGGGGTAAAAAGTATTCTATGTTTTAATCTAGGCTATCAACTGTCTGTGTGCCAAATTTCAATCAAATCTGTCTAGTAGTTTTTGCGTAATTGAGGAACAAACATCCAAACCCACAAACTTTCACATTTATAATATTAGTAGGATTTATTATGTTTTTCTCTCTATACGGCACTAATTTAAGAATTTTGCTTCCTAAAACTAAAGTTTACATCAATAGATGCTTTCATTCTTTCGATAACTTCACTGGAAAAATGCTAATTTCTTTGAAATACGCATATACAGCCTTAAAGAGGAAATTAAAGATGTATAACTCCTTTATTCTCACAAATAATAACATTCCTTGCCGTACGTTTCCTTAATTGTCAGTTCACTGAAGTTTAATATCATTAAGAAATATTTTGTTGTCACCACTGCCGCACCTTTTGTATGGTTGTCGATTAATTTTGTTTGACTTTGAGGAGTGTTAATTGATTATTCTAGGTTTCGTGGGAATATGGTAATGCTTCTTATTAAAACAATTCCTTTATTGGATAGGCAACACTTCCGCTTTAGCACTCCTAAGGTTAAAATCGCTTGCTCGATGCTCGCCGCGCCGTCACTACCATACGTTTAGTTACTAGTATAGTATTATATTATGTGTGGTTTAGTTCATGCAGGGGAGATATGCCCGCACACGAATTTTTCTCCAAAATGGTAAAGCACGTTCGTTACCGATCGTACTTAGAAAGTTATTGTGTCAATCTTTCTTGCTGGTTTATACATACTGTTTGGTAATAACCTTGTAAAGATAGGGCACTATACAGGGCCATTTTGAACTTACCATCCAAATTTTAAAGATGTGTCCAGTCCATGAAACTAAACAACTTTCTCTAAGAAACATGTGTCAAATTTCACCAAAAAATTTAAGTCATCCCATACTAAATTGATCTCGTGATCTCTTTGATTTGTATGGAAAGTCGATTTTTATTTTACATATTTGACACTGCGCTTCTTAGAGAAAGTTGTTCAGTGTCATGGACTGAACACATCCTCAAAATTTGGATAGTAAGTTCAAAATGACCCTGTATATACAAACCCGAAAAAATATTATGAACCCTGAAAATCATTAAATAGCTGAGATTTCTTTATTTATATACAATTGCAAAGTGACAACCCTAGACGCAGATAGAGGATTGTTTTCAATAGTCAATCCAATTTATGTGCAAAAACAAAACACATTTGCGGTCTAGAATTGTCAGTTTATCAGAAAAATAAAAATAAAAATCTCAAAAAGTGGTGGTTTTCAGAGTTTTTAATTATTGTTTTCCGGTGTTGTATGCATGGTACCCTTTCTACCATATTTGGCTTTAAACATTGTAAATTGCGGTAGCTGTCTCTTTTTTTAGTTAGACCTTAGACCTTCGGTGCAATTTTAATTTTAATTGGTTCTGGCTCTTTTTATTTCGCTTTTCAATAAATAGTCCCTTTCTTTTTAATTCCAAAACCTGGTAAAATAAACAGACAATTAATTTGTACGTCGTAGGTTTTGATTGCTCGTTTTTATTTGAAGGAATAGGTAATTTCATTAACTAAAATCTGACACATATTATAAAACTTTATTTTAGCATAATATTTAAGAATACAATCATAATCATGGAATGGATTTGTTTCCCTTTACTGCAAAAATAAATAGTAAGTATATAGATAATTAAATATTTTACGGAGCCAATGAATACTTTTTAAGCAAAAAATACTCTACACTGTCACCATACTATAGATATTACTTATGCGCTGCCACCTAATAAAGAAGTCATGAAACAAAATATCGTAAATAACTTTGAACTGGCATTAAATGGTTATAAACAAAAGAAAACAAGTATACAATTTGTTAAAATAAACAATGTAAAGTTAACACAAAGTCTTAGAAATAATGACCTCTTTGTTTGCAAGCATTGAAACTTTTTGCAGGTGTAAGAATTTAAAAATAATAAATTTATCTTTTTCAAATCTTCGAATGAAATGTTTCATTCTGACGGTAATGTAAACGCTTGGCACAAACAGTTTTAACGAATGGCGTAGGCAAGTGATTTAAATACAAAGGTATGAGTTATTTAGCTTTAAGCTTTGGTGTTTTTCTATCATCGTTTATTTATGGTACCCATTAAGAGTATCTTTTTTATTAATTTATTTATCAGTAAAAACATAAATACAGAATAAATACAAACTTAAAAAGCACAACGTATACCACTGAGATTTATAGTGAGTGCCAGGGACCGGAAAACCCCTTTTTTTGGTTAACCCAATTGATAGGGAAACCCTATTAAAAAGCTTACCAAATGATAGGGTTGCCCTTTCGTTAGAGTTAGTCGACGTCATGCTTACCGTATTGATAGGATTTTTGAAAATAAGTCTATGAAATACCCAATCAAAAACCCCTTTAACGGTTAGCGGTTCATGAAATACCCAGTGAAAACTCCTTTAACGGTAAGCGGTTCTGGTCTTTCGGCCCAGGTGGAACTAGGTATAAATTGCTTGAACACGTTTTAAAACCCCTTCATAAAGCCTTCATAGGGTTTCACCGATAGGGTTTTCGTATTCGGTGAGTCCTTACTTGGGTTACCCTTTCGACAGGGTTATCGTCTTGATAGGGTTGCCGTATTGATAGGGTTTTTGAAAACAAGTCTATGAAATACCCAATTAAAAACCCCTTTAACGGTAACCGGTTCCGGTCCTTGGTGAGTGCTATTAGAGCCTACAGAGTCGATACTTACTTTATTAAAAACATAAAAATATGAGATATATGTATAAATCTGTTGGTAAGAGGTTACCTAATAAAAGTACAGGATTTTGAAGGATAGAAACCATGTCTATCACAACAGCAGGACCACATACCTACTTTATATATTGTTATCTAGCTCTCTATTGTTTTTATCAGCACGCACTGTTAAAAAGTTATCAGACCTCATGTAGAGCCAAGCTTCTAACTCTACAAGCTTTAACTTCAAAAACTCTACACCTTAGTCAAAATATGTAGCTTGGCCATTTCGCTACATGGAAACCTTTCTGATAAATCTTGTAGTAACAAAACGGCTAAGCCACATATTTTGACTAAGGTGTAGAGTTTTTGAAGTTAGGGCTTCTAGAGTTAGGACGCGTAAGAATGCAATAATATAATAATATATATTATTGCATTTTTATTTTATTTTCAATAAAATAGGGTCTAGGTATATGAAAAATCAACGATTGTTTTTCGTCTTTGAGGTTAAAAAAATGGCCGCTAGGTCCTTTAACAATTTGCGGGGATAGTACAAACAATTGTCAATGAAAAGAACTAGTTAAATCGACAAGCAAGCAGTCTGCCAAGTCATCCCGTGTAAATAGGCTTGTTTCCACTAAGAATAAATCGGCTAGCATAAGGTTTCTAATGATTAATCATGTTAAATAGTAACCAAAAAAACATTTTTTTCATTAAAATAAATAAAGATTACCAATATTTACGGAAAATAAAATCGGCAAAATTGGCCATTTAATCACGTGACATTGAACACCAATCAGAGACGCATGACGTCAAGCCTCGCGAAACCTTTGTTGTTGCTGTCATTTTCACACACACACAAACACACAGATGTGTATGTGTGTAGGTGTCAAACACGAATGTTTCGCAAGGCGTGACGTCATTCAAGACGCCATGACAGTTTTGGCCTTTTTCGATGTCATTTTGAATTAATTTCTTAAAACGCAAAATTCATAGGTAAAATGACTTATTTTTCTTAAAATAATACATTGTTGGGGTAAAATAGATACCAAACTTTATTTTTAAACTATTTTCTAAATTTTGTCAACTAGCCTATTCTACATAATTGCTCAGTTATAAACTTTTAAGTTAGCGTTCCAAATTTTTTATTCTTTTAAAATTCGGTCAAGCCAAAGTTACTGATTAATTTATAACTTATTAAATATAGGTCTTAAGTTTGATCGATGTTACAAACACAAATTGATTGCATATTACCAAAATAACACGCAAAAGGTGTGTCAAACACCGTTAGTTGTGACAGGTGTGGTATCAGCTTACTTAATAAATAAGCCTCAAAAAAGCTTATCACAGTGAGTGATGCGAGCCGAGCGGCTAAGGAATTAGTACTTACGCTGACAACTTGTGAAGTTATGCCGGCAGACTTAATAACTTGGAACTGGTAGCATAAAATATATTTACAAGTAGCTTTGTAGTACTGTAGACCTCGCGTTTATGACATTTTTGAACATTTTTCGAAATGGCTAAAATACGATTTGCCGCGTATCTCCGACAGTCTTAAAAATTTTAAAAAATGTTGAAAACATGGATATACAAAAATATATATATTTATAGAACCTACCTGCTCACAAAATTTCACGAGCATCAGTTGAGAAATGCAACATGCAGAGAAGTAACAGACGGACAGCCGGATAGCGGGACAGCCGGACATATGAACAAAAACATATGACAAAGCATTTTTGTCAAGCCGAAACGAAGAAGCTTCCCTCGTACTTCGCGCTCGCTCGGTCAATTGAAAATGACAGCTCTTTGGAACAAAACGAGGTATCGTACACATAGACATTACGTACAGGCAATCTCAGGCAAAACCAGGCTATTTGTAAGTACCACACAGAACATTTAGAAGTGGCGACGAAACGAATGACGACATGTTAGTGCTTTCGACAATTTTATTAGCATTTGGTTGGATTCGCAAAAGGTCAGATTTAATACGACTTGGCAGTGCCGCTTCTGTCTAGATCAAACAATAGGCATGCTGATATTTTATTTTATTTTATGTTACATAAATTACCGCTCAAAAAAAAGAACATTGGTAAAAGAATTACTTCGCTAGCATGAAAACTGTCCGAGATATCAACGCTCTACCCAAAAACGCTCCATACTAAGGGCTACTTATGACGTCACGCCTAAGTTGTTTGTATGCAACGCGTAGGAAATTTGTTCGGCAGCTATATTAAATATTGTGTTTATCAAAATGGTTTCTTAAACTGTTATACATTTTACGGACTAAAGGTATTATTTATTTTAATAAATTTTATACTTTTTAAATGGACTTGTCCACCCAACTTTGAAGGTTCATAAAACAAATTATACGCAATATATAAAACCAAAAGGTATACAAGCTACTCTAAAAGTTTGTTTTTGCTTGTTTACGATTTTTATTAGTGTTTCGTTATTTTATTCATTGTATTATCCCAAGTAGGTATTTTACAAATTTCGTAATTTCGAAAAAGGAACAAAATTTGTAAAATACCTACAAAACTTTTCCAAACTGTTTTCTATCAATAAAATAAAATCATCATCCCAATTTTCGTGCTGGCAGCATGCACATGAAAATTAAAACTGAAAAAGGAACAAAATTTGTAAAATACCTACAAAGCTTTTTCGAACTGTTTTCTTTTTTTTTGTATAACTATTTACAGATTTAAAAGATTTAACTTCATTTTGGTCATAGACAACTAAAAAGTAATATTTTTTTAAATTTTGTTTCATTCTAATTATTTTTATCTTTATTGCACTCACAAAAACAATTGCACAAAAACGAAATTGTGATATGTACACACACATTTTATTTATTTTCTAATCGTAATTATATAAGACTAGCTTCCGCCCGCGACTTCGTCCGCGTGGATATTAGAGAAAATCTTTAGGGGGATCCGACCAGCCGTTTTTACGCGATTAGGCGGGTCACCACCAAGCGCGCTGCCTCGCTAGGCAAGACGTTTGCCAAGACGCAAGACGCAAGGCATTTGTCGCACGAGGCTCGCTAGCTCGGTGGGGACCCGCCTAATCGCGTAAAAACGACTGGTCGTTCCCATTCCCGTTCCCGTTTCGTCCCGTTCTCGTTCCCGTTACCGTCCCGTTCCGTTGTCGTCCCATCCCGTTGCCGTCCCGTCCCGTTCCCGTCCCGACCCGTCCCGTTTCCATTCCCATTCCCGTTCCCATCCCCGTCCCGTCCCATTCCGTTCTCGTCCCCGCTCTCATTCCGTTCCCGTCCCATCCCATCCCGTTCCGTTCCCGTTCCCGCTCTCGTTCTCGCTCCCGTTGCCGTCCCGTCCCGTCTCGTCCCCGTTCCCGTTCCCATCCCCGTCCCGTCCCGTCCCGTTCCCGTCCCGTTCGGTTCCCGTCCCGCTCCCGTTCCCGTTCCCATTCCCGCCCCGTCCCATTTCCGTTCCCGTTCTCTTCCCCTCCGTCCAGTTCCCGTTCCCGTTCCCTTTCTCCCCGTCCCCTGGGGCTGAATCATGCATGTCCACCGAGTTGGACTTTAAAATAAATGTAATTTTCGCAATCACCATCCCATAAAACCTCAAGAACGACATCCATATCGATTTTTATGTTTACTTACCCCATTTACCCCCTAAGGGGTTGATTTTCAAAACCACAAAATATATGTTTGACTATTTATTTTTAGACGTACTCCTACGAAGTTTAAAATTGTAATGTCTATTTTATATTCTTTTTCCATACAAAATTTGAACCCCATTTTCACCCTTTTAGGGGTTAAATCATGTACATAGTGTTGGACTTTAAAATAAATGTAATTTTCGCAATCACCATCCCATAAAACCTCAAGAACGATATCCATATCGATTTTTATGTTTACATACCCCATTTACCCTCTAAGGGGTTGATTTTCAAAATTACCAAATATATGTTTGCCAATTTATTTTTAGACGTGCTCCTACGAAGTTTAAAGTTGTAATGCCTATTTTATATTCTTTATCCATACAAAATTTGAAACCCATTTTCACCCCTTTAGGGGGTTAAATCATGTCCACCGTGTTGGACTTCAAAATAAATGTCATTTTCGCAATCGTCATACCAGAAAACCCCTATAACGACATCCATCTCTATTTTTAGGTTTATTTACACATTTCACCCCTATTTCATCGCCATAGGGGTTGAAGTACTGACAATATCAATATGCGTTGCGTTAGATTTTCTTTCATAAGCCTTTACTATAAATTAAGTGATTTTTACTTCGAAAATGAAGGATTTTTTTCTATACACAACTTCATACCCCTTTTCACCCCTTCGGGGGTAGAATTTTGAAAAACGCTGAGACCCGTATTTATTAATTTTCAATCTTCAGCCTAAACACAAAATTTGAAAATCCTAGCTTCAAAACTGAGGGACTTTCATACAAACTTTCATCCCTTATTTCACCCCCTTAGGGATGGAATTTTTAAAAATCCTTCCTTAGTGGATGCCTACACTGTATGAGGTATCTGTGTGCAAAATTTCAAGTCTTTAGGTCCAGCGGTTTGGGCTGTGCGTTGATAGATCAGTCAGTCAGTCATTCAGTCAGTCATTCAGTTTACGATTTTATATATTAAGATTTGCAAATAATATGCAAATTAAACCAGATATTCCTTAATGTCAATTTTTTCCAAAAATACCAAGTACAAATGGTCAGAAAAAAAAAGTAAAAAGAGCTCTGCATAAAATGGTTGATCTAATTAACACAATATCTCATTAAATACTCCTTCGTTTGATTACTGGTCGGTCGATGTCAACGATCGTATCTTTGTCGATGACGATTCTGCGAAAAACGGAACGCACGCGAAACCGATCAGAACGTGGCTTGTGCCGTTTTGCACCTTTGTTCCGTTAATTGTAGTTTCGTGAATTGGGCTTGGTGTAATTTTGGCTTTATAATTTGATTAAAGCGAGGGCGTGTTACTGGTTTTTTTTTACAAATTACTTGTTATTGGTCCGTAACTCAAAACGGGTAGCCTTTAATCGAGTAACGATAAATTGCCATTTTGGGTATCAAAAATACTAAATATAACATACTGAAATACTAAGTGGGCAACGACGGACTAAGGGCGACTACAAATATTGAAAATGGGTGACTTTAGTTAAGTAATTAGTTATACAGAAAGGGTAACCACCCAATAGGGCGACAAAATATTTAAAGGCATATATTTTATTTAAAAAATGCGACTATCGAGATGACAAAAATACCATGTCGGGCAGCTTAAATCAGTTATAATATTTTAACTTTCACTGTTAAACTTAAATTATTTATCTTCCACATGTAGTTGCTCGTTTTACGTATTTTTTGTTATCCACAGTTTGACGCCCGTTAAGATTTTTTGTCGCCAAAAAAGTAAACTGCTGCTGCCTTTAGTATTTAAGTATCGCCTTTATTATTTCCAGTCACACAATTTAAAAAAATTCCCACTCAAAACTAGCCTAAGTTTGTACTGAATTATCTATATTTACGCATAATAATTTACAGTAGTTAACTAAGTAGCAAACAAGCACATAATTCAAACGAATTACACGCATAATGACATATCTATGTCTCTGACGCAAAATGACATATTATGACTACGCAGAATGACATACGCATAATGACATATCTTGGACTTGACATATTCTGACCACGCAGAATGACATACGCATAATGACATATCTTGGACTTGACATATTCTGACCACGCAGAATGACATACGCATAATGACATATTTATGACTCTGACGCAAAATGACATATTGTGACTACGCATAATGACATCTCGGACTCTGACGCAAAATGACATATTATGACTACGCAGAATGACATACGCATAATGACATATCTTGGACTTGACATATTCTGACCACGCAGAATGACATACGCATAATGACATATTTATGACTCTGACGCAAAATGACATATTGTGACTACGCATAATGACATCTCGGACTCTGACGCAAAATTAACATATTGGTGACCACATTATCTCTTAACAGGGTAATTTGTAATATTACGCACATGCGCAACTGTGTGCGTGAAGTCTAGGGCTATTGAATGAGCCTACAAACTGGCACACGAACTCGCGGGGCGCGGTGAGGTAATTGATTGCGGGGTGGGGCGGAGAGTTTCCTATCTGTACGGTAGTACTTATATCTATTCTGTGGTTATATTTTACAATATCTGGAGCCGTTTACAAATAACCCTGTATAAAAAATATTATGACTTAAAATATGCAAAAAATATTATTCCGAAGCAAATTGGGAATAAAAACATTATGCAAAAAAATCTGATAACAACTCACGAAGTTATGGTAAAACATACATAAAAAAAATACCGTCGACTTACAACCTCCTCCTTTTTTTGAAGTCAGTTAAAAAGGGATCTCATGTCACACACCACAACCGTTGCAATGACACTGACACGTGGGTATTTATTACAAATCTACGCGCAACTCAATTTAACGTCTTTAATTCATGTTATTTCGCGTGTGTGTCAATTCGCGTATGTGTCGTTTTGCGTATGTGTCATTTTGCGTATGTGTCATTTCGCGTTTGTGTCATTTCGCGTATGTGTCATTTCGCGTTTGTGTCATTTCGCGTATGTGTCATTTTGCGTATGTCATTTCGCGTATGTGTCATGTCGCGTATGTGTCATTTTGCGTATGCGTCATTTTGCGTAATAAAAATGTGTCATAATGCGTAAAATTGGAAACAAATACTTATAAATCGTTTGCATGTTTGTGAAACCTAGAAAAAAAAAAGAATCTTTATGTTATCAATAATAATTATTTATAAGTGGCCAAGTCGGTTCTGAGTAATGAAAATGTAAATTTTACTTGCGTAAAGTAGAGCTAATCGTATTATTCTTAACTGAACTAATATTGATGTAGTAGAATCATTATTGATGCACCAAACGCTCGTCAAGAAAAAAAAACCGGCCAAGTGCGTGTCGGGCCACGCGCCGTAGGGTTCCGTAGTTACCTTATACCATACCATAATTTAATACCACTATAATTTTTCGTCTGTAAAAATAACATTGTTTTTCACAGTGTTGGTATGAATGAAAAAGTTATATTCGCGGTTTTGGACAATGTGCTATTTCTCAATAACTACAAGATGTACGTCGTCCAAACCAATTTTAGTTGAAAATCTACAAGACATATTTTTTTTAGATTTTTCACTCTCTTATTTCAAAAGTTAAAGGGGGGGGGGAGGGGGGAGGACACATTTTACCACGTTGGCGGTGTATATCTTTCAAACAGTTGACTTTGAGAAAAAATTGTCTTAGAAACCTGAATGTTATTTTTAAAGACCTATCTATAGACAACCCGCACGTATTTGTTTGAAGAAAAAAAATTTTTCAGTATCAGTTCCATGTATGGGGAGCTCCCCTTAGCATTCTATTTTTTTATTTTTGTATTAAAATCGTTAAGAGGTTAACAGAATACATCTACCTACAAAGTTTCAACTGTGTACTCTTAATACTTTCGGAATAAAGTGGCTGTGACAAACGGACGAACAGACAGACATACAGACGTGACGAATCTATAAGGGTTCCGTTTTTTACCATTTGGGCTACGGAACCCTGAAAACGAAAGCTAATTTCAATAATGAAAACTTTAATACCGTTAAATTTTATTATTATGACCGTCTTTAATTCCTCTTGTAACGGGTAGTTATTAATCGCATGTCTTAAGCTTATTAACTCTGACAGTAATCATGCGCAGATCTGTCGTGTGCAATTTTTATATTAATGCCTACTGTCTTCGCTCACCTGCTTAATTTAATTCAACAATATTTCAAAGTTTTCTAATAAGAAGATCATTGATATAATTAAACGCATAAAATACTGTCATTTCAAACTTAATCAAAGTTTATTTCTTTAATTATGTTCTTTAATTACATTCGAGTATCTTTTTGGTATGATAATAAGTCTCTATACTTGTTATCATACCAGCAGTCTCTACAAGTCTCTATCATCATTATCATCATCATTATCTATTAGCTAGGTATAGGCATCCCCCAAGGAACTCCACAACGATCGACCCTGCGCTGCCCGCATCCAGCGGCTTACCGCGACCTTCATCAGATCGTCGGTCCCATCGTCGGGGGCCTACCCACGGAGCGTCGTCCGGTGCGCGGTCCCCATTCTAGAACCTTTCCGCCCCAACGGCCATCGGTTCTTCTCGCTATTATGTCATTATGTCCCGCCCACTGCCACTTCAGCTGAGCAATACTCCGAGTGATGTCAGTTGCTTTAGTTCTACAGATCTCCTCACTTGTTAACATACAAGACTCTAAGCTATTTCTAAAAGATTCTGTAGGTACTCGTTATCATACGAGTTTAGATAAGTATAACATAATTTATACGATAGCAAATAAAAAAACTAATAAAAAGTGAAGTAGGATAATAATACTCATACGATACACAAAAACAATCGCCATTTTTAAAGTCAGGCAAAAATAAACTAACTCTTAACGTATTTTGATAATAATCGATTATTTGTACACAAACATAAAATATAAATGACATAATAATTCTTCGAGAGTCCACAAAAAGCCCGCCTCTTTTCTGTTAGCGGTAATAACAATTAAACGACATTATAGAATTGAAATAACTCGCATAATTATTGAATTGGCATAACTCCGTATAATTCCACATCACCAGCTTGCGATTCGAAATGTCTGATTTCGCAGATATGACGTTTTTGCGGCCGCGGCCTGTTAGTTATTTGGACACGCGAACTTGGACATAGATTATATTTTTATAAGACTGTTAGCTTTTTAACTGGAACAGTGATCTTAATATGGTTACCTATATAGGGTTATTAGTAATTCTACGTTTGCCGGAGCTGTAATAAGTACATATTTAACCCCCCCACTATGTTTAAAGATGTTTTTTTATTTATTTCTTGTTTTTAGGGTTCCGTAGCCTAAATGGCAAAAAACGGAACCCTTATAGATTCGTCATGTCTGTCTGTCTGTCTGTCTGTCTGTCTGTCTGTCTGTCTGTATGTCTGTCTGTCCGTATATCACAGCCACTTTATTCCAAAAGTATTAAGACTACACAGTTGAAACTTGGTAGGTAGATGTATACTGTTAACCGCTTACCGAATTTAATACAAAAATAAGAAAAATAAAAGATTAAGGGGGGGCTCCCCATACATAAATAAATAAATAAATAAATAAATGCTTGGACAATTTCACACAGCGCCATCTAGCCCCAAACTAAGCAAAGCTTGTAATATGGGTGCTAGACAACTGATATACTACTTATATATTATTAAAATATACTTATTATACATAGTAACACCCAGACCCGTCACAGAAATTAAAATTCATCATTTAAATTTCTGCCCGGCCGGGAATCGAACCCGGGACCTCTTGCGTGGTAGGCGGCATGTTGACCACTGCACCACTCAGGTCGTCACACATGGAACTGAAACTGAAAAAAAATTTTTCTTCAAACCAACACGTGTTGGGTGTCTATAGATAGGTCTTTAAAAATGACATTGAGGTTCCTAAGACAACTTTTTCTCAAAGTTTACCATTTCAAAGATATACATCGCCAAAGTGGTAAAATGTGTGTCCCCCCCCCTTTAACTTTTGAAATAAGAGAATGAAAAATCTAAAAAAAATATATGCTGTAGATCTTAATAAACACTTTCAACCAAAATTAGTTTGAATGAGATATAGTAATTAGTTTTTGAGATATAGCACATTTTCCAAAACCGCAAATATAACTTTGTCATTCATACCAACACTGTGAAAAACAAAGTTATTTTTGCATACGAAAAATGATAGGTGGTATTAAATATGGTATGGTATAAGGTAACTACGGAACCCTATGGCGCGTGGCCCGACACGCACTTGGCCGGTTTTTTTGTTATTGAGTTAAGGTGCCATTTATCTTTAAGTTTGACTATAAATACCTATGGGATGGGTTAAATCTGAGTTTAGCCACGTTTAGCTCCTTCAGCACATCAACTGTACAAAAATTATAAAGTGCTTGCAGCAAGCACAATATAATTTAGTTACATTTGACAGCTAAGAGACTTATCTTCGAAATAGTGATGGATATACAACTTTTATTCGACTTTTTTAACTCAACAAAACAAATGAATGTTACAAAGTCAGTTACATCAATCCTTACTAATATTATAAATGCAAAAGTCCGTTTGTTTGTCTGTTTGTTTGTTACGCCTTCACGTCTTAACTACTGAACCGATCATCATGAAATTTTGCACACACGTTGTCAGGGGCACAGAGAAGGACATAGGGTACCTTTTATCCCGAAAAAAGTATTGTTCCCGAGGGATAGCAAAAAAACTTTCCACGCAGACGAAGTCGCGGGCGGCCGCTAGTAGTAATTATTTTTAAAACTCAATAAACAAAACTCGTTAAAAATCTAAATAAAACTGGAAACAACACTTTAACCGATATAAAGGACCGTAATATTACCGAACTAACCACAGTACGGTCGAATTTAAAACTTAAACGCCAATTACAAACTTCTTTGTATTAGCCGCCACACACATCAAAAGTGCCGCCCTGAACGATTCGTCGTGCTCATTTAGTTAAATTAAACCACCATAGCTCCGTCCAGTTTAACTTGCGCTTCATAATTCTATAGTACAGTATAATTTTCATACAATTTTTAATGGATATCATGACGTAAGAGGTCAACTAAAATGGTTGGGCACCATACACTGTAAAAGTCAAATAGACAAAGATGCACCGACTAATTATTTCATTAATAAGAATAAGTACTCTCGATGTACGAAATACGACGTAATTTTGGATGTGGTTAGGGTATTTTAATATTTAATTATGTTAATGTATATTTAACTAGCGGCCACCCGCGACTTCGTCTGCGTGGAAAGATTTTTTGCTATCCCTCGGGAACAATACATTTTTTCGAGATGAAAGGTACCTTATGTCCTTCTCTGTACCCCTAAGAACGTGTATGCAAAATTTCATGGTGATCGGTTGAGTAGTTAAGACGTGAAGGCGTAACAAACAAATAAACAAACGAACTTTCGCATTCATAATATTAGTAAGGATAACTAAAGTTTTAATCAAATCGAGATAATTTCAGATGGAAGTCATGTTGTAGTATTGTATTACATCTTATTTTGATTTAAATGTTACATTTCTGTTTATTTTCGTTAGCATATTGTTGTTTACACTATCTGCCCCCCTAGCATGAACACCTAAACGTGATATATTTATAGTGATTTATTACTTTCAACTGTCAAAAGACAAAAGATTTTGACAGGTGAGTGTCAATAAATTATCACGATATATTTGTGTTTTGGTGGTTATATTGTGGGGCCTGAAAACATATTTCCTTAACCGTAGCAGATTTTTTTTCAATGATGCAGTCAGTTGGTGTTTTTAAATGCTATTTATATGCAGATAAAGACAACAATAGGTACTTTTGAAAATATCAGTAGCCTAAATACTTATAAGTAATATCCAATTAAATTATGTCCCTATTAAGTGCATAATATAAATTGCCGCATCCAAAATTCGTTAATTGCTAACCTTCGACTTACTTACCAAATTTTCGAAAACAAATATAATCTAATGCATGGCGTTATGTAATTTAAGTTTCTTAAATATCTAAATCTCGATATAATGAAATAAGACAAAATTCAAACATATTCATCTTTTAATACAATGTAACATATTCATAAACAATATGTACAGTTCTTCAAAAAAAATAATTTTAAATTTTTACTTTTTGAACTAAAATGGTCTTTAGATAAGTGCATCGTTTTATTATAACTAGAGATCGGATGTTCAGATGCATATAAAGTATTTACCTAAAATTCAGTAGTTGGGTATTATAGACAGCATTTTTTAAGAGCACTGAGAAATTGTTTTATCTAAGAGTTTTATTTACATAACAGTGGAAATTGTGTCAATCACTTTTATCTGAGAAAAACACATGAATATCTAATTCTAATAGGGTATTTGACTGATTTTTTTTTATTGACTAAACATGTTTATTGAAATATTAGCAACACAACATAGGTATTTATTTTAAAATATCTTGAATATTTTCAGCGATATAGATCATCAAACTTTCTAATTAGACAAGGAGAGCACTATAAGCAAGTGACGTCACATGCTTGTACCGCAATACTCTCGCCATAAAAAAAACATTTAAGACAGAGATAGCACAATTAAGTAGCTCATAAATAGCTTGTTATAAATAAATAATAAATAAAAATAAAATATGTGTTTATTTTCCCATCACAAATAATAGAACTTAAGTCTATAGACAATTTGGCAACTAAGCTACAACATGGAAGGTTTCTATATTTGTCGCCAGGCCCACCCTGTATGTTGTTATAACCCTAATATAGATTGAATTTCTGTTTTCAAATTTGTTATTTAATAATGTTATATTTCTGAATGTCACAATTAAATATCAACATTTCAACAACAGTCAAATGTCCTATTACTATAATATTCAGGTCATACATACGCCTGCTTGTTTTACTAATCGAATGACACAATTAATTAGTTGGTGGTGTTAGTTTGACACCAGGAACGTCCCATGTCATTTGCTAAACATGGTGCCAGTCCTGGCTAGTCTACAGCTTGATTACCGTAGGGTGACTATGATTCTTGTTAGGTCTTAGGACTATAAAATGAGGACTGACTGTGGCACTTTTATAACCAGTGCCTGTATTATGATTTTTGACAGTTACGTTTACTAAACTCTATAGCGACTGTAGTAAGCAATTTTGTATGGAATTTTGGTACAGCGCCTTTGGCAATAATCATACTACACTAAAAATTACATACAAATGTCACTTACAGTCACTATCGAGTATATTTAAGCGTAAACTCATAATACGCCTTCTTTGACTATGACTGATTAGGTATATAATTGAAAGATCAGTGATGAGGATTCAGGGAGTAGTGCGCTTCCACCTTCGGCCTTATCGTCACTTAACGCCATCAGGTGAGATGAAGACCAAGCAAAAAATATAAGCTCTATAAAGAAATAATAATATAATGACGCTGTATTCAAAGTCAGTTAGGAGGTAGGCACTCGCCAAAGTTTTTGAATCGATGATCCTTAGTAAGAATTTTAGCATATTTTTACGGCACTTTTTTTCCCCTGTGGTTATATTGCCAGGCTGTGATTGAAATCGTAGTAATTACAATAACGCAATAAAAATACAATCTATCTCAAATCCCTATTGATTCGAGTTAAATTGGTGTGTAGGTAGAAGATCAACTCTCAATCCCAAGATGGGCCAAACGCCAAAGGTTGAAAGGTTGTTGATAATTTGAACTATTTTTATTTCTTTTATAGAGTTGTTTACTCTGAAGAATCGTAAGTCACAGTAATTTGAACTTGAAAAAACAAAATCACATTTTAATTAATTTATTATCTGAATTTTTATTTATTTATTTATTTTTACTTTAATTATAACGGACACACCAATTACAATAATTAAAGAACATAATTAATACAGTTTTCTAACACAATTTCAACAACAACTATTCATTCATACTTTCACAATAACGCAAACATTCTGACAATAATTTCATCCATCCATCCGCAAACAAGTCACATTCAGGGTTGTTGGCAAGGAGAGAGTTGAGCGCGGAAAGGGAGCGTGGTATAGGTGAATTAGCACGTGCCACAGTACGGCCCCACGGCACGGCAAGCAACCGGTGCCTTCTACTGCGGCGGTAGTTGTTCGGCACAAAAAGTCGACACAGCTCATTATGCAAGTCAGGAGCATCTATCTTTAGATACTATCTTATCTTATCTTATCTGAAGATACTATCTTATCTTTCTATGGGTTAGGTAGAGATGAATTGTTTAGTCTTCTTAATTCCATGCACTTGGTCACCCTACCAACTAATTCTTATTCAAGAGCAAATACAGAATTATCAACACACTAAGTGCATAAGCAATCAGCTTTTTATTAGTAATTTATCAGTCTAATTATGTGTCTCCTGCCTGTAGGCAATAAACCGGGTGATTTAGACATAATTCGCCATTTAACGCCATGAAACGCGGTAGGTCTAGAGTTCTAGCCCGTTGCATACAATGTAGGTAGCCATCTTGAGACATTAGTAAGGGCTTAAAATAAATTAGATACAATACTTTACGATTAATAACCGACAAAGCAATGATGACTTTTAACGAATTTGTTAAATTTACTACATTAACGGTTCTTAATGCATTTATTCAGCATTTGCGGAATACGGCTGCGTGTGACTGTTAAAAGAAACATGTTATTTAATACATAAAACATTATGTATTAAATAACATGCAAGCCATGTTAAACTCAAAATCATTGGTGGACTAAGTTGACCGTAGAATCAGTGGGCCGAAAAACCTAACTTTAAAGAAAAATCAAAACTCGTTGCATAAGTAGGTATGTATGTTTCTAAAATTGGACCGGGCCGCAGTCAAACGTGTTATGTTTGACTTGACTACTTGATCTTAGAGTTAAAAACTCAAAGTTCCATCTAAAAATAGACTAGCTCAGTATTTATTGTCACACTGCTTCAGCCATACCTGAATTTCATGAGATCTTGACTTCCGGGATTTAAAAAATTCAAGTCACTCAAATTAGATCCCGATAATATATTGTTTAATTTATATTTACTGCTATATTTTCTTTTATGGTTGTGGCAAATTGGCAAAACATTACAAACAAAATTAATAAATGTTTTTGTTAAACGGAGAAATCAAAAAGTTCAACATAATTATAAATCCCATTATAGAACTACAAGTATTGTTTTTGATAAATGAATAAAGTTTAACATTATAGTATAACCCAGTTTGATTTTGTTATTTTAAGGTACCTACTGTTTCGGACTTAAAATTTCTTATGTTATTTTTCTGGTTTGATTTCCGGTCATGATAATAATTTATTACAACAAGTTTTCAATGTTTATACAAAACTTTATATTGCAATTAAAACATGCAAAATAGGCATTGAATTATGTTGCTCGGCTAGAATCGTCTCAGTTAGTTGATTTGTGTTTATCTGTGTATCAGGACTGTTATATGTTATTTCACACCTGCTGCTTATCTTCTAATCGACATATATATTTTTTTAAGTTGGCGCCATTTCTAGCCGTTTGTCGGTGAAGGCTGACTGTTTGTCATGTTCTATTAAGATACTATAATTATATGTGCAATGAGCAAAAACTATGAATATTAATGGAAAAATAAAGGGAGTGTTAACTTTTATTTATGTCTAATGTGACTATTGCAACTTATTTGGAATTGATATAAGTAAAATAAATAAATTTTAAAAATATATTAATTGAAAACACGACTGCCCTGCTAGAAACGAACTAAAAAGTTAAATAACAAGTGTCATTGCAGTCGGGGGACCGTTTTGTGGAACAATATTCATTCAAAGAGGTCCCCGACTGCAATGACGCTTGTTATTTAACTTTTTAGTTCGTTTTTGGCAGGGCAGTCGTGTTTTTTTTTAATTTATTTATTTTTATATCACAGATTTATGACAAATTATTATAGTTGTGTAATGTGCTGATTAGGGCCTTTCATTTGATGCCCAAATTGTAATAATCGAAGAAACAATATTTTTTTCAGATTTCAAAGTGGCGTCGTAAAGTCGCCATGTTGACACTTAAAAAAAAATAGCCAGTGTCACTCGGAATGATTTAACGATTCTAACGAAACCTCAGACATCCGAATCCGATAACCAATTAAGAAGTTAAGGTGGAATAAAGAAACTCACATACCCACAAACATACATGAACGCTGAATACATATACACTCTTTTTTTGGACAGTCGTGTAAATAAGGAAAGCGGCCACCCGTGATTTCATCCAGGAACTTTGTTCCAGCTATGATATTTTCTAAAGTTCGCGTCGAATGTATCACTGCATCATACCCATTACTGGTTAAACTCTTTTTGCCAAGTGACTCAGTAATGGGTATAAATGTATGACATTTGTCAGAATCTCGATTGTCGACACCCCGTTAGTAATGTAATAAGTCTATGACCCCCGTATTGTAATGACTTGAGTAAACCTTGCAATTTTCAAATGCTTTTCATATCGTATTTACATGCAATTTATAGTATTATTTAATCTTAAATTCAGTTCTAGTGTAGTTTTGGTGATGCTATAAAATACGTGTGAATATAATCTTAGAAGCATTTGAAAATTGCAAGTTTTAGTCAAGTCATTACTTACTCGTCTATAGACACGGGGGTAAAGCATTTTAGAGAATAACTTTTACAACATTAAAATAAAACACTTTTAACCATAGACATAGAAAAATTTTCGCTGCGCTCAAGAAGACCAACAAAGCGTGGAAAAGAAAAGTTAACATCATTCGGACATGGTCTATGTAAAAAAGAGACAAAGGATCAAGTGACATGTGCCAACAGTTTTTACAGTAAGAGCCCCTAGCGTCCCGCCTAGCAAATGAGTAATCACAGTTTGTTTAAAATATTTTTTAATCTTAATTAGAATTTAAAATAAAGTTATCGTGGAGCTATGGTGTTTTCTGCTCTAAGTAATTGTGATGTGACAAAAACAAATAATCCAAGTAATCACACTTTTCAAAGGTAAATAAGATATTGCCACACATTTCTCTAAAACGAAATTTCGCTACATTTATTCGTTTATCGACAAAGAAAACAGTATGGAACATAGTTTATTATCTTCCTTTGCCATAATATAGTCATATTTTATGAATCTAAGTCATATTTTACGTATCTCATATAAAATGTATGGATTCGTTTTCGGATCACCTGTTTATTGACTTTATTGTTCTTTGACATTCTATTTCTATGCTTTTAACGTTTCGATTTTTTTGGTTTCCCGAATGACGTTTCAGCACCTTTGCAATCCGGCCACAGCACAAAATAGTAAGTCTGTGGCCTAGCTAGGTTCATTTGTTCGTTTTGATTTGAACTTAAAAGGTTATACGAACCCAACCGGACCATATTTTTTTTCATTATTTTGACGCAATTCTAAATGTACGTATGTATAATTGTAAATGTACGTACGTAAGTTTTTAGTTTAGAATAATAAACTGAATGGCGCCAACCACCATTACTGCGGACAATATGCAAAGTTGGACAATCAAGTGCGCGTGCGATTTTTTTGTGGAGAAAATCTCTGGTAGTTTGCTGCGCTGGTGAGCAGGAAGATAGGGTTCCTTGCTTTCGGAGCTGCAATGGATGATCCCTTTTAGCTGAATTTGGCTTTTCAAAAAATGGTAGCATCTATGAATAAAAAAACCCTTCTTTTCTATTCGTTCGTCTTGTCAGCTAAAGTCCTGTTTGGGTATAGGGTAGGTAAAAATGATTATTTAAAATTTATTTTCGCGAGTGGACTTAAATAAAAAAAAACACATTAGACAATTAAACTGTACGTTATTATTCTTCTGTGAACTCTTTTTTCAGGAGTCATGGCAACGGGACTGAAACAATTTAGTCAAAATAACATTTTATAATAATGGCGGGATGTCACAAAAATTATGCCGCTTGGTGGCGCTACTGCTGCTGGAGACCTTTGTACGGGCATTTTTCCCCAATTTTACCATTTAATTTAAATTATGTCTAAAAATTATTGATACTAATAAATAATGAAAAAAGATTGATGAAAACCAAAATGTGTTGGTAGAAAAATTGATATTTACGTAAAATCGCTTCTAATTTCCAAAAATTGATGGCAAACTCATAGAAAACAACGAAATGACAGGTCTACTACATCTACACTAGCGCCAAGTTATCGGCAGTGCGCCGACTGGTGGACGATTTGTGAATCAGCAAAATTATCCTGCCATTATCTAATAGGTATTTCAAAGGCTTCGTATAAAAATAAATACTTAGGTATAAAAGTTTCATATAAAAACACCCAAAAACACTTTGTATGAACGTCATCATAATAATCCTTGCTATTTTTGAAGTGAAAACTTCTTTAGCGGCGTTGTACGCTTTTTTGTAATGGGGGAAAAATGCTAAACCCGCGTCAGTAAGAATCACGTGACCCTGATCGAAAATGCGTAAGACGGATGTGACGGATGGAGGCGGAAGTATCCCCTCTCTTTCTACGGGGCGCGTTGAAAATGTCGGCACGTCATTTTAAGACGTAAACACTTGTGTCACCAGCAACGCGCTAATTTTTAAAGTGGAACTAATAGCAGCTATCTCTTCGTTGAAATCATAGACTTATTTATACTCTGTGACTATAAGTTTTTTTAAATCATAGAATGCGTGCATGTAGAAATTAAAAAGGCCACTGGCGCGAAATCTTTAGGATTTTTTCTAATTACAAACTGATTGAATTGTGTGACTGTATAGTAATAGGAAAGAAATAATTTTAATCCTTTGCCGCTAATTTCAAAATATCAAAAAAGCACAACGTTTATATTCAAGTTCTCACTTCTGCCGGCACTCCCGGAGTGCAACCCGATTTTTTTTATTCTTAATAGTATGCAGAACCCTCTTACTTAGCATGATGTTAAAATTATTTCTAACTTACATGTACTGTACCATATATAGAACCCAGTAGGCATCGGTGCTCCGATCATGCATGCTATGCTATTTACGTTTTTTTTTATTGGTTTCTAGAGATTCTTATGCATTCTTATTAGTGATGTTTACTATAACGGATGGTTGGAAACATTCTATGTTGTGACTATTCTGTCTGTGTTGAATTAGTATTTTGAATGTGTATACAACGAGTTACAAAAAAAACATACAAGCCGAAAATGATAGATAGGGTCATACAACCCCGGAAAATTGTTATAACCACTGAAATGTACCACTTTTTTGAAAAAATAATCTTTACATGATAAATTGCATGGTCGCAAATTAACCTATACCTAAATTATGTTTTGCTTTTGCCCGTTAATGGAATTGATTATCGAAAATAATAGTCTTTTTGCATCTAGGGTTGTCACTCTGCAGTCTTACAAATAAAAAACTCTGGGGTTATTATGAAATAGCTTGTATAGCTTTTTTATTATTTTAATATCTACTGTTACGGATAATATTTTGAATTCGTGTTAAAATTAATTGTGTTCAATTTTCCTACTAATCTTTGGTAATCTCTATTCTGCTATGCCCCTATACCAGGGATGGCGAACCTTTTTGTATCAACGTGCCATTTTTCTAAAGAAATGTGTAATGAGGTCATAGATAGACGTGCCATCAAATAATTTTGACCTACCAACTAAACTCTTTATTTACTACAAATAAAAAAGTACGTTTTGCAATGTTTCAATAATACGTCTAATTTAAATTAATGAATTCGTAATTTTTCCGTAATTAATGCATAATGAATTTCGTGATCGGTGATGTGCCCATAATATTGTGTCGCGTGCCATTAATGGCACGCGTGCCATTGGTTCGCCATCCCTGCCCTATACCTTGGCCCTATACCTTGGACGAATTAACCACTGGACACGTAACGTAAGAAAATTGTATGAAATCACAATCGACCATTTTTTGCAAGTGACCCTTCACTTGCAAAAAATGGTCGATTGTGATACTCCCCCCTGGGAGTATACTCCCTATACACAACAGGGTTATTTGTAAAACACCAACAACCTCGCAGGAGTAGATTACTAACATCATAAACAACAACATTTAATTTTTTTGATCTATTCCTATCGAGTACCAAAAACTAATACCAAATGGTATTTGTTTATTGCCGTTATAAAATTCTATTCCCAACGAGTACCACTCATAAACGAATCCTAAAACAAGTTAAATGCTATGAGGTACAGTCAGTAATAAAAATGATTTTAAATGTGATTTTGAGTAGTGTTTATTTAATAAAAATCTGTCTCTCCAAACATATTAAAATGTAGTATGAAAACGTTTGGTTCATTATCATAATAACAGAGATTCTTAATTAGATAAGTACCTACATATATATATTTTTTACTTTCATCAAAATGTAACAATTAAAGAATATCACAAACAATCGACTATTATATACTTATTTACAAAAAAAACTTTTTTGTATACTGGTGGTTACTAGTATACAACAAACTATAGTATATAGAGCTGGTTAGCTCTCAACAGCATTAAGCCACCATTTCTTTTTGTAAAAGTCAATCCTCCTGTGTTTTCTGAAATTGTGGGAGGCAGAGTAACAACTTCTTTATCAGACATTTCTAAAAAAATAAACGCATAAACTAAAACGGGGATTTGTACTTGGACTTTAAAAAACACGTGATTTTAATTGTTATCTTTTAAAAATTCGACTAAGTAATACATTATATAAATACACATCATATTGAATATAAACATAGGAATACTAAAAGACTGATAAGTAAATCAATATAAAATTACAAATTAATAACTCACTGAATAAATAACACTTTCAATTTTGTTTCAAGTTATTGCGTGCACGCCACCACACACAGAAAAGTACTAAGGAATAGATAACAATATCCCTTAGAATTGACCAGTTTAATAGAAATAATAATAATTTATGCAAGAACAAAAATATTAAAAAAAACAGTCCTTATTTCATTAGTCTTAGCGTTTATTCCAACAATCAATAAAAAAATTCGTTTGCACACGGCGCTTGGATTTTGAAACTATAAAGCAAACTCACCTTTTTTCGCAAGAAAAAAAAATTGGCAAGTGATACACTTAAGCTACTCGTGTCGTGAGTAAAAATGCCGGAATGAAGTGAATTTAGGATTGTATTATGATGATCATAATATTAAATTATTAAAACGCAAAATAAATTGTTTCGGTGACTGTACCAAATGTTATGTTTTGGTATTCATTGGGAATAGATTTTTAGAGCTTCTTTTCAAAATTTAAGAATTGGGACTCGTTGGGAATAGAATTTTATAACGGCAATAAACAAATACCATTTGGTATTAGTTTTTGGCACTCGATAGGAATAGATCATTTTTTTCTACGACTTTTCCGAAAAAAGAAAAAAACAACTTTCCAAAAAAAATATGTCCGAACAGCTGATCGGTTATTATAGATAAGGATATTTAAATGTCTCATGATGATAAAGACGTATAATAAATAACCTACTAGAATTCATAAAATGAAAAAAAAAAATAGATAGGTATGTCAGAATCAAACAGGAACGTGTAAAATCGGGATATCATAGTCTATTACCGACTTTTACGATATCCCTATAATATGAAGAGTTATAGTGCTATTTATTCTATGATCTCTGATATTAGCTGCATACAAGTCTAAATTATCATCAGAAACTTATAATATACCAGGGTTATTTGTAAAACACCAACAACCTCACAGTACATTACTAACATCATAAACAACAACATTTGTTCTACGACTTTTCCGAAAACAGACACAAAATAATAGATTTTCCATACAAGCGTCCGAATAGCTGATCGAGTTTTGTATGAAAAGTGAAATTTTTCTTGTGCGTTTTTGGAAAAGTCATAGAACAAATGTTGTTGTTTATGATGTTAGTAATCTACTCCTGCGAGGTTGTTGGTGTTTTACATATAACCCTGTAATATAGTTGCTTAAAATGCCGTTTAAAAAAATCCTTTTTTTCTTTACTTTAGAAGTTATAATACCTTTTAACTGATGAAACTCCACAGATATTTCCACAAAGCGATAATGCATTGCCCCATACAACGATGCATTCGCAGCTAAATTATCCGCAATTTTAATACTTAAACGCTGCGGAAGGACACAACATACTATGTAAAAATGTTTATCAGGATCAAGATAAGGGCATAATTATAAACGCCAGCACAGAAACGTTTTCCGTATGTAAAAAAAGGTAGCCGCCATTAAAGCATTGCTATGACCATTAGGTGTTTAGCAAAAAACTTTGTGGTAAAAATCATACCTGCCTGGTCAACAAAAAGGTGCAACTGCCACGACACTGTCAGAAGAAAATCTACTTTGTGGCTTAAAAAATAAGTAGTGAATTTGCATGCTACGAGGTTTTATTGGAATATCCTAAAATAACAATTCAAATGCACGTTGGAAAACTGTATGAACTGGTTACATTTCTGTAATCTGTTGCAGTTACCGCGTAGGAGCGAGATGGTAATACAAACGTTGCTTAATCTGGTTCAGAGAGAAAAGGATAGATACAGTTCTGCGTGTGTATTTCTAATGTAGCCGGTAGCCAATCGGGGCGGGGCTGGGCGTAACCTTCGGATTCTTTATTTAAAATAGGTTTTAAAGTTTGAAATTGGATGGGTCGAAATGGACTTAGGAGTTTTTAAAAAGAGTATTTTATCGTATCAAGACTATGCAGGAAGCTATAAGTTCACATTATTTATTAGAAAGAAATCAACCTCTCTTTCTTATTAGAGCAAAATGGTGAAACGGCATGTGACGTTAATTAAGCACAGTTTATTACGTCATTAAGTAAGGTGCCACCTGCTTTTTTGCTAATCCTTTACTTCTTGATATCTCGTCGTTAAAAACACATTAATGTGTATTAAACGTGATACGTATAACTAATTAGGTTATTAAGTATACACTGAGAAAAACGGGCTACTTAAAATTGGCAAATTTGTAATGCACTGGCAGCCAGATACGTATAATGTGCTTTTCACATGAAATAAATAAGAGCCATACTTATAATGAAACGACACCATGTTCAGTAAGTATGCGGCATAATGCCCTGTAAAGACAATGTAAACGAGTTACTTGTAATGAGGCCGAATCCTTAATACGTAAGCCGCATCATGAAATTACTGTGCCCGCACTGTTAACGTTTACGTATGCGGTTTAATGATGCCGCATATGTATTAACAGAGCAGCATACGTAATTTACTTAACCCGCAACAGGAAATATGTATGCGCTATACGTACGAAGGTATACAGCCGCATTATTTCAGTATCCAGGCTCTTTACAACAGTAACTGGTTGCCAAATCATTGTACTGACTCCGTCTCATTAAGTAATGGTCCGGGTTACGTACATAATGTACGAGCAGGGTCGGAGATATGCCGATACATTTTACGTACACGGGATAATTAATAATGTCTCCGCCTACATAATCATTTACGTATCCTGGCTCATTTTACGAACTCCGTTTACTTACTGGCAGTGTTTGGTACATAGAATCTTTATGACGTCAGCCGCATCATGAAATTACTGTGGCGCACTCTTTACATTTACGTATGCGGTTTAATGATTCCGCACAGAGCAGCATACATAATTTACTTAACCCGTTACATAAAATATGTATCCGCTATACGTACGAAATTATACAGTCGCATTATTTCAGTATCCAGGCTCTTTATAACAGTAACTGGTTGCCAAATCATTGTACTGTCTCTGTTTCATTAAGTAATGGTCCCGGTTACGTCCATAATGTACAAGCAGGGTCGGAGATATGCCGATACATTTTACGTACACGGGATAATTAATAATGTCTCCGTCTACATTATCAGGTATTACGTATCCTGGCTCATTTTACCAACGCCGTTTACTTACTGACTGTGTTTGGTACGTAGAATCTTTATGACGTCAGCCGCATCATTAAATTACTGTGGCGCATTATTTACAGTTACGTATGCGGCTTAATGATTCTGCACGGAGCAGCATACGTAATTTACTTAACCCGTAACATAAAATATGTATGCGCTATACGTACGAATAATTAAACAGCTGCATTATTTCAGTATCCAGGCTCTTTATAATAGTAACTGGTTGCTAAATCATTGTACTGTCTCTGTCTCATTAAATAATGGTTCCGGTTACGTACATAATGTACGAGCAGGGTCGGAGATATGCCGATACATTTTACGTACACGGGATAATTAATAATGTCTCCGTCTACATCATCAGTTTTTACGTATCCTGGCTCATTTTACGAACTCCGTTTACTTACTGACTGTGTTTGGTACGTAGAATCTTTATGACGTCAGCCGCATCATTAAATTACTGTGGCGCATTATTTACAGTTACGTATGCGGCTTAATGATTCTGCACGGAGCAGCATACGTAATTTACTTAACCCGTAACATAAAATATGTATCCGCTATACGTACGAATAGTTATACAGCTGCATTATTTCAGTATCCAGGCTCTTTATAACAGTAACTGGTTGCCAAATCATTGTACTGTCCCTGTCTCATTAAGTAATGGTCCCGGTTACGTACATAATGTAAGAGCAGGGTCGGAGATATGCCGATACATTTTACGTACACGGGATAATTAATAATGTCTCCGTCTACATCATCAGTTATTACGTATCCTGGCTCATTTTACGAACTCCGTTTACTTACTGACTGTGTTTGGTACGTAGAATCTTTATGACGTCAGCCGCATCATTAAATTACTGTGGCGCATTATTTACAGTTACGTATGCGGCTTAATGATTCTGCACGGAGCAGCATACGTAATTTACTTAACCCGTAACATAAAATATGTATGCGCTATACGTACGAATAGTAATACAGCTGCATTATTTCAGTATCCAGGCTCTTTATAACAGTAACTGGTTGCTAAATCATTGTACTGTCTCTGTCTCATTAAGTAATGGTTCCGGTTACGTACATAATGTACGAGCAGGGTCGGAGATATGCCGTTACATTTTACGTACACGGGATAATAAATAATGTCTCCGTCTACATCATCAGTTATTACGTATCCTGGCTCATTTTACGAACTCCGTTCACTTACTTACTGTGTTTGGTACGTAGAATCTTTATGACGTCAGCCGCATCATTAAATTACTGTGGCGCACTCTTTACATTTACGTATGCGGCTTAATGATTCTGCACGGAGCAGCATACGTAATTTACTTAACCCGTAACATAAAATATGTATGCGCTATACGTACGAATAGTTATACAGCTGCATTATTTCAGTATCCAGGCTCTTTATAACAGTTACTGGTTACCAAATCATTGTACTGTCTCTGTCTCATTAAGTAATGGTTCCGGTTACATTTTTGTTTTTAGGCCGATTTTGATGAAACTCGGTTTTCTGGTACTATTATACAAGAAAGCTTGGGAAAAAAATGTGAACAAAATGAAGTTGTGAATAAATGATTTATTTATTTATTATTATTATTATTATTATCTATTTTTTATATCTTATTATTGCGTTGCTGTTTTCTGTCAAAATAGTACCAAAAAACGGAGTTTTATCGAAATCGGCTCACGAACAAAAAAGTTAACAGCCATATTGGACTTTTCAATATTTTCAACATTGCGTTGCTGTTTTCTCTTTATAATAGTTCTGAAAACCATGTTTCATGGAAATCAGCCCACAAACAAAAGAATTGGCCGCCATCTTGGATTTTTCAATATTTCGAAATTTGCGTTGTTATTTCTTTGTCAAAATTGTACTATAAACTGAGTTTCATCGAAATCAGCCCAAAAACAAAAAAGCTGGCCGCCGTCTTGGATATTTCTATTATTTTTAACATTGCGTTGTTATTTCCTTGTTAAAATCATACAAAAAACCAAGTTTAATCGAAATCGACCTAAAAACAAAAAAATGGCCGCTATCTTGGATTTTTATATATTTAGTATTGTGATGCTGTTTACTTGCCAATATAGTACCAAAGACCGAGTTTCATCGAAATCGGCCCAAAAACAAAAATGTTGGCCGCTGTCTTTGCTTTTTTTTCAATTTTAAACATTGCGTTGCTGTTTTCTTGTCAAAATAGTACCAAAATGCGAGTTTCATCGAAATCGGCCGACAAACAAAAAGTTGACCGCCATCTTGAATTTTTAAATTTTTAACATTGCGTTGTTATTTGCCTTGTTAAAATACCACCATTAACGGGAGTTTCATCGAAATCGGCCGAAAAACAAAGAAGTTGGCCGCCATCTTGGATTTTTTTATATTTTTAACATTGCTTTGTTATTGCCTTGTTAAAATAACACCATTAACGAAGTTTCATCGAAATCGGCCTAAAAACAAAAAAATTGGCCGCCATCTTGGATTTTTATATGTTTAACATTGCGTTGCTGTTTTCTTGTCGAAATAGTATCAAAAATCAAGTTTCATCAAAATCGGCCCACAAACAAAAAAGTTGGCCACCATCTTGGATTTTTTATATTTTTAACATTGCGTTGTTATTGCCTTGTTAAAATAACACCATTAACGAAGTTTCATCGAAATCGGCCGAAAAACAAAAAAGTTGGCCGCCATCTTGGATTTTTATAGGTTTAACATTGCGTTGCTGTTTTCTTGTCGAAATAGTATCAAAAATCGAGTTTCATCAAAATCGGCCCACAAACAAAAAAGTTGGCCACCATCTTGGATTTTTTATATTTTTAACATTGCGTTGTTATTGCCGTGTTAAATTAACACCATTAACAAAGTTTCATCGAAATCGGCCCAAAAACAAAAAAGTTGGCCGCCATTTTGGATTTTTTACATTTTTAACATTGCCTTGTTATTGCCTTGTTAAAATAACACCATGAAACAAGTTTCATCGAAATCGGCCCAAAAACAAAAAAGTTGGCCGCCATCTTGGATTTTCATATTTTTTACCTTGCGTTGCTGTTTTCTTGTCTATATAGTATCAAAAATCGAGTTTCATCGAAATCGGCCCAAAACCAAAAAAGTTGGCCGCCATCTTGGATTTTTTTACGTTTTAACATTGCTTTGTTATTGCCTTGTTAAAATAACACCATTAACAAGTTTCATCGAAATCGGCCGAAAAACAAAGAAGTTGGCCGCCATCTTGGATTTTTTTATATTTTTAACATTGCGTTGTTATTGCCTTGTTAAAATAACACCATAAACTAAGTTTCATCTTAATCGGCCAAAAGACAAAAAAGTTGGCCGCATCTTGGATTTTTATATTTTTAGCATTGCTTTGCTGTTTTTTTGTCAAAATGGTAACAAAAACCGAGTTTCATCGAAATCGGCCCAAAAACAAAAAAGTTGGCCGCCATCTTGGTTTTTTTTACATTTTTAACATTGCCTTGTTATTGCCTTGTTAAAATAACACCATGAAACAAGTTTCATCAAAATCGGCCTAAAAACAAAAAAAGTTGGCCGCCATCTTGGATTTTCATATTTTTTACCTTGCGTTGCTGTTTTCTTGTCTAAATAGAATCAAAAATCGAGTTTCATCGAAATCGGCCGAAAAACAAAGAAGTTGGCCGCCATCTTGGATTTTTTTACATTTTTAACATTGCTTTGTTATTGCCTTGTTAAAATAACACCATAAACTAAGTTTCATCTTAATCGGCCAAAAGACACAAAAGTTAGCCGCCAACTTGGATTTTCATATTTTTTACCTTGCGTTGCTGTTTTGTTGTCTATATAGTATCAAAAATCGAGTTTCATCGAAATCTGCCCAAAAACAAAAAAGTTGGCCGCCATCTTGGATTTTTTGTACATTTTTAACATTGCCTTGTTATTGCCTTGTTAAAATAACACCATGAAACAAGTTTCATCGAAATCGGCCCGAAAACAAAAAAGTTGGCCGCCATCTCGGATTTTCATATTTTTTACCTTGCGTTGCTGTTTTCTTGTCTATATAGTATCAAAAATCGAGTTTCATCGAAATCGGGCCAAAAACAAAAAAGTTGGCCGCCATCTTGGATTTTTTACATTTTTAACATTGCTTTGTTATTGCCTTGTTAAAATAACACCATTAACGAGTTTCATCGAAATCGGCCCACAAACAAAAAAGTTGGCCGTCATCTTGGATTTTTATATTTTTAACATTGCGTTGTTATTGCCTTGTTAAATTAACACCAGAAACCAAGTTTTATCGAAATCAGCCGAAAGACAAAAAAGTTGGCCGCCATCTTGGATTTTCATATTTTTAACATTGCGTTGCTGTTTTGTTGTCTGTATAGTATCAAAAATCGAACTTCATCGAAATCGGCCCAAAATCAAAAAAGTTGGCTGCCTTCTTGGATTTTTTTACATTTTTAACATTGCCTTGATATTGCCTTGTTAAAATAACACCATGAAACAAGTTTCATCGAAATCGGCCCAAAAACAAAAAAGTTGGCCGCCATCTTGGATTTTTATATTTTTAACATTGCGTTGCTGTTTTCTTGTCAAAATAGTTTCAAAAATCGAGTTTCATCGAAATCGGCCCACAAACAAAAAGTTGACCGATATCTTGAATTTTTAAATTTTTAACATTGCGTTGTTATTTGCCTTGTTAAAATAACACCATTAACGGGAGTTTTTTCGAAATCGGCCGATAAACAAAGAAGTTGGCCGCCATCTTGGATTTTTTTATATTTTTAACATTGCGTTGTTATTGCCTTGTTAAAATAACACCATTAACGAAGTTTCATCGAAATCGGCCAAAAAACAAAAAAGTTGGCCGCCATCTTGGATTTTTATATGTTTAACATTGCGTTGCTGTTTTCTTGTCGAAATAGTATCAAAAATCGAGTTTCATCGAAATCGGCCCACAAACAAAAAAGTTGGCCACCATCTTGGATTTTTTATATTTTTAACATTGCGTTGTTATTGCCGTGTTAAGTTAACACCATTAACAAAGTTTCATCGAAATCGGCCCAAAAACTAAAAAGTTGGCCGCCATTTTGGATTTTTTTACATTTTTAACATTGCCTTGTTATTGCCTTGTTAAAATAACACCATGAAACAAGTTTCATCGAAATCGGCCCAAAAACAAAAAAGTTGGCCGCCATCTTGGATTTTCATATTTTTTACCTAGCGTTGCTGTTTTCTTGTCTATATAGTATCAAAAATCGAGTTTCATCGAAATCGGCCCAAAACCAAAAAAGTTGGCCGCCATCTTGGATTTTTTTACGTTTTAACATTGCTTTGTTATTGCCTTGTTAAAATAACACCATTAACAAGTTTCATCGAAATCGGCCGAAAAAAAAGTTGGCCGCCATCTTGGATTTTTTTATATTTTTAACATTGCGTTGTTATTGCCTTGTTAAAATAACACCATAAACTAAGTTTCATCTTAATCGGCCAAAAGACAAGAAGTTGGCCGCATCTTGGATTTTTATATTTTTAGCATTGCTTTGCTGTTTTTTTGTCAAAATAGTAACAAAAACCGAGTTTCATCGAAATCGGCCCAAAAAACAAAAAAGTTGGCCGCCATCTTGGATTTTTTTACATTTTTAACATTGCCTTGTTAAAATAACACCATGAAACAAGTTTCATCAAAATCGGCCTAAAAACAAAAAAGTTGGCCGCCATCTTGGATTTTCATATTTTTTACCTTGCGTTGCTGTTTTCTTGTCTATATAGTATCAAAAATCGAGTTTTATCGAAATCGGCCCACAAACAAAAAAGTTGGCCGCCATCTTGGATTTTTTATATTTTTAACATTGCGTTGTTATAGCCTTGTTAAAATAACACCATTAACGAGTTTTATCGAAATCGGCCCACAAACAAAAAAGTTGGCCGCCATCTTGGATTTTTTATATTTTTAACATTGCGTTGTTATAGCCTTGTTAAAATAACACCATTAACGAGTTTCATCGAAATCGGCCGAAAAACAAAGAAGTTGGCCGTCATCTTGGATTTTTTGTATTTTTAACATTGCGTTGTTATTGTCTTGTTAAAATAACACCATTAACGAAGTTTCATCGAAATCGGCCGAAAAACAAAAAAGTTGGCCGCCATCTTGGATTTTTTTATATTTTTATTATTCGTTGCTGTTTTATTGTCGAATTAGTACCAAAAGCCGAGTTTCATCGAAATCGGCCCAAAAACAAAAAAGTTTTCCGCCATCTTGGATTTTTAATGTTTCGTTGTTATTTTCGTGTTAAAATAATACAAAAAATATAAAAAACCGGGCAAGTGCGAGTCGGACTCGCGCTCGAAGGGTTCCGTACCAAAAAACGGCAAAAAAATCACGTTTGTTGTATGGGAGCCCCCCTTAAATATTTATTTTATTCTGATTTTAGTATTTATTGTTATAGCGGCATCAGAAATACATCATCTGTGAAAATTTCAACTGTCTACCTGTTGTTGCTATTAATATAGAGCAAAAAACGGCAAAAAAAAAACACGTTTGTTGTATAGGAGCCCCCCTAAATACTTATTTTATTATGTTTTTAGTATTTGTTGTTGTAGCGGCAACAGAAATACATCATCTGTGAAAATTTCAGCTGTCTAGCTATCACGGTTCATGAGATACAGCCTGGTGACAGACAGACAGACAGACGGACAGCGGAGGCTTAGTAATAGAGTCCTGTTTTTACCCTTTAGGTACGGAACCCTAAAAACCGAGTTTTATCTAAATCGGCCCTCAAATGAAATAGTTTGCCGCCATCTTGAATTTTTTAATGTTTTCAATGTTGCGCTGTTATTTTTGTGTCGAAATAGTACCAAAAACCGAATTTCATTAAAAACGGCCCACAAACAAAAAAGTCGGCGGCCATCTTTGGTATTTTTTATATTTTTAAGATTGCATTGCTGTTTTCTTGCCAAAATAGTTCCAAAAACCGAGTTTCATTTTAATCGGCCCATAAACAAAAAGTTGGCCGCCATCTTGGATTACCTATATGTTCTTAGTAGGTAACTCGACGAACCTATAGATATCCCGAAACATTTTAAGTAGTCGCATTAGTTAAAAGATACCCTGGAACCGGAAAAAAACAGCCGCTATGCGTAACATAAGTAACCGCATACATTATACTGCAGGCGGTACGTAACATAAGTAAGCGGGTTCATTATAATGAAACGCGCTATTTACAAATAGCGCGGTTAATTACGTCGTCGTACTGCGCATTTAACGTGTTTGGGGTTGCCATCACATTAAATTTATGTTGTTTGGTGGTCATTAAGCTACTTCATAAGTTTATTTAGCGTGTTTGTGTTTGCTCTTTTTTTACAAACAAGTGGGCAACCACTTTAGTTGACTAAAAATATAAGCGAAACAAAATAAGTCTTTTAGATGCAAATTGCTACCATCTGGCTACTTTCTAACGTTACAATTTTGTATTTTAGTAGCCGACTGCTGTATTTTATTGTAATGTAAGAATCGAACAAACATACAGGGGACGGGCGAATCCACGCAGAAAATATCTCCAGAAACAAATTTTCAAAATTTTATTGGCAACTGTACTTTTTGTTCAGTCATCTTTTAACTCTTCATTTTCCACTTGAAATAGGATTAATTTAAACTTTCCTTTATTCAAAATCAAATGAAAACTGTTTTTTTTTTGCGAAGCTACCATGATTTATTTGAAAATTAGATACAAAAACATCAAAATACAAAATAATGTCAAATGACATTGACAGTTTTTCTATAGACAAACGTCAGAGCGTTTTACAACCATCAATTTTGATGGTTGTTTGGTTGCAACGCTCTGACGTTTGGAACGGGAAAGTTGTTTACAACCGAATATCACGCTCTAATGTTTGTAACGGCATTAGAGCGTTCGGTTGCACTCGGAGCGTAGGTTCGGAACGACCCCCAGCGACATCTACAATTAGCTTTGCGTTGCCAACCCCATTCTTTATGGTCAAGCTGTAGGTACATTAAACTGCAGTACTATACTTATAAGTAACCGGGTACATTATAATTAACGCGGTTACCTTGGAGTTGCCATCATATTAAAGTTATGTTGTTTGGTTGGTGGTCTAGCTACTCTACTTCATAAGTTTATTTCATAATTTTATTAATGCATCTCTTTGCAAGGTTTTATTACAGAGTTTCAGTGGCCTTCTTTCGGCTCCATCATCAGATCCTGAACACTAATTCCCAACACAGTACTCGTCAAGACGATTCAAACGAGCCCAAACTCGATGGGGTGGCGTGGTTTTATTAAAGAGTTCCTGTGTCCTTCTTCCGGCTTAATCATCAGACCCTGGAAACTTTTTCCCAACAAAGTACTTGGAAAGATGATGCATGCAAACGAGCCCAAACTTGATGGGGTTGCACGGTTTCAATATTGAAAGCAACCTAATAAAACGTGTTAATTATAATCGATGATATTGAAAGAAAGCTGTAAGTTTATACAATAATCAAAATGAAAAAGGGAGTTGCTTCCTTTTACACCAACGCAACGTACCGTAGTATTGCCGTGGCGTTAGTATCAAATCAATGAAATTATTAGTAATATATGTTAATGGTCATTCGAATTATTCGAATGATTTAGATAATCGAATGATCATTCATAATCGCGCATCGCTAGCATCTGCAACACCGGATTTCACTTGCCAAAAGGGTCGCGTCGTCGTAACAGCGTTAGCCATGAATTTTATGGAAGAAAATTAGTAATGCAGGATTAGAAGAACTATTACCAATCCTACAGGGTAAGTTATTGTCACGGTTTTATTTAATCAAGATTTTTGTTTTATTTAGATTATAAATTTTCTTAGATCTGTCGCACTCGCACCGCAATGAAATATGTATGTTGCGTCATACATAAATTAACCCTTCGTTTTCACCAAGAAACATAGGTAGGTAGTGTAGGTACTAGGTAGGTCTTAGATTATCTAAGCTAGTTTTATACAAAACTTGTAGAATTCTCGTTTGTAAACTAAAGATTTAAATCGTCCGTAAACATAAGAACGCATCACGCATGCGTGCGCCATTTTGAAAGATTTGAAATAATACTGATAGGTAGGATCATGTAAATGCTTAGATGAAATAAATTCATCTAAGTGTAAATGAGCTAGCAAAGCGTACTTGCTTCATCCAAGTCTGCTAGGACTAAGTAGTTTTGATGACTATTTGGATCATGTAAACGAGCAAACCAAGTAAACTTTGACGTCGCCGTATACAATACAAAAAGCTACTTTGTCCAAGTTACTTGGTCCAAGTATACTTGGATCGTGTCAACGGGTATCCAAGTATATTTTGATCAAAGTTTTTTCACCCACAAACAACAGACATTCGTATTTGACAAGTAGGTATTTGTTTGTTTTATTGAAAAAATCTGTTTAATACTAATTACAAACAAGTTTAAAACCTTATCCATTGCTTGTTGGATAAAGTTGTAAGCTTTACTAAACGGACAGCATTTTTCTTATTGAAAACCAGGAGACCGCCCCGAACCTGACTCCGACTGAACGCATGTAGGCAATTACAAAATTAGGTACCTACATAACTAGTTTTGTACATGTTTGTTTTATTATTTGTATTTTTCAGACAATCTTATAACAACACTTGAAACTGCAATTCTTTTAAATGATGAGAATTTGAAAGAATTGGTTCCCAAGATTGGCCCCAGAATCAAATTCAAAAATTTGCTACTACAACATCAAAAGGTGGCCGGTTTCAATGTATGTACCAACTTGTTTATATTGTACATCTTGTATTTAGTTAATAAAAATGTTTTCTTTTTTTTCTCTTGGACCGATGCTGTATACTTTGTAATAAAGCTTTTTAATTATTTTTCTAGAACCTTGAAATTAAGAATGGTGAGCTAAACAACTCTACTCAAAACGCTGAACAGGACACTGATGATAATGACGATGATGCAAAAATCTCTGCAAATTGTACTTCTACTGCAGCTAATAACACTGTGAGTTACTCATAATCATAACATTAGGTACTCAGTTTGATAACAAAACGTACTTAAAAATTTGACAAATTGTAACGACCATTTAACATGTTTCTCTTCGAAAGATGTTTCTGTTCCAATAGAGATTTTCTCTTGACAAGTTTACAATATTGTAGAATTGTAATACAATTCTGACAAGCGGCCTCACCCTTTTTTGGTGCTCACTAAAATTTTTATTTTGTAGCTGAGTTTGGTAGGTACTTTATGTTTGTGATATGGACCAAAAGGACTGGCTTGAAAAATAGACGGGCGCTCTATCCTCGCTAGCGTTGCTGGCTTGGCTTGAAAAATTGTTTAGACAAGGCCAATACCAAGCCATTGCTGTGACTGGCAGCCAGCGATGGCCTTGTGCAAACCTTTCTTAAGATAAAATTGCCCGTCATTAAGATAGGACTGTTTTTGTCCTCCGTAGACCGATTCTAAGATTTCATTTTTTTTGTTTCAGGTATTGAAACTATTAAATGTAATGTTATTTTCTTTATCAGTAATAGCTTGTATCAGTAATTAGAAGGCACTAGTTAAAGTTAGTGTGCTAGTAGAGTTTAGGTATATTGTTTAACCAGCAAAATGTAAGTACATCCGTATGTATAGTTTTATTTAGTACATTATTAAAACCAGTATTATTACAACCCGTATAGTTATACAGGTCATACACCATCAATTCGATCGTCCATTTGGCATGATACTGCCGATTGGATCCAATCGAATTGATCGTGTGTCGGCAGTGGATTGGCTGGACAGATCGAATTGACGGAACAATCAAAATTCAATTCTTTTGTCTGGATCATGCCGATTGGATCATGCTGATTGGACCGTGTATGGCAGTGAGCGATCGATCGTATGATTTTCTTAACCAACTTCAAAATAGAAGGAGGTTCTTAATTAGATTGAATATATTTGTTTTATCATTGTTTGCGCGTATCTTCGACATTTGTAGACCGATTTTGATGTTTCTTTTTCTTTATTTTTTCTTTTTAACCGATTTTAAAAAAAGTAGGTTCTCAGTTTGACCAGTATCCGCGATTATCTCACGATTGGCTGAACTGATTTTAATGCGGTTTCCATAAAAGTATTTGTTGCATTAAGGAGGTTTTAGTATTTTAACCGACTTCAAAAAAGGTGGTTCTCAGTTTGACCTGTATAATATGCATGTTTGTCCGCGATTACCTCGTGTATGGCCTGGATTACTAAGTAGTATACAGGGTGGTCCAAATAGTGACGTCCAAGAATTTTTTTTAGATTATTCACACCTGGGTGCATCTGAAAATACACTATGTATGTTCCGCGATTTTTCGTAGTTTAGGTAGTTATGATTTTTAAATGAGTTATTACGAATTTTCTACCGAACGGACCAAAAAAATTCATAACTCCTTTCATATAAAAAAAAATAATAGTTTTATTTTTGCAACATAATTGTCTTAAAACACTCTTCCATACATAAAATAATCAACTACATTACATCCAGATAAGTTCCTGAAAAAAGGGTCGAAAGTGAAAATTTTAGGTTTTACTTCGTCGAAGTAACATTTTAACAATTCTTTTAAAAATACAAAATGGATATTTCATCAATTCAAACTGATTTTTAAAACTTAAGTGGCTTCTTAGCTTAGCAGATAAAACACAAAACCGGCCAAGTGCGAGTCGGACTCGCGCACGAAGGGTTCCGTATCAAAAAACAGGGGCCGTACCGGCTAACGCATCGATTATCGAAAAGTCTGCCGAGTTTCAAATTAAAAGAAATAAATGGAGCCCCAAGTGGGCCAAAATGGCAAACCCCAATTCATGATGTCACACGAACATCGATATCTTCCAAATTACGTCAACAGAAAGTACAAAACGAAATTCCTTACTTTGATTTTTCTGTTTTAAGTTGAAAGCCGGCAGACTTTTCGATAATCGATTCCTTAGCCGGTACGGCCCCTGCAAAGAAAATTAGGTTTGTTGTATGGGAGCCCCCTTAAATATTTATTTTTATTCTGTTTTTAGCATTTGTTGTTATAGCAGCAATAGAAATACCTACACGATCTGTGAAAATTTCAACTGTCTACCTGTAGTCGTTATCAATATCGAGAAAAAACAGCAAAAAAAATGACGTTTGTTGTATCGGAGCCCCCCTTTATTATTTATTTTATTCTTTTTTTTAATATTTGTTGTTATAGCGGCAACAGAAATACATCATCTGTGAAAATTTCAACTGTCTAGCTATTACGGTTCATGAGATACAACTTGGTGACAGACAGACAGACGGACAGCGGAGGCTTAGTAATAGGGTCCCGTTTTTACCCTTTGGTTTGATAGGGCATTTTATCCTGAAATTGGCTTTCAAAGTTTGTAGGGTGAAAAATCTCCTACTGTTTAAAAACACCCAATATTTAACTTTTTTCTATTCCTAGCTCTAAAAATTGTAAGATATCGTCGACTGCATTAAATAAAACTAAAATTCACACACACAGTAAGAAAATAATGTAAGCTATTTATTGGTATACACAAGAATTTATGTACACCCATTTTTAACCTACTTCAAAAAAAGGAGGAGGTTATCAAGTCGACAGTATTTTTTTATATTTTTTTTATGTATGTTTTACCATATCTTTGTCAGTTGTTATCCGATTTATACAATTCTTTTTTATCTCAAAGAACAAAGTTTGTGTGTGGTCCCATAAAAAAATTACAGAGATCTGGCAGGTAGTTTTTTCATAATCCTGAAAAATATCAATTATTTAGCTTGCCATCACACGTGTTTATACGGATTTTCGGACATAACATCTTTGTTTATGAACCGATTTAGATGATTCTTTTTTTGTTTGAAAGGGCATACTTCAAGAGTGGTCACATTTTAATTTCATTGGTATTGGATTTTGAACTTAGAAGATACACAAGGGAACTCCTCAAAGTCAAATAGTATATGTAAAGTGATTTAGATGTTGGTAGGTTTATGACAATCCGAAACAAACCAAACCATGGCCTCCGATGCAACGTTCTGGACTAGACTTGGACTACGAGGACACAAAGGAACTCCTCAAAAACAAACAGCATAAATTTGGAAATAGAGTTGTGGGCATTTTACCATTGAAAATATTTTATAAATTTAAAAAAAATATTTACACGCTTACATACCTACCACTAAAAAGTTGAAAATAAAAAAGCTTTTTTTTTTTAAGAAAACCTTCAAAAAACCTGAAACAAAAACAGCTTCAAAATTAAATACCTCTGAAAAAGCAAGAAATAATATTCAAATCATCATTACTTACGCATAACATTCTTAATAATCACGTCTAATGAAGTCGGGTGGGGCTATAAGAAATATTAAAAAAAGTTGTCTTCCAGCCCCACCCGACTTCAATAGACGTGATTATTAAGAATGTTATGCGTAAATAATGATTTGAATATCATTTCTTGCTTTTTTAGAGGTATTTAATATTGAAGCTGTTTTTGTTTCAGGTTTTTTGAAGGTTTTTCTTTTTTATTTTATTTTTATTTGGAAAAAAATCAATATTTTAATACATATGGATTAAAAACACCAATGATATTTAGCTACACCCATGATTATGTATCCTCTAAGAGGATGTCGCGCTACCCGCGCCCACGCCCGATGAGTTACATTATGAAATTCAGTACAACATTATAACCATCATCGTTCGGATGATATAATGACGAGGAGGGAGAGGAAAGTCAAAATCAAAGTAAAGTAAAAGTCAAATCCAAGCTTAAAGTCGAAACCCTTAGTAAAGGGTTTTAAATAAGTAGAATAGAATAAGTAACAATTTTTTTGTGATATTTTAAAGTTTTTAATTGAGTTCCATTTAAGTGAGATCCATTTGAGTTAAATTTAATGCTTTCAATGATATCTTACTATTTTTAGCGATAAGAATGAATAAAATTGTTAAAATAAATTTTCAAACAATCTTATTATGTTAACGGATTTTTCACCTTACAAACTTTGAAAGCCGATTTCACCATAAAATGTCCTATCAAGAGTCACTTTTTTTGTTTTATATACTAAGCTAAGAATCCACTTAAGTTTTTAAAATCAGTTTGAATTGATGAAATATCCATTTTGTATTTTTAAAAGAATTGTTAAAATGTTACTTCGTCGAAGTAAAACCTAAAATTGTCACTTTCGACCCTTTTTTCAGGAACTTATCTAGATGTCGTGTAGTTGATTTTACGTATGGAAGAATGTTTCAAGACAATTAAGTTACAAAAGGAAAATTCAAAAAGTTCTTAATATAAAAGGAGTTATGAATTTTTTTGTTTAGTCCGGTAGAAAATTCGCAAAAACACATTAAAAAATCATTACTTCGAAACTACGAAAAATCTCGGAACATACATAGGGTATTTTCGGATGCACCCAGGTGTGAGTAACCTAAAAAAAAATCTTGGACGTCACCGTCTGGACCACCCTGTATATTTAGTATTTAAATAGTATTCAGTATTTATCATTAGCTAGCTTAACTCAATAACTGCGTGGCATTTAACCGATATTAAAAAGGAGGACGTTTTCAATTCGTCGGAATCAGTTGGAGTGTTGCCTTTGGGGCGCTATGGGTAAAAAGACTTAAGGTCAAGCCACACAGCGGGCGTGACGGGGCGCGGCGTGACGGGGCGCGACGGGAGTTCACACTGCGGGCGTGATCTCGCCTACGTTCCGCCCCGCCGCGCTTCCGATTTGTATTCACGCTCGGCGCGACGGCGGCGTGGTGCGACGGGACGCGACCCGTCGCGCCACGCCGGCCTTTGTGACTTCGTCCATAGTATCTAGTACATTACAACTTCTCAGCGTCGCGTCGCCGTCCCGTCCCGTCACGCCACGCCCGCTGTGTGGCTTGGCCTTTAGTTTTTTTTAATCGGTTACCGATGACTGTTTGTGGTCTTATTCGATTTAGGGCACATATAGGAACATGTTTAAACTTATAAACTGTTTTTGTTAAATGCATATTTACTGAGTTGTATCAATTTTCGATCATTGTCCCCATCAATTTATGTCATGGCATAAGAATTAAAATTAAATAAAACTTTTTATTCTTAAGGTATGATTCCGATGTCGGCAGCACTGCTGCGCAGTGCAAAAATCTTCAAAGTTAAAATTACTCGAAAAATATACATTTTACGAAAAAGTGTATAAAGCCTAAATTGTTTCTATAGTACGGCTAATTTCAACCTATTTCTACTAGTATAGGTTATGGGGCCCTATTTTTGAATCGCTCGACTCCAGTCGAGCGCTCGTTTCTACTGATTTTCGATCGACTTATGACTCAAAACAATGGGATGTCGAACGAAAATCACTCGAAAAGAGCGCTCGACGCCTGCCGAGCGATTCAAAAATAGGGCCCATGGTCCCATTTGGCAGAAAGCATGAAACTTGGCATGCGTGTAGCTTTTACGGATATAATAAAATATAGAAGTAGCAGCAAGTCGTAAAGTGATTCCCCCCCCCCCCGTTTTGTGTCCCCAATTGCAGTTTTTATTTTTTAAATAAAAAACGGTGAAAGCTTCAACAAAACTATTTAAGAACAATATATTTGTCATTAAATTCTCTATTAACCAATTTTTGAACGAAGGTGATAGCACTTATAGTTTTCATATTATGTTTGAGATTCTTCTGATGTTTTTTGAAAAAATCACCCTGTGGGAATCGTATAGGACGACACCGATATTTTTTTATTAAAGAATGAGACTTAGCACGCTTGTTTCATATGTGGACTAGAGTTTAAATCGCCCGGGAGACAGCGGGGGACACCCTGCTGGGGGGAGGGGGAGGGGGTGAAATTTTCTAACGCCACGCGTACTGTTGGGTATAATAACTGCTAATTTATAGCTACAATGGCAAATCGGGTATCATTTTCGGATAAATAAAGGATGGCCAATCATTTTCAGAAATAAAAAAACACCTTCAGATACAAAAAAATGAATTGCCGTAATTGAAATGCAGAACATCTAAAATTTGTCAAAAAGAAATTATTCCAGTGACGATATTTTTCTAACGAATGCCGATATCGGCTTGAAAAAAATAACCTAGTACAGACTCGTGTAATTTAAATTAAAAAATAAATACAATTTGTGATTAGTCATGAAATAGGTAGTTTTATTAATTGCCTAAATTCCGTTACTTACCCAATGATTGTGAGTTTGTTTTGAAAACTATAAGTCCTATATCAACATACTTCCAAGAAAGTTATTGTAGAAAATTTAATAAAAAATATATTGCTTTTCGACAGTTTTGCTGTAGCTTTCACCGTTTACGGTAACCTTTTTAAATTAGAATAAGAAATGGGGAATTTTTATAGATTTATTTATGCTACTGCCACGCTGTATATAATATTTTTAACACATTTTTTATGAAACTATTCTAATGAAACTTATATTTTTGAAATTCGTATGAATATGGCTTTCTTATCATATTTTTTCAAGCCGATATCGGTATTCGTTAGAAATTTATCGTCACTGGAATATTTATTTATTTTTGGAATATTATACAGGGTGTCTCCCGCTGTCTCCCGGGCGTTTCCATAGTCTGCAAACATAATTTGAAAACTATAGGTGCTATCACCTTCATTCAAAAAATGGTTAATAGAGAATTTAATGACAAATATATTTTTCTTAAACAGTTTTGTTGTAGCTTTCACCGTTTTTATTTAAAAAAGAAAAATTGCAATTGGAGACACAAAACGCCCCCCCAAGGGGAGAAAAACACTTTACGACTTGCTGCCACTTCTATATTTTATTATATACGTAAAAACTACATGCATACCAAGTTTCATGCTTTCTGTCGGATGGGACCGTGTTTGGTTGAAATGAACCGTACTACTACGGGTATCCTTAATTGAATAAGAGCAAAAAAAGAAGGAATCATCGGTCATCGAAAAAAATTTTTTTTTTCAATTCTGATATTATTTTGGGTTATATTTACTGCTCACAGAGCCCCGAAGGCTATACTGGACCATTTACTCTTGTTCAACAACTTTAAAAAGTTGGTATCAATAGTGTTTGTGTTTTACATCATACAGGATAGTTTAGACGGCAGAGCAATACTCAAAGAGGGAAAAGGAGGCTTACTGACGGAGGGTTCCCGACGGAAATTGAGCCAGCTGCTAATACACCACAAATTAGAGAACAATTGTGCAAAGAAAATTTCCAGTGAAGAATTTTATAAACTAGCTACCGAAATTGTGGAAATATTCCACAAGGAACGCGTTGTGGTGTATTATTCTGCATATTTATCAGCTACAAATAAATTAGCTAAAAAAAATGCGTCCGGAAAGCTGTATGAAAGCTATATAGCTCGAAGGAGAAAGTTGCGAGAAGGCGGGCAGTTGCCAGGAACTAGCCGTTCATCGTCAAAGTCGTCCAGATCATCGCTCAGATCCACGCCAACTATCACAGATGATGACATTTATAGCCTGGAATCTCTGGAAAGTGGTAAGCAAATATTCGCTAGTCACCTTTTTCGTGATTTAAATGTGCCACGGGCGACTGTACGTACTATGATGCCCTTCTTCTAGTTAACTCATCCGACCATACACATAAAAATAAATTACAGGTATTGTTTATGAAGAATCATTACTATGGCTGAAAAACAATGTTGATCCATGGAAGTCTGTTGAAGAAAAGTGGGCAGAAACTGCAGATCATCGCCTAAATCGCATTCAATGTGGAAAAGGTGATATAGCGGATTACTTCAAGGATTTCCCAGCCTTAAAACAATCACAAGGCTATACCTTGGTAAGCATATACCGCAGCCTTATCTTTTTACATAATCCTTGTGGTTTTTCTATAAAAACGTACGCAATGATATAATTATAAATGACAAAAGTTTGTTTATTTCTTATAAGACAAGTGTCTGAATTACAAAGGGACTAAAAGAGAAAAACTATTCTAGTGCTCGCTTAACAACCCAAGCTCTGGTAGCGATCCGGATCTTTCTAACCAGTGGAAATAACATAGCGTACATTTATTGTATTCTTTTTTTTAGCTAATGAACGATTTCAGTCATCTGTATCCGGGAAAGGAAAACAAATTATTTTCCTCTATCACCCTCAAAAATGAAGAAATTATAAAATATGCTTCATTAAAATTACGAAAAATTAGGGACCAAGACACGAGAGCAAAAATAGCAAATATAATTGCACTGATTGACGGTAAGAAGTTTTGCTCAAATATTAGTTCTTAATATTAACCTTTAACTAATCTGGGTCTGGTTCATCACATTCTAAATTTGAAATTCAATTCAATACTTACTTCCCGCACTTGTGCGGTATCCATCCTCGACAATGCAATCGCTAGCTACCCGTTCTTGGATGTAATGTACTATTTCTTTAAAAACATCATGAGAACTACAGTCATGAAATACAGGGATCTCAGATCAGAGACTCCACGTCCATATTAGTGTATTGAAAAAATGACGTTCATAGTTGAAGGTTAAAACCTTCATAAAATTAAGTCGCAAAAATTAACCGAAACTTTTTTTTCTTTGAATACAGAAGATGAACCAGAGACATCTAGCAATGTTGCTTTGATGTTGCTGGCTTATGTCATCAACATTTCACCTGCACGGAAAATAAAAGGAAAGCCAGCGTGGAAGCCGTCTAGAGCAGAAGTATGCGACGGCTATATAACGCAAGCTGCTTCTGAAGCCGACGTTACCAACAAGATCATTCAAAAAAAGGAGAACCTGCAGAGGCTAGGCCGCACAGTTCAACCCTACGTTATTTTTGTTGGCCCTACCGTTACTGAGGTAAAAGTAGCATATGTAGTAATAAATGACACATTTTATAGTTTCAACAAATTAGTAACAGCAGTAGACTGTGCATTTAAAATATTTCAATCGATAGGAGCTTGTTACCCGGAAGAAGCTGGAGACATATGGCTTTTTATTCAATTGGGTTTCTACGATATTAAAACTAAATTTGATAGGCCCACGCAGGCTGTGAATACTCTTTTAACTGATCTAGAGTTAATACTTTAAAAATGTTTACCTGTTACTATTGCAAAAAAGCCAGTGCATCTCCGAATTTACTTATTACTCATTTGCGAACTTTCTGTAAATTAACGGTAGGATTTTCCGGATTTCGGTGTGGTGAACAAGGGTGTTATCGTCATTATATTTCCTCTGCATCTTTCAAAAAGCACTTAGTTAGAGACCACCAGTCATCGTTGTCAACCTTGCGTCATCCAAATAGTAACAAAGCGATCGATACAGATACAGAAGCCAATATCTCAAATTTACCTTCAACGTCAAGCAAAGAAACTTACGAAATAGCAAATACGATGGAATTTCTACCAACTCAAAGAGACGAAACCTCTCTTGGTCACCATGCTGCATGTCTTGTCTCCACTCTATATGCTAACCCGATAATACCGCGTAAAGCCGTACAAGTTCTTGTAGAAAATCTTCAATTATTTCATTCTAAATCACAATGCATTATAGAGCGACAGTTTAATGATATGGTTCCACCAGATCAAAATAATGTTCATGTTAAAAATGCTTTTAAAAAAATATTTAGCGCGTTCAGCGATGCTTTTGAGAATTTAGATTCGGAACACAAACGTTTAAAATATTTTAATAAAATAGGAACTTATTCTGAGCCCCTTGAAGTGGTTGTGGGTCAACGTAACGAGGCTAAAAAAACAGCAGCTGGTTCGTTACTAGTACAAGTAAATTGTACAATGCAGGTAATTCCGTTAAAAGAAAATTTAAAACTAATTTTTTCATCAAAAAAATTCATGAAGGATACTCTTGAATATTTGGACACAGTACAAAATGACTCTTTCGGTATTGAGAATATTGTTCAGGGTTCAGTATGGAAAAAAATGACAGAAAGTTCTGTAGAGCATGATGCAATGATTTTACCATTAATAATCTACTTTGACGATTTTGAAATAGGCAATCCCTTAGGAAGCCACGCTGGGATTCATAAACTTGGAGCTATTTATGCCTCAGTACCATGTCTTCCACCTCACTACGTGTCGCTTTTGCAAAATATTTTATTATTGGCTCTTTTTCACTCATCAGACAGAACAAGCTTTGGAAACAACATAATTTTTCAAAAAGTTTTTGATGTTCTTAATGATTTAAAGATCAATGGTATTCATGTTGAAACTGATGTGTACACTGGCAAAATAAAGTTTTATGTTGCAGCTGTGACGGGAGATAATTTAGGATTGAATGCTATGTTAGGTTTTGTTGAAAGTTTTTCTGCAAATCGGCCATGTAGAATTTGTACTGCTAATAAAGAACAAATCAAAACACTGCTTTATGAAGATGACACGTTGTTGAGAAACAATGTCAATTATGAAAATGATTTACATTTAAATGACATTTATATGACTGGTCTTAAAGAAAAATGCTCGTGGCTTGCTTTAGATGGGTTTGACTTATTTCAAAACGTCGCCGTAGATGTATTACATGACTATCTAGAGGGTGCTTGTCGATATGTAATGTCATTTGTGATACAAAATCTAGTATGCACTCAGACTCTAATTTCTTTTGACAATTTGAAATCAAGAATACGGTATTTTAATTATGGACCTGATTCTGCTTCGACACCATGCAATTCTGTAGCAAAAGAAGGCTCAACATTAAAGTTAAAATGTTCGGCTTCTGAAATGCTTACTCTTGTTCGATATTTTGGGCTAATTGTCGGACATAATGTCCCAGATGAAAACGAAGTTTGGTTCTTATACATCAAATTAAGACAATTGTTGGATAAACTTTTGAGTCATAGAGTCCATGAAAACACTATTGATCAAGTAAAATTTTCAGTAGCTGAATTAAACGAGCTCTATCGTCAATTTGCTGAAACAGACTTAAAGCCAAAGTTTCATTTTCTTACACATTATCCAGAAATGTTAAAAAAATTTGGCCCACTTACCCAAATCTGGACGATGAGATTTGAAGCCAAGCATCGTATATCTAAATTTGTGGCCAGAGCATCGCACAACAGAGTAAATGTTTGTAAAACAATAGCTATTAAGCATCAATTGATTTTAAACGATACTTTCCTTAAAAATGAAACATTTAAGACGATCTCTTATGGCAAAAAGGCAAATATGACAGAAGCGCAAATTGAAAATGTAAGACTAAACTTTCATTTTCGAGGTATAATCGATAATAAGTGTTGGTACTCATTATCATGGGTGAAACTGTATGGTGTCCGATTTGAGCTGTCGTCAATTGTCATTCCAGATATTTCAGAATCTTCAGGCTTACCAAAGTTTGGTGAAATAAAAAATATTTATTTACTTGACAATGATGAAGTTACATTTGAGTGTGTTTCATTAGAGTGTATAGATTTTAATCAGCATTACTATGCGTATCAAGTGCAGAGAACCAACGATTACCAATTACATAATTATAATACCCTTGTTTCGCCTGTACCGGCTACAATTACTATAATGTCAAATTTAAAACTTTATGTCACTGTTCGATGGACTTTAGAATAACAAAGAACCATTACACATCACATACGACATACGTACCCTTGGGTTTCGTACACTTACGTACATTTCCCATCATATTAGCACCAGCAGTCTTCGTTTATTTTTCTCACATCACACACTTACATGCATATGTAGTCTAACCCCGAAGTCCCGGCGCTCCTAGGTTTGCCTAGTCAGACCTCAGGTTTGACAAGAAGCCTTATTAGTCAAAGTCCAAAACTAAAGCGTGTCTCGGCCTTTGAAAAAAAAATTTATGACAAAACCTAGGAGAAAGAGAAGAGAAGAGAAGATCAAATCGGGGTATGACCAGTCAGACTTAAATTAGGGACAGAATGGGTTATATGTAAAAATAACTTCTTCAGAGTGAAAATTTAACTAAATCAACAATCTTCCCGTGAAACAAAATTTCTGTTGTCTGTTAAAAAAAAAACTAAATATGTATTCATTTCCGATGTTAGATTTAGTCAAAACTGCCTTACTCCTGCAGGTCAGGTCACGTGGTCCTACATGCAGGTTGGAAATTTCACAGAGCGGAGCGATCGTCTTAAATTTCGTGGTTATTTTTTTTTAACAGACAACAGAAATCTTTGTTTCACAGGAAGATTGTTAATTTAATTTAATTTTCACTCTAAAGAATGTGTCTTTCATACATTTAAATACAAAAAACAAACTCTGTACCTAATTTAAGTCTGACTGGTCAAACCCCGATTTGGTCAAATTGCGTTTCGGCGTTTGACTTTCTAAGTTAGTCTCTCCTAGGTTTGGACATAAATGCGTTAGGCAAAGGTCGAAACACGCTATTAGTTTTGGACTTTGACTAAGCCTTCTTGTCAAACCTGAGGTTTGACTTGACAAACCTAAGAGCGCCGGGACTTTGGGGCTTGACTATAACACATACAACACGTGCAAAAATTCAGAAACACACCCACCTGTGTGGATCTGTTGCCCGCAGGTGATACAGTATACACATCTTACTTACCCGTAACTTACAGTTTTACAAAGCGTGAATACGGGCCCACCACCAATTTGTTTCTTTAACTTAACTTCAGGTTAAACATCAGTACTGAGTTTCATTTGTTGTTTGTATCCTTTCATCGTATTGTGTCATTTATGCTTTTAAAATCAGTCAAATTTCGTAAAGTAGAAATATCGAAAATCGTTGCTGATGTTTAACCTTCACCTAGGCCCTGGGGTAGGGGAGCACCGCCCCTACTGCCAAAAGGTGGCTCTCGGATCGCTACCGAAACGGGGCGATCCTCACATTTTGTTTTTTTTTTGTAGAATACCGGTTATATCAGTATAAAGTCGGGCCTTGCGACATAGGTTCCGCAACTATTTAGGTTTATGCGTATGTATTAGCGTTCGTATGTGAACGAACTTTAAGTTAAGTTTACCGTAGGCCTAGACGCATTGGTTTCCAGCGACGACCACGCGGACTCCATTGACGCCAAGGTACCCTTACTAGTGATTCTTTGGTCGGGAATCCTAGGTTGCTCTGACTTTCCCGCCTCCGGCTCGTGCAACAAATAACTGAGATCTGAGACATTGTTTATGTTGATAATGGCCTGTCTGTTGTTGTACCTAATTAATCACACACTTACATGCATATGTAGTCAAACCCCGAAGTCCCGGCACTCCTAGGTTTGCCTAGTCAAACCTCAGGTTTGACAAGAAGCCTTATTAGTCAAAGTCCGAAACTAAAGCGTGTTTTGGCCTTTGACAAAAAAAATATGACAAAACCTAAGAGACCAACTTGGATAGTCAAACGCCGAAACTCAATACGATCAAATCGGGGTTTGACCAGTCAGACTTAAATTAGGGACAGAATGGGTTATATGTAAAAATAACTTCTTCAGAGTGAAAATTTAACTAAATCAACAATCTTCCGGTGAAACAAAAATTTCTATTGTCTGTTAAAAAAAAATATGTATGAAAAACATCATTCATTTCCGATGTTAGATTTAGTCAAAACTACCTTACTCCTACAGGTCAGGTCATGTGGTCCTGCATGCAGGTTGGAAATTTCGCAGAGCGGAGCGATCGTCTTAAATTTCGTGGTTATTTTTTTAACAGACAACAGAAATCTTTGTTTCACAGGAAGATTGTTAATTTAATTTAATTTTCACTCTAAAGAATGTGTCTTTCATACATTTAAATACAAAAAACAAACTCTGTACCTAATTTAAGTCTGACTGGTCAAACCCCGATTTGGTCAAATTGCGTTTCGGCGTTTGACTTTCTAAGTTAGTCTCTCCTAGGTTTGGACATAAATGCGTTAGGCAAAGGTCGAAACACGCTATTAGTTTTGGACTTTGACTAAGCCTTCTTGTCAAACCTGAGGTTTGACTTGACAAACCTAAGAGCGCCGGGACTTCGGGGCTTGACTATAACACATACAACACGTGCAAAAATTCAGAAACACACCCACCTGTGTGGATCTGTTGCCCGCAGGTGATACAGTATACACATCTTACTTACCCGTAACTTACAGTTTTACAAAGCGTGAATACGGGCCCACCACCAATTTGTTTCTTTAACTTAACTTCAGGTTAAACATCAGTACTGAGTTTCATTTGTTGTTTGTATCCTTTCATCGTATTGTGTCATTTATGCTTTTAAAATTAGTCAAATTTCGTAAAGTAGAAATATCGAAACTCGTTACTGATGTTTAACCTTCACCTAGGCCCTGGGGTAGGGGAGCACCGCCCCTACTGCCAAAAGGTGGCTCTCGGATCGCTACCGAAACGGGGCGATCCCCTCATTTTTTTTTTGTAGAATACCGGTTATATCAGTATAAAGTCGGGCCTTGCGACATAGGTTCCGCAACTATTTAGGTTTATGCGTATGTATTAGCGTTCGTATGTGAACGAGCTTTAAGTTAGGTTACACTCAGACGAAATCTATATAAGGTAGGATATCTACTGACGCCCTTATTTTTAATAAATATCTAATCGCCAATCCTCTCGTCCTTCCCGTATTACGGATTGTAAAGGCCTGCTCAAACCTGACCGGTATCCTGTACCAGTGGCGGGGCTCCGTCGCAGAATGTCCTTTTCGCAAAATGTCCCCTGGTCACAGATTGTCCCTTGCGCAAAATGATTCTTTCGCAAAATGTCCCTTTCGCAGAATGTCCCCCTTGAAGCATAATATCATATAACACTCTCGCCAAATTGCCATTTTGTTCAAAATTTTCTATGAAAATGAAAAAATGAAAGTCAAATTATGTAGGTCATCCTACTAATATTATAAATGTGAAAGTTTGTGGGTTTGGATGTTTGTTCCTCAATCACGCAAAAACGACTGAATTGATTTAGTTGAAATTTGGCACACAGATAGTAGATAGCCTAGATTAAAACATAGAATACTTTTTATCCCGATATTCCCACGGGAACGGAACCACGCGGGTGAAACCGCGGGAGGCCGCTAGTTATGTATATTATTAATCATAAAAAACTAATAAATATGTTCATTATGTTTAAACAAAACAGGTTTTCTAAGTAAATACGCATATCTTTAATTCAATTTATGTAACAATAAAATTCTTCACACATTAATACATATTTTTACTTTAAACACTGGGTACATGTAATTTGCAACCGTACAAGATTTATTCGCAATATTCGCTGACAGAAACAATAAAAAATACGTATATTTTCATAAGTACCTTCATATCTGATGATTATTACAATTCGACATATTTCGACATTACATAGAACATTTCGAACAAAATGGAAATTTGGCACTAGTGATATTTATTTGATACCAAGGGGACATTCTGCGAAAGGGACGTTTTGCGAAAGGGATGTTTTGCGAAAGGGACATTCTGCGACGGAAGGGGTGGCGGTATTGGTATACCCGACCGATATCCCGACCGGTATTTTGTATGGCATTACTGGCAGCAGTTGCGGAACACCTTTGAACAGCGCGTTACTGCCACCGGTACAGGATACCGGTCAGATTTGAGTAGGCCTTAAAATCTTGCAATGGTGGACGCCTGTCAACAACCGACAGACAGTGAAATTCATCGTTCATAGTTGACGACCATATAATTCTAGAATAGTATGATTAATTAAGCTTGTGGTTTTTTTGTATGTCTCAATTTTACGATTGAAAATAAATAATATGAAGCTTTTATTATGTTTAACGGGTACGCCAAGGTGACGACCATGTAATTCTAGAATAGTATGATTAATTAAGCTTGTTGTGGTTTTTTGTATGTCTCAGTTTTAGGATTGAAAATATGAAGCTTTTATTATGTTTAACGGGTACGCCAAGTTGACGACCATGTAATTCTAGAAAAGTGTGATAATTAAACTTGTTTTTTTGTATGTCTCAATTTTACGATTGAAAATAAATAATATGAAGCTTTTATTATGTTTAACGGGTACGCCAAGTTGACGACCATGTAATTCTAGAATAGTATGATTAATTAAGCTTGTTGTGGTTTTTTGTATGTCTCAGTTTTAGGATTGAAAATATGAATCTTTTATTATGTTTAACGGGTACGCCAAGTTGACGACCATGTAATTCTATAATAGTGTGATAATTAAACTTGTTTTTTTGTATGTCTCAATTTTACGATTGAAAATAAATAATATGAATCTTTTATGTCTATTTCCTTTTATAAAGCTATAAAACGTACAAGGTTTTAGAACAGTTTAGAACATTTCTTCTATTAATAACCTTGTAAAAGTTAAAAAAAATAAAAAATGATGTATCATTGCTGTGTACACTAAATGTATATGTATCGTGAAGCATTATTTTATCTAAATTACCAATTATTGTATGCTTTTCACTTACAGGTCCGGACTTACTTGGTGCTATATCGGTGCAGCTGTTAAGTTTGCTATAAAATTATTTTGCATTAGAATAATAATAATAATAGCCGCACTAATATCGTACAAGTTCAATAACAGTAGGTAAAGCCTGACCAGAGTTTAAAAAAAACCCTGCAATGAGGACGTGACCTTTTGTGATATATTTATACGTAACTATTGCCAGTAAAAGATATTAAATCTTAAAATACCGCACGCGGGTTTTAAAACATCTGGTCAGCTTTATAATGATACATCATTCTTTTTTTTACCGTACCAACACCATTATTTGTAAGTTTAGATATCTATGTAACCAGTGCAGGTTGTACTACTTATACTTAATAGCATAATGTGTATAAAACTTATTAACTGTTATAGTAGAGGTATGAACGGGAAGTCGAAGCGTAGGCAGACCGCCATTCCTAAGATGGCAGGACCCACCTCGACCAGATACGCCGCATCGAGGACGACATAGAAAAACCATGGGAGAGGCATAATGTCCAGCATTGAACAAATATATATGCTGAGAAGAAAAATAGAAGGTCTGATTAGTATCAGATCTTTTATTTTTCTTCTCAGTTCGCACTAGTGTGCGGGACAATAAGGCACCATACCATTCACCATATGTATGTACATAGATAGAGGGCTATTAGACATACTTGATTTTTAGGATTCCGTACATCAAAAAGGAAAAACGGAAACCTAAAAAATCAAGTGTGTCTAATTAGACACACGCCCGAGTACATGCGATACTGCTACGGGTATAAGGCATGTGCACTACTGCACTACGTGTTACGGATTGCACGCCATGCCTTATGATACTTTGTATTTTCCTTATGCTGGCATGGTTACAGTCAGCGTCATTTATACATATATAGCCATTGAGTCAAAATATGTAAACACCAACCTTTTTGTCAGTGACATAGAGGTGTGTAGATATTTTTGATCTTGCTTATATATATGTATTTATGACGCTGGCCGTACATACAAAGGTATTCAGATAATTATTTTGAATGTTAGCCAATTAAAGTCAATTAAATTTTGTAGACATGGTCTAGAACTAATACCCAGGTCTGTGGTTTATTAAATTTTCGTAAAAATGTATAGTTTAAATATTTCAGGTTTTCATATTTTCATTCACAACTCCCTGCAGTTTTTAAACCATACTTTTTTTCGAAAATGTAATAAACCACAGACCCAGATATTAGTTTCTCGATGGTGTCTACAAAATTTCATTGACTTTGATTGGTTAATATTCATAATAATTATCTGACCACCTTTGTATGTATCATGCCAGCATAAGGAAAATACAGGTGCGAGTATCGTAAGGCATGGTGTGCCATACGTAACACGTATAGTGCACCATGCCTTACTGTACCCGCAGCAGTATCGTACGTACGCTGGCGTTGTACATAAGTATGGTTCACCGTGCTTTACTGTTCCCGCACCAGTATCGTACGTACGCTGCCGTAGTACATACGCACGGTACATCATGCGTTACTGTACCGGCAACGGTACCTTACCTCTACTACGACAGTTAATACGTCTGACACATCATGCTTTACTGTGCCTGCTACAGTATCCTACCTATGCCGCCATGGTGCACACGTATGGCGCACCATAATTGACTGTATCCGCCATAGTATCGTAAGTATGCTGCCGTGGTGCAAACGTATGGCTCACCGTGCTTCACTGTGCCCGCTACAGTATCCTACGTATGCAGCCATGGTGCACACGTATGGTGCACCATGATTTGCTGTGCCCGCCACAGTATCGTACGTATGCCGTTGCAATGCACACGTATGTCTTACCATGATTTACTGCGTCTGCCACAGTATTGTACGTATGCCGCCATAGTGCACACGTACGGCTCACCGTGCTTTACTGTGTCCGCCACAGTATCGTACGTATGCCGCCACAGCACTGTGGCGGCATACGTATGGCTCACCATTATTGACTGTGCCCGCTACAGAATCGTAGGTATGCAGCCACGGTGCATACGTATGGCTCACCATTATTTACTGTGCCCGCAACAGTATCGTATGTATGCCGCTACGGTACAAAAGTACGGCTCACCGTGCTTTATTGTGTCCGCCACAGTATCGTACGTATGCCGCCACAGTGCATACGTATGGCTCACCATTATTGACTGTGCCCGCTACAGAATCGTAGGTATGCAGCCACGGTGCATACGTATGGCTCACCATTATTTACTGTGCCCGCAACAGTATCGTATGTATGCTGCCGCGGTGCACACATATGGCTCACCATTATTTACTGTGCCCGCTACAGTATCGTACATATGCCGCTACGGTACAAACGTACGGCTCACCGTGCTTTACTGTGTCCGCCACAGTATCATACGTATGCCGCAGTAGTACACACTTACGGCTCACCGTGCTTTAACGTGTCCGCCACAGTATCGTACGTATGCCGCCGCGGTGCATACGTATGGCTCACCATTATTTACTGTGCCTGCAACAGTATCGTACGTATGCCGCCGTATTACACACGTACGGCTCACCGTGCTTTACTGTGTCCGCCACAGTATCGTACGTATGCCGCCGCGGTGCATACGTATGGCTCACCATTATTTACCGTGCCTGCTACAGTATCGTACGTATGCCGCCGTATTACACACTTATGTCTCACCATTATTGACTGTGCCCGCTACAGAATCGTAGGTATGTAGCCGCGGTGCATACGTATGGCTCACCATTATTTACTGTGCCCGCAACAGTATCGTACGTATGCCGCCGTAGTACACACGTACGGCTCACCGTGCTTTACTGTGTCCGCCACAGTATCGTACATATGCCGCCGCAGTGCATACGTATGGCTCACCATTATTTACTGTGCCTGCTACCGTATCGTAGGTATGCCGCCGTAATACACACGTACGGCTCACCGTGCTTTACTGTGTCCGCCACAGTATCGTACGTATGCCGCCGCGGTGCATACGTATGGCTCACCATTATTTACCGTGCCTGCTACAGTATCGTACGTATGCCGCCGTATTACACACTTATGTCTCACCATTATTGACTGTGCCCGCTACAGAATCGTAGGTATGTAGCCGCGGTGCATACGTATGGCTCACCATTATTTACTGTGCCCGCAACAGTATCGTACGTATGCCGCCGTAGTACACACGTACGGCTCACCGTGCTTTACTGTGTCCGCCACAGTATCGTACATATGCCGCCGCAGTGCATACGTATGGCTCACCATTATTTACTGTGCCTGCTACCGTATCGTAGGTATGCCGCCGTAGTACACACGTACGGCTCACCGTGCTTTACTGTGTCCGCCACAGTATCGTACGTATGCCACCGCAGTGCATACGTATGGCTCACTATTATTTACTGTGCCTGCTACAGTATCGTACGTATGCCGCCGTATTACACACTTATGTCTCACCATTATTGACTGTGCCCGCTACAGAATCGTACATATGCCGCCACAGTACAAACGTACGGCTCACCGTGTTTTAATGTGTTTGCCACAGTATCGTACGTGTGCCGCCGCGGTGCGCACGTATGGCTCACCATTATTTACTGTGCCCGCTACAGTATCGTACTTAAGCCGGCATGGTATACACGTATGGTTCACCGTGTTCTACTGTGCCCGCAACAATAGTATACGGGAGTTGCAGTCGTAGTTTCAGGAGTATTCAGTGCGACTTGCGCACTACGTATACGTAGCCGGATGTCGGGCTACGTACGTACGTACAAAAATCGACCACGAGTAAATTACGTATCCCGCTACATGATGAGCGTCAGTATGCCGACTACGTATGACTGACTACTTACGCGTAATGGAGCGGGTTACGTACGTAATAGTGGTCGATTTTTATCCTTATTTTACGTAGTGCGGCAGAGGAAATTTTTCTCAGTGTACCTAATTGCAAGAAATTTCTAAGTTTTCCGTTATTATTTTTTAAATATTTGTGCCATAGCTTATACAAAATAAATAAACAATGTTAGTAAAAACTAAAGAATATATCATTTATCGGAAATCGAAGTCATTGGCAATCTTTTAAACAAATGAATTTTACCGCAATATTGAAATGAACTAGTTAAATTGGTGTCACTACGGATCGGTTGCGAAAATTATCAAGGTTAAAATAACATTAAAAATAACAAGAAGTCACAAATGAAAGATTTCTGATGCTGAAAAACATAAAAGAACGAAAAAAATGAATAAAAATGTCAAGCTCTACATCCACCTTTAACATACATAGGTATCACTCTTCCAAATTAAAATAAAAAAAATGAATTTTGAATGGCCTATACCCAGCAGTGGGTGTCGTGCGGCTGATATGATGATGATGAAAGAAAAATACAAAGATATATGTTTCAGCGTAGTATTTAATTCAATTCGATTTTTTCTGAAGGCTGTGTAAATACCTTATGAAGGAAAAATTGTAAGAAACTTACATGTACCTATACATACACTTTATGAACAATATAACCATATGTTTCAACAGAAATGTTCTAACCACTAGATTTTATAGAACTTTGTTGTTTCCTAGTAGATACTTATTAGTTTTTGGAAGTACTTACCTACTGTCTGTTTTGCTGAGTAGGAATAAGGCTAGTTCTAGATGATATGCGCGGAAATCTTAGATAAGATAAATGAACTTATGTAAGATTTCCGTGTATATCATGCATTTCCGTTTTTAAAAGTAATGTATTTTAAAAGAAGGAGATTTTCCACTCAAAGTTTATACTTAATCACAGACTTACTAACTGTTAGGGTGGGTACCCACCAGTGGCGAAGGGTCCATATAAGCCGATTCCCATCGGCTTACCTTTTAGAAATTCCACCCCACCGATCCACTATGCAGAACATAAAATTTTTGTAGTGCGGCTTACCTTCGCCAAAGTTTCACCCCTCGCCACTGGTACCCACTTAGGTTCGCGAACCTCCGCGCTCCGCGAACCTGCACCGAAAATATCGTTTATCCTCTGCTGGAACAGGGCGCCGAGATGTGTACGTGAGGGAACTCGTATGCGAAGCTGGTTCGCACAGGCACACACTGTAGCCAAAGTAAAAATATTTGTTTTTTCTATGGATCACTGTTCTAGGTTCGCGGAGCGCGGAGGTTCGCGAACCTAAGTGGGTACCCACCCTTAGAAAGCTTTACGTACTTCACGCTGTTTTGAAAACCCACAAATCTATAGGATACTTCCCTGATAAAGTAAGTAGAAGAAGGAAAGATAAGGTAGCTCCTATAATTTGTGCGCACGCTCGGTTCGCTCGATATCAGTTCTCGCATTTATCCTCACAAATTTACAATAAAATAAATAAAACATTAAAAATATACTCAATGACTGTGAGAGAATGTAAAAAAATAATCACCGATTGGCTGAAGTGTCTAGACTACAACGAAACCGAAAATATTGTAATACAAATTACTGATTAATTTTGGTTAATTAAGTTATCTCATGCAACCTCTGTCTTACACTAACACTAACTCACACTAACAAAAACACACACACACACACATTTAGTTAGATAAGTATTGTAATGTTCTTAAATGTTTTAAATTAGTCTCATTTTCAAATTATTAGTTTTTCTCTTTGTTTTTTCAAACTATCATACAAATTAATAATGAATGTCTTTTCCACACTATTATTATGTTCTAGTGGTATCTAGTAACGATAAGTAAGCTAAGGAAGAGTGGCTTTTTCAGGCACAGGTGCTTTTGTACCTAATAGAGGAAGTCAACACCTATTTTGTTAATAAACCAAATTTGTAAACGTAAATAAACATTTTATTATTCTTTATTTTATCACGGTGCATCATACTTAAATTTAAAAAATCTGAAATTAACACGATTTTATTAAAGGTTTTTTGTTTTTTTTTTTTAAATTTAACAATGTTTCAGAAACTTTGCTGTTGCCGTGGATAATAGCTGTAGCTTGCTTCTACTCTTAAGAGTTTGTTGAAAGTTTTGTAAAAGATTTCTAATCCTACAGTTTGATCTACTTATCTGTGAAATGGTGAAAAATTTAATTAGGTAATAGGTACTGCAGTCATCAAATTTTGACACTAATAGCACAGGACTACTCAGGCTGTGCTAATAGTCACTATAGACTAGAACTTTGATACTAAGTTGGTCGAATTGTAAGTGTTTTATTTCAATTTCATCATAAATGGTTATGTTACCTTATTCACTAAGCTAGGATGTAGTAGGTAGGTTTAAATACGTGTAAAATTCCACTCTATAATAGGACTCGTAACGATTTCATACAAAACACAATATGTTTGATAAAGATCCTCACTCTGATAGTATGTTAAATAATACCGACCCGGTTATAAAATAGTTAACCATTTTTATAACAACGCATATATTGTATTTAACAGCTAGTTATTCTCACTGAATTCGATCCGGCGACTGCGCCCGTGGCATAAGAATAAATAAAACTGACTAGAACGGACTCTTCTTTGTCCGAGTCACAAATGCCGCCATTTATATAACTACTTCCCCCTTCACGTCGTTACGCTCCGCTGTCGTCCAGGTGTGTTGCCAGGGTTGCTTACTGTTAAATATTGCTACGTTTAAAGATAAGATAATATCGCTAAAATATGAGTTTTTCTTAAGTTTAAAATTATAATTTTATTATAGTTAGTAGATACAAAAATAAAGTATCCACTTTTTCTGGGTAAGTACTTACCTACTCCTGAGTCTGTATAAATAAAGTAAATTAAACATTTAGTATGGAAATTAAATTGAATTAGGAAAAAAATCTACTATAAAACATTTTTAGGTTTTAATCCTCTTACTGTTTCGTTATGTTTCATATTGTAACGATATCACAGAATAGATACGAAATAGTATTGTATAAAGCTAGGTATGATTGATACTCTATTTATTATACTTTAAGGTGGTTATATGACCGAAATTTATAAAAGTAGGTACATATTGTGCTTTGCGCCAAAGAATCTATTCAACCTTTTGATGAATTAGGTACGAAAACGAAAAAATATTTAGAAAATATTAATTACCTCATATCATCTTTGGGCAAACTAAAAAAACTTAATTGTGGCATCGTTTTCAAATTGTTTGCAGAACCAAACACAGTACAATAACTTGACGCCATTGTAGTTTCTAAGATCTTATGCACAGAGAAAATATTACGGAATGCAAAAACAGGCAAACGCGCGTGCGGCGACGCCAGTTGTGACAGCCCGACTGAGTATTCTGTTTAACGGTGTAGGCTAATATCGTGACCATGAGCCCGTTCAGAGCGGGAGTGTCCGTTCTAGTCAGGTTTTAGTTATATTTATGCCCGTGGGTCCAGTTAAAAGTGGACGCAGTCGCCGGAAGAATCTTGTGTGCGAGGAGTTAAGCGACTTTATGTTTGTGCTCCTTTTCAAAAAATGAAAAATTAGGTAGGTACTAACTTTTTAAAGACATTTTGAAGATTTATATGACAGTAACGAGCAATCCGCTGAATCATCGGTTAATTAACGGTAAATGTCATAGAAATAGAATGTCAAAGAACAACAATGTCAATAAACAGGTGATCCGAAAATAAATGCATACATTTTATATGAGATAAGTAAAATATGACTTAGATACATAAAATATGACTATATATGGCAAAGGAAATTAATAAATTATGTTCCATACTGTTTGGTTTGTCGATAAACGAATAATTGTAGTGAAATTTGATTTTAGAGAAATGTGTGGTAATATCTTATTTACCTGTGAAAAGTGTGATTACTTGGATTGTTTCTTTTTGTCACATCACAATTACTTAGAGCACAAGACACCATGGCTCTACGATATCTTTTTTTTTAAATTATAATTAAGATTAACAAATATTTTAAACACACTGTGATTGCTCATTTGCTAGGCGGGACGCTAGGGGCTCTTACTGTGAAAAATGTTGGCACATGTCACTTGATCCTTTGTCTCTTTTTTACATAGACCGTGTCCATATGATGTTAACTTCTCTTTTCCACGCTTTGTTGGTCTTCTTGAGCGCAGCGAAAATTTTTCTATGTCTATGGTAAATGTGCATTATTAATGATAGAATAAAATATAGTTTAACACCATTGCTCATTTACAAACAGGTGTGTATTAAATTCTTAATAAAACGCACGAATTTATTAAGATATCTGTACGTACGATTAAATTGTAGATAGCCGATGTCTGTACACAAAGGATATTTCAGTTTAAGGAAAATAAAAAAAGAAGAGTCTTTACAAATGGAAGCCAAAACAATAATCTCTTTTATATATTTTTGTCTGTTTGTTTGTAAGTAAAAACTGCTACACAAAATTAGATGCGGTTTTCACGGTTATACCTATTACTGGAAGTCAGATTTAAAATTTGGTGCATTTTTCATCTTGATACTTCGCATACAATCTGAGTTATTAGGAAATACTATATTTAAGAATAAAAACTACGCTAATGTCCAGCCGCTTGTCCATACTTTTAATATTATAAATGTGAAAGTAACTTTGTTTGTGTATCTGTCTGTCTGTTAAATTATCACGCCTAGATGGCTGGACCGATTTTGACAAAATTTGGTGCTAATATAGATGGGACCTTGGGTAAGGACATATAGGCTACTTTTCATCCCACTGCTGGGCACGGGTCTCCGCACGCATGACCTTTTAGTCCACGAGGGCGAAACTGCGGGCCTATAGTTAAGGTGCTTCTACACCGTGCAAGTAGCCTGCGCAAGTTGAGCACTTGTGCAGGTTACATGCTTCGTGGAAACACGTAAGCGGGTCCAGCTCCATAGCATTGTATAGTGCGAGATACGAAAGATGACCACAAATGGCGCCCATCTTCGATCATAACGCAGGAAGAAAAGACTTAAGGCAAAATAATATTGCATTTAAATATATAAAATATATATCTCTATACATATATGAAATATTATTTTGTCTTAAGTCTTTTCTTCGTGAGTTATGATGCGAAGATAGGCCCCATTTGTGGTCATCTTTCGTGTCTCGCACTATACCCCCGAGCAAGTAACCTGCGCCTAAACGTGCGCAAGCTACATGCACCTTGTAGAAGCACCCTTAGTTCAATTTAAGATAGACATGGCGTGCGTAGAACAGGTTTTTATATAATAAAAAACGTTTTAAAAATTGTGTAAACCATCACAGTAGGATATTGAATTTTATTTTGCCATTAATTATCTACTAAATGTCGAATTAAGGGATAAATATGAGGTTTCATACAAAACATTATTATTTTTGTTTGAGTCTCACCTTAATTTATTATAGAACCTTAATTACATTAAAATGTTGAAAATAAAGTAGGAACCTAAGATTAAAAATACCATAGAGGTATTAAATGTCTAAAATCAGTCAAAAGAATTGTAAGTAATATTTTAGTTTATGCACTGAAGAATGAATTTATGAACTCTACACAACTCTACATACCCAACCTATACAATACAGGGTTATTTGTAAAACACCAACAACCTCACAGGAGTAGATTACTACATCATAAACAACAACATTTTGTTCTACAACTTTTCCAAAAACAGACAAAAAAATCCGACTTTTCATACAAAACTCGATCAGCTATTGGGACATTTGTATGGAAAGTCTATTTTTTTATCTATTTTCAGAAAAGTTGTAGAACAATTGTTGTTGTTTATGATGTTAGTAATCTATCTACTCCGGCGAGTTTATTGGTGATTTACAAATAACCCTGTATAAGGTGGTACCGCAAATTATCTGGTGAAACTGAAACAGGTGATACTTACTGTCGTTAAAACTGAACAACATTCTCCAAGGAACATAGGTCGAAAGACGATTTTTTTTTCGCCATTTCATAGTAAGTCGGTCAGCTGACCAACACATTTTGTACGGGAGTATGAAATTTTTATTTCGTTTTTCGACCTATGTTCCATAAAGAAAGTTGTTAAGTTTAAGCAAAACTATCACCTGTTTCAGTATCATCACTTTATCTGAGCTGACTACAGCTTTATCTGAGCTGCATAGCCCCTAACAATCAAATAATAAATCATCACTTTGGTACAGTAGAGTTCTTTAATATCTGAGCACATTCATGAATCAAAAATATCTAGGAATGTCAAATATCAAAGATATCTGACAACTTTGCGCTATCATTAAAATAGTAAACAATCTTTGACATCATAAGTACCTATGTGACGGCACATATTGCCAATAATATTACTAGTTAATATTTTTGAATCGTGTTTCTGGTTCATTAAAGACATATCAGCTGGATGAAAATAAAAGGCAGTAAGTAGTAAATATAAGTAAAAACAACTAGAATATCTTTGCTTTAGTCGTCCCGTTACCACGGCCTCTGGAAAGGTGTCGAAACATCGGGAAACCCAAAAACCAACAAATCAAAACGAAATAATTCTAAAATAACATCTGAATTAACCAATATACGCGCTGTAATTCATAAATAGTCTTAGAGCAACGCCGGCTTCTGTTTCGTAAGAGCCGGCGTTGCTCTAAGTAAATAGTAGATTATACAACTAGTGAAAAAAGAGGGAATTTAATTCGAGGGACTAAGTTGGATCTTGAGAGCAGCGAAGGATCCTAGAGTTGAATCCCGAGCGTAGCGAGGGATTTTAAAGTAGGATCCTGAGCGAAACGAGGGATACACGAGAAATATTTTTCACGAGTTGTGTACTTACTTTTATTTCTAATGAACTAGAATACCTTTTCTTATCGATTAAATATGGCACTTGATACCTGCCCCCCTACTCAAATGGCCAACATTCTATACGTTTGATAAATCACCCATGTCGGAAACTTATGTAAAATAAATCACAAACTAACAAAACAGATGTAGGTATTTGTATGGAATTGACAAGCTTATGGCACGTTGTTTCATAGTTTATTGCTTATTTTAAAGCTTTAATAGTAAGCGTAACGTTCAAAGGTATACACGCTAAAATTTTTATCATTTGGTTCTCGCCGTGGGGTGGTTCCACTCATGATTACAAGCAACTTTTACTATGGGGCCAACTCTCCTGCTCGCAAAAAAAAACCAGCTTTTCAATACAAAAGTGCAGTACCTACTCGACCTTAATGTATGGAACAGCTGATTTTTTTTGCGAGTAGGAGAGTTGGCCCCATAGTAAAAGTTGCTTGTAATCATGAGTGGAACCACCACACGGCGGGAACCAAATGATTAAAATTTCAGCGTCTATAATGTTGCCTATTTGAGTAGGAGGGCTGGAAATCGATCTACCATCGATAATATACTTATTTAAAATGTTATTTTTCAGACGACAAGGTTCAAAATACCGTATCATTTTTAACAATTAACTGGAGTTTTTATTTAATTCTTCGGTACAGATAATTACAGGGAGGTGTGAGCTAAGCAGCGGTACACTTGATAGCAAACTTTTTCAGACCATTGTTAAAATGTCTAGACTTTTTTTTAGTCTGCCTAGATGATAACGAGTAATTGAATGGAATTACCGGCAATTATCTTAATATGCGTAACGCTATCTTGTCAGTGGTAATTTTGTCTATCTAAGTATCTAGGTATACTAGACTTTTAGTATTAACTTAGACGGACACACATAATAATGGGTACCTACCTAGTCAAGTCAGGCATAAGTTTTTGACAAGGTGTGAATGGAAAATATTAAACTATAAAAATGACCATGAGAATAGAATTAATGTTGAAAAAAAATATCCATCTACATATATTATAGCTTTTATGAAAACTTCTCTGGTAAAAAAGGTAATAGGTAGGTATTTGAAGGATTTCAGTTAAGTTATTCTGGATTTACTTATGTTAATTATAGGAGGCATAAAATTATAGAACATTTGACATAATTATATCACATTAGGTATAATGGTAACTTTTTAGGAAGTAACGTACATACCTATTTATTAATAGAAGGAATGTGAATAAAAATCCAATAAAAGCAAAATTTTTAAAACGACATCTAGTAGAGTTTTAATGCACTATGTAGTTTAGCGCCCCTTCGCGAATGTATTGTGAACTACGAGTAACCAGATTACAAAGCATGCTTTTCCTCCTCCCGGTTAAAGTAAATGAGTCATAATTTGCTAGAGGGCGCTGTCAAGTTAAGAAGTATTACAAAATAATTATACTAGATGGCGGTAAATGTAAATCATATATTTTTTAATAAAATAATGTCATGTAATGAAACCGCTTTGCTTTGTTTTTCGGATCTTTAGCAGCCCTGAAATAACATTTGGCGTATTTCCAAGCAATTTCACGGGGTTCATCAGCTGATTTTGGTAGACAATCGTCGATAATATATTCTATTTCTTCCCAATCTGAAACATAAACATAGCAAGATGTTACTTCAATAATTTAAAAATAAATAATTCATTCTGACAACAGATAACGTGTTTGTATAATAGTCATTTACGTCTCTAATCTCAGTCTTGTAGAAAAACCTCATCATATCAGCCGCACGACACCCACTGCTGGGTATAGGTATAGGCCTCCCCCAATGATCTTCACAACAATCGGTCCTGCGCTGCCCGCATCCAGTGGCTTCCCGCGACCTTCACCAGATCGTCGGTACGACTTATCGGGGCCTAATACCCACGGAGCGTCGTCCGGTGCACAGTCGCCATACCAGAAACTTTCCGCCCCAACGGCCATCGGTTCTTCTTGCTATCTGTCCCGCCCACTGTCACTTCAGCTGAGCAATCCTTTGAGCAATGTCAAAGTCAAGTCAAGTCAAAAATAGCTATATTCAAATAAACTTAATTATTAAGTATTTTTGATTCGTCTATATTTTCCTACCACCCGTTCGGACTTTTTTAACTGACATAAAGAACGGGCGCAAGAAACTTATCAGCTTTAACAGCAACAAGTAACAATATTTACAAACTTAAATATATCGTTAGCAGATAATTACAACAGGGTGACAGGATTATTGGCAACAAACAGACTTATTATATTACTATCACTGGCAACAAAGTACTTAAAGTAGTTATGTGTCACATCATTTCCATGCTTTAAGATAATTAATCGTCTACTTTATAATAACCCTTTACCCATGAGCGTTTTTTTAACATGGTTTTCAAATTCTTGCAAAGGAAGATCAATCACTTGTCGTGGAACTTTATTAATAAAGGCTTTGCCTTTCCCCATAAATGAACCTCTACTTTTTGCAAGCCTGAATCTTGGAACGGAAAGTTTATCTTTATTTCTTGTATTAAACTGGTGATTATGTCGATGATAATGTCGGTTACTTTGGTTCTCCTACGGATTTCCTCATTTCTGATTCGATCATGTAGGTAAGGAAACGCCGAGCATGGCTCTCTCCATTGTATTGCACGCTGTGTGACCTTGAGCCTTTTTATAAGACCCATGGTTAGTGACCACGTTTCACTGCCAAAAGTCATCAGTGATGACTCATCACTGGCAACACACACTGGTCACAGACTTTCGTCTTGATACGAGGTAAGTCGGACGCGAAGATTTTTCAAAGCTTCCCGAATGCTGCCCATCTGAGTTTGATTCGACGAGAGATCTCTTTCTCGAAGTTGGACTTACCTAACTGGACTGCCTATTCTATATAATACTTAATGGTCAACAACTTCGAGTGTAGTGTCCCCAACATGGGTTGGAGTCGGTACAGCATGGGCATTCGACATGATTTTCGTCTTATCCATGTTCATCCTAAGACCCACTCTTTGGGAAGGACTACGGAGATCTTCGAGCATTGCGTTCAGGTCTTCCAAAGTCTTAGCCATAATAACTATACCATCGGCAAAACGAAGGTGTGTTAGGTACTGGCCAGTAATGTTGATGCCGAGTCCGTTCCAGTCCAAGAGCTTAAAGATGTCCTCCAATGGAGCTGTGAACAGTTTCGGAGAAATAACCTCGCTGCAGTTGGATGGGATTTGTGATCTGGTTCTGTACTCGGACCGACATGGTGGCATTTTCGTAATAGTGTCTCAACACCTCGATATACCTATAGTCCACATAGCACCTCTGGAGAGACTACAGCACCGCCCAGGTCTCTATCGAATCACAGGCTTTCTCATTCTCATAATCCACGAACGCCAAGCAAAGTGGCAAATTATATTCCCCGGTCTTTAGTACAACCTATATTATAAAGAAAACCTAGAGAAACCTACCAATTTTTAGTTTCTTTGTTTAAAAAAATGTTACGTCAAACAACATTAACAAACAGATATTTACCTCTTTTAGGTACCAATTTCATGGCTGTATCTACTTTGAACACTGCCTCTTTAGACATAAGGTCGTATTTGTTCAACACACATAGGACCCAATCTTTTAGCATTTTGTTTCTCATCTGCAAAAAAATATCCACATAAAAATTAAGTTCCTTTTAAAAAAGAGATGGTATCTAAATTCGCCCAGAAATCGATTCGATCGCACTGTAAGTAAGGTAAGTAGGTACTTGATACAAATAAGGCCTCCGTTTTATAAGGCCTATGCCTTAGAAAACCTAGATCCTAGATAAATAAATCCTACCGTGAAAATACTTCATAGACACAAGTACACACACGCCCTATAGTGCATGAGCGTTCCGTTGCGCGTTCACTACGCCAGTTGGCATGCATTTTTAGACAGAGGTAGGTTCAGTGCTGCGTTATAAATTTCATGTGATTCTGTGGTAAATAATTGTTTATCTAAAATTAAGCGTAAAACGAGATAGCAATGAGAAAACGCCGCACGCGGGAGTGAGCCCAATTCGGCAGATTTGGCACAAAAATCACTAATAAATTCGTAGTAAATAACTATAACTAAAGAGAAATGCTTCTTGAAATCAAAATGTATCGAGCCGAAATCACTGAATTGTGTTTTTATTTTATTTTATTTATTAACACAAACAAAACATCATGACAGGACATTGTTTTTGGGTATATACGTGTCTGCTCTGGAGAAAGAATATATACTTATATCTTAAATTCAGATCTTTAGGATCTTTCTGCAACCTAAGTGTCAATTTTTAGACGTATCCCCATAATACCTATAATTCGCTATCCCTGACCTTGATTTGTACTACTTGGTACCTATTATCACAGAATGGATATGTATTGCCAAAGTTGCAGATCCCAAATGCATGGGACACTGAAGCTGCAATAATGATTTAAACCAGCCTCTGAAGCGTAAATATGATGGCAAAATCAGGAGGGCATTACCCCGAAATAGTCTGTGCCTGCTTTTAAGTAAACTATAAATGGTATGTTTTGATAAATTAAGTGTACGTTCACACCAACCGAAACGCGTCGGAGCGGATTTTACCTCAAGCTATAGAAAAGTAAAGGTGAGGAGGAGGTGGCCTCTGCAAAATAAAATTTATTGGCAGAGATAAAATCAGAGGGCCTACTCAAATGACCAACTTTCTATTCGTTTGAACGCTACGCTTGTTATTAAAGCTTTAAAATAAGCAGTAAACTATAAAATTACGTACCGTAAACTTGTCAATTCCATACAATACATCGAAGTCTGTGATTTACATAAGATTGCGACATGTGATTTAATCGTCTACGTCTATTGCTCATATTTAAACTTTAAAAGTAAGCGTAGCGTTCAAACGAATAGAAAGTTGGCCATTTGAGTAGGGGGGCCGTTCAGACATGCGCCGTTTAGTGTGAACGGATCCTAAGATACCTAGACTTATAGTTATTTTATTTTATTATAATACCGTCCAGTCTCCAGACTTCAATTTTAACACCATATCCGGATCCACGCTCGTCTCATGAAAGCACTCCATTTGCCATTGCTTTAGCTTTTCCTCATGCTCATCTTTTAGGCTCTAAAATAATAAAAACATCATTTTAAACATGTGACACCTTTTAGCTACTCATAATAAAATATACAGACGAATATGACATGGCGATTTTGGCGAATCATCACGTTTAACTGTCAAAGACAATGGAATTTGACAGTTGAGTATTAATAAAGCACTATATTACGCGATACACATAGGTACAGGTTGTTTTATAATAACCCGTAAAATTTTGTATTTTATTTGTATAGAAAATTGCAAAGTGAAAACCCTAGACGTAAATAAGCTATAGTTTTTGATAATCAATCCCACTAATGGGCAAAAGCCAATCACAATATAGGTCTAGGGTTGCCACTACGTTTATCATAATAAAAAATTAAAAAGTTTTTGTGTAACACGTAGCATATTTATCGTGTTTCCGTGGTCATGCTAGGCTAGAGGGCAGGCCATAGCAGGAGCGTGTGGAAACATTACGGTATAGTAGAGAGAATTGAATAATAAATTTCTATGAAAAGTAAACAAAATCAATATTTCGTAATTCCCTTGTTTCCTCTTCCAAAACTGAACCGATTTAATTACTTTTTTCATTGGTTATAAGTCTCTCTCTCTTTTTTAACTTTGATCTTTTTTAAGTAGTAGGTTCAATCCCAAATTGTATGAGTGTAGATAAAGTAATGTACGAAACTGCACATAACTAGGTAGTAAAACACTCGTGTGATACTATTAAACGGCTCGGTTTTTAAACACACACTCGTGTTTTAATACCACACTTTATGTATCAGTTTCATAAACTACTATTTTAGTAATTCCTCGACACACACACACACACATACAAAAATGTGTGTGAATGTTAAAATTTATAACTTTTAAAAGTTTTGTCAAATACCTGAGCGAAGCCGGGGCGGGCTGCTAGTACTAAGTATTCCTATTTTCTTTTTTCATAATTAACGATTAGAAAATATATTAAACTCTAAAAACATAAAAAATGGCCATTGTTTAGACATCCGGAAAACTTTGACGGGATTTTAATACAGCCAAAACCTTTCTTTATTTTTTAATGAAACGTATTTTTCATAGGAATTTTTAAATTTTCTAGACCCTACCTAGACCGCAGTGTATCCTTTTATATTTACCTTTAACAGACGGGTTTCATTATGTTCACTGAAATCCAACAATGGCTGATTTTGATCATGAACAATTTCATGATGAGGCTGGTTCCCTGATTTTGGGGCCTTCTTACCCAAAGTGGACTGAAATGGGTTATAATGAAACAGAAATTATTAGTTTACAAATAATAGGTAACAGGTGATGGGAGATTGGTTTTAAGGATTTAACTACAAGATCTTAGGAAGGAATTGTAGTTTTTGACATCTCTTTAAAACTAAATTACCTTTCAGTAAGGATTTTAACATTTAAAGGGGTGAGTGAACAAAGGTGACTAACAAAAAATTCAAAATGAGTTATGACTTGAGTGTTTGAAAATTATATTAAAACCTGAAATGAATGCATTTTTGACAGTTAACGTACCTTTACTGGGGTCTGTATTTTTAACAGAATCCAAATTTACGTGTTTTGAGCTCATCAGTCAATTAATCATGAAATCATCTCTTTATGCAAAAAATAAAAAATAAAATAAAAAATAAAATAAAAACACGACTGCCCTACTAAAAACAAACTAAAAAGTTAAATAACAAGTGTCATTGCAGTCGGGGGACCGTTTTGTGGAACAATTTTAATCGAAGAGGTCCCCCGACTGCAATGACTTCTTAGTTTGTTTTTAGTAGGGCAGTCGTGTTTTTTTTTTTTTTTTTTATTTCACACATTTTAGTGACAAATTATATATTTTTGAAATGTGCTCATTAAGGCCTTTCATTTGTTGCCCATATTGTAATAATTAAAGAAAAAAATTTATTTTAACATTTGAAAATGGCGTCATACATTCGCCATATTAACTTATATCAAAAAAATATATAACCAGTGTCACTCGGAATGATGTAAGGATTTTAACAATATCCCATACATCCAAATCTATTGAGCCAATGGGAAGTTATGGTGGAATAAAGAAACTCACATACTAGTAATATAATAAGTCTATGTCACATACCCACAAACATACATGAACCCTGAACACATATACACCCTTTTTGCTTTGGGCAGTCGTGTAACAATATACACTCTTTTTGCTTTGGGCAGTCGTGTAAAAAGTAGATTTTTTCAGTTTTGTCAGAAACACCTTTGTCAACTCATCCTTTTAATTATGTGCAGTGCAGCTAATGGGTTCATTACTCAGGTAAAATTAACTATTAAACATTTTTATGAAAGACAAATTTCAAAAGATCGTCATTACACAAATTACAGAAGTGAAATTACAATGCAACAAGATTGCGACTATATAACATGAAATTGGTAAAACAAATACAAGTTACGAAGAGATAAGTTAGGAGATACTTACAAAATGTTTACTTTTACTTACCAGTACAAAAATAAATAGAAAAATCGATGTGATATACATAAATTTCATTTTCCCGGTTTCGTGATGTGCGTATGACATAAAGTAATGTCTTATTTTTTTTCACGAAAGAGTACCTATTTTCTACTCTCCGGAGCGTATATTCGTCTTCTCTTAGCGTCTTCTTGACCTAATGCCTACTGTCAAACGGACAGATTATGAACAAAGGACATCGATCGTTCAAGCTATTCTTTATTCTGTGTCAGCTAAATCATAACATTTTCCTATTCATTTCACCAAGAGATTAGGGTAACTGTAGACTTTGCGTCAATGATCATGATTAAGTAAAACATGATCTGCTTGGATGCAAAAACGAAAAAATTCATTATATCTATGTTTCACTTCCTTTTTTATTAATATTATGTTTTCTTGTATAAACTATGCGAAAAATATAGAAATAATAATAATATTACTAATCTATAAGCACAGAATAGATATAAGTACTACCGTACAGAAAGGTCACTCTCAAAGATGACAATCAACTGATGCACAACTACAGACCTATCGCCTTACTTTGTATAATGTCGAAAATTTTTGAAAAATATTTATATGGAGAGTTGTATACGTACTTAGAAAAACACGACATGCTTTGTAAGCAACAAAATGGTTTCAGACAAAAAAGTAACATTAATATGGCCATCTTTGAATTTATTAATAATATTTTAATGAACATGGACAAAAGAAACCCTGTTTGTGCTGTCTTTTGTGACATGACACAAGCATTTGATTATGTAAATCATGAAATTTTAATAAAAAAACTTGAAACTTACGGAATAAGAGGATATGTATTAGATTTATTTAAAGACTACTTGACGGATAGAAAACAATGCACTTCAATTACACGAATCAATTCTGATACAAAATTAGAACAGGGGCCCAATCGCACTAATTCTGAACGATAAAACCAAAACCGTTACGTTGTCATTGAGGTTATATTTACCTAAAAATCTTTGGTTTAGCTTAAGAATTCTCATTTAAATTGTCCGAGATTGTCATTCTAGGCTCCTTAGGCACAGCTTTGTACAATTTTAACATAATTAAAGCAAGTATTTTTCTGTAAACAAAACTCAAGCGGTAACGATTTGGTTTTGGTTTTATCGTTGTAAATCAGCGCGATTGGGCCCCTGGTCTATCTGTCGGAAACACGTACAGTCAAATATGGTGTGCCCCAAGGAAGTATATTGGGACCACTGCTGTTTATTATTTATATTAATGACATACCTAAATCTGTAAATCATCCGATGACCCTTTTTGCCGACGATAGTACCTTGACAATTGCATGTGATAACCCTGACATTTATAAACTTGACATTATTAATTCATTGACATCAGTTATTTCCTGGTTAGATCTTCTTCTTCTTAGCGTGTCGACTCGGTATATAATTATATTTGTGAGGACCAGAACTCAGCCACTGATATAGCATTGTCAGTGGCCTTGTAAAGATCCTCGCGTGTGCAGGTGTTGGGACACGCAGGGCATGACAGAAGATGTGCCATTGTCTGGGGGGAAATACCACACAGACATGCACTCTCCGAGCTGTAGCCCCACCTGAGCATGTTCTCCCTGCTTCGGCCCACTTGAGTTCTTAGTCTATTTAAGGACTTCCAAGTCGCCCAAGGTAGATCATGGCCAGGGGGGAGTTGTTCCGCCAGCTCAGTATTTGGGTCTGTGAGGTATTTCTCCTTCCAGAGCTTTAAGCGGGTGTCTTTAGCTTCCCCGTCCAAAGGAGGAACTTCCTTGAGGAAGTTGTGGCGACTTTTAAGCCTCTGGGTCACCGGCACGTGGTGGTGTAAGGGGTGCCGTGGGTCATGCTCTTTTTTAAAGCGCTCCAGGGAGCTAGCCACATCCCTGCGAACGTCCGGGGGAGCAATACCAGCCAGCAGATACAGCAAAGCAACAGGAGTTGGTTTTAGACAGCCCGTAATGATTCGGCATGTGTCATTAAGTGCTGTATCTACAAGGTGTGTATGTGCCGAACGGCTCCAGACCGGACTGGCGTATTCGCCAGCCGAAAAAGAAAGGGCTAGACCGGTCGTACGCAGAGTTTGTGGTGAAGCTCCCCACTTGGAGGATGTAAGGCGACGCAGGAGATTGTTCCGAGTGCTCACTTTCTGCTTGGTGTTAGAGCAGTGTTGTTTGTATGTCAAAGCTCTATCCAGTGTTATACCGAGGTATTTCGGAGTAGAGCAGTGAGCAATCGGAACACCCTCCCATCGGATGTTTAGTTGCCGCCGGGCTTCTCTATTACGCAGGTGGAAAGCGCAAGACTGTGTCTTTGAGGGATTCGGTCGCAAAGAATTTTGATTATAGTAGCAGCTAAGGATTTCCAGTGCTCCGCTTAAATTTCTTTCAACCTTCTCAAAGGACGGCGCTTGAGATGTCAGGGCCAAATCGTCTGCATAGATAAATCGTTTAGTATTCGACGCGTATGGCTGATCGTTTGTGTAGATATTAAAAAGCGTCGGCGCCAACACGCTACCCTGGGGGAGGCCATTTCTAAGGGATCTCCAGCGGCTTTTTTCTGAAAGAAGGTGGACCTGAAAGCGTCTGTTACTGAGTAGTTCACTCAACAGCTTTGTAAAAGTGTGATCGCCTGTGAGCTCGGTCACCTTCCACAGAAGCCGTTTTATGTTTACTGTGTCATATGCTGCGGAAAGATCAACGAATACCACTCCAGTTACTTGACCCAGCTCAAACCCGTCCTCAAGGTGTTGTGTGAGGTTTAAAGACTGATTACAGCAAGATTTGCCTGGTCGGAAACCAGCTTGTTCGGGAATGAGCTTTTGGTCTATTGAGTCGTGGTGGGAGGATCGGCTAGTCTGCGTTACCGACTTGCCGTCCGCAGACCATTGCCCAGGGTGCGCCGGACGCATACTTATCATGATGCGCCACTCGGGGAGGCTCCTTCCATGCACCCCACTGGTTAGATAATAATAATTTAAAAATTAATCTTAGTAAAACCCAAATAATTCATTTTACCCAAACAAAAAGACTCGCTCCCGACTTTAAAGTGACGCCTCAAAACACAGAAGTTCATGCAGTAGATAGTTGTAGGTTCCTTGGACTCGTAATTGATAGCAGACTTGATTGGAAATCCCACGTGGAACAACTTTGTAAAAAGGTTAGCAGTGCCGCTTATGCATTATTCAAACTTGCATTATTACTTAGTACTGAAGCTCTTCTCACAGCTTATCATGGAATAGCGGCGTCAATACTAAGATATGGGATTATTTTTTGGGGAAACTCTACTCATAATGATATGGTGTTTAAAAGGCAAAAACGTTGTGTGAGAGCCATGTTTAGCCTAAAAACGACCGATAGCTGCGAACCGTATTTCTCTAAACATAAAATTCTGACACTTCCGTCAATGTATATTTTGGAGATTGTCTTATTTGTTAAAGCAAATCAGCAATATTTTGTAAAAATGGCAGATGTTGTTCAGCGTAATCGACGCGATAACAGTCTACTCTGCTTGCCTCGATCGAAAACAGCTCTTATGAGAAAGAGTATTTTATTTATGGCACCAAAAATATACAATAAATTACCTCAATCCTTAAAACAACTTAATTATAATGATTTTAAATATAAATTGAAAATTTTGCTACAAGAAAAATGTTATTACTCTATACCAGAATTTTTAAATGATAAATTGTAAAAATATAGTTTTTAATGATTTGAATAATGATAACACTTATATTGACATTCTAATTTTAATTGTTACTGCTAATTTTTATGATTTCATTTTCTATGATTGGATTATGTGTTTATTTTAATTTGTACACCGTTTATGGTAAGACATGTTTGAACTTATTATTTTTAATGATCATCTCTGTTACACATGTTTTGAACAAATAAATTATCTTTATCTACTCTCATATCGTAAAATTCGAATTATGAATTTCAAAACGAATTTATATTGGCATACTTTATACACGCAATACCGAAAAAAAATTAAAAAGTTATTTTATAACATACCTTCGCTATACTAAAGTATGCTATAAAATAACTTTTTTTCTCATTACGATACAGGGCCAATCCAAGAAGAGCAGGTGCCGCGATATTAAAAAAAAACAATGATATTCCCATATACTTTCCATGATTAAAATGTACTCTATGGTGATCGATGACTTAGCGTAACGATTCGTCTGCTGGAATTCACTCATATCATAATTTTTTTTTCTAATATTATACGCGCCATTTTTTATTTTAATTTTTATTTCGCTTAAAAATTTCTGATAGTAGGTAGTGAGTGTGAAAAAAGACTCCCCGATATTTTAGATGCGGCGACGGAAAAACGTCTTACTTTACCTAGGTAAGTAACCTACCTACCTACCTAAATCAAAGTCGAGAAACTACTTACTCTTTTTACTATTGATATTTTATTTTGTAGGTTCAATCACAAATTGTATGAGAGTAGATAAAGTAGTGTATGAAACTGTACATAACTAGGTATTAAAACACTCGTGTGATACTATTAAAAACCTCGCCTACGGCTCGGTTTTTAAACACACACTCATGTTTTAATACCCCTCATTATGCATCAGTTTCATAAACTACTATTATCTTTATCTTTAGGCTATAAATTATGGCAAAATTTTCAAGTCAAAATTAATAGATACTTAGATTAAGGCGGTTGTATGACCGAAAGTGGCACCGCGGTGAATTTTATTTAATGTTGTTATTCTAATACACAATTTAAAAAAAACTTTACGTGGAAGTTTTAGGGCCCATAGTCTAGTATTATGAAACGGTATCATTACATTCCCTTGTAGTCACTGCTAGAAGTAGATAGCAAAAATGCTAAAAGTGGCTTTTTTGACACATTTGCTGTCTACTTCTATGAATAACTACGAGGGCATAAAGTGATACCTACTAAAATACTAGACCATAGGCCCTATAAATTCCACGTAAAGTTTTATTAAAATTATTTTCTACTAACAACTTGTTATATGAAAACCATTGAGGGCGCCACTTTCGGTGATATAATTACCTTAAGTGATAAACTTATACCACTTCAAATGCTGTGACTTAATAGTAGATAGTTTAGTTCACAGAAGTCCTTACATCCACTTCCTTTGTCTTAGTTCCACCTATTTATAATTGGAATATTATAAACATGATTGTGAAATATCAATATAATAGAACTATAATAGATTTACATCTACCGGTAAATTATTTTCATAACACCATTAATCAAGAAACGTGTCGCGTGGTGCATTGGTACCGAAACTGACTCATGTGTCAAAGGTCTTGGGAAACCCTTAACTTTATGATATTAACGATATTAATGAGCACATACTACAAACACACACTTTTCTAACCTACTTTTTATGAGGTAGGTAAATACACGGTTATTTTTTAAGTAGGTAACCGTCTATCTAAAAAAGCGATAGGCGTATCTCTTTTCTTTTTAATTAAGTATTAAGGGTACAGTGCACTTAAAACTTTCAATATTTAATAACTAGCGACAGCCCGTGATTTCGTCTGCGTCTTGCTATCCCTCGGGAACAGTACTTTTTTCTTGAAGTGAAAACTTCTTTAGCGGCGTTGTAAATTTTTTTTGTAATGGGGAAAAAATGTCAAATTCGCTTCATTCAGGGTTACGTGACCCTGGTCGAAAATTAGAAAGACGGATGTGACGGATGGAGAGTAGACAGCCGGCGGCGGAATTATCCCCCTCTCTTTCTACGGGGCGTGGCGAAAATGGCGGCGCGTCATTTCAAGACGTAAACACTAGGTCACCATAGCAACACGCTAATTTTTTAATTCAATGTCAAAACTCTAGATTTTCTGTCAAGCTATGGATAAGACTTTCGTACAATACTGTTCTGTATTCGTAAATTCAAATGCAGAGTAAATTCGTAAGACGGCAATTCGTGCAAAATTATTCCCTAACCATTCCAAAATATCAAAAATGCACAACGTTAATATTCAAGTTTTCACTTCTGCCGGCACTCCCGGAGTGCAACCTGATTTTTTTATAATCTGATTAGAAGTTTACATCATCATACGAAACTCTGAAAGGGACTCGGAACTAGTGGTAGCACCCATAGAGACTTTAACATATCAAAATCCCAGGACATTTAACTGAAACCACATATTTCTAACTATAGGTTCGGGGTCCTTTGATGATGTTCGGTTCAGTACCTAGTTAAGACGTGAAGGCGTAACAAACAAACAGATATTCACATTTATAATATTAGCAAAGATTGAGTAATTTTCAACACGAAATCAATTTTCACGAATTCAATCAGTGCGCGAGGCGCGTTCCTCAAAATAATAGTAAGCAACTATTTCAATTCGTGAAAATTGATTTCGTGTTGAATATAAAAAAAAATAGTAAAATAGTTTCATACTATTTCATGATTTGACAATAGTGTGGTCGCTTTTAGCTCACTATTATTTTGAGGATATTTGATATCTGTCGAAAAATAATGCGGTAAGTAAATTGTAAGCAGTATGTTACGGATCACAATGTTCCGACAGCTTACAATCTCGCGAGACAGATTATAATCTAACGGTATTTACAATTTTAAGGTTACAGGTCTATACCTGTAAAATGTGTTACCTATGTAACACAGAAAAAAACTTTGTTGGGGGTATGAATGAAACAATCATTTTAAAACATCTTCATTTATTTATTCAAGACTAATAAATTCGATCAGGCAGTCCGGTTTTAATGTTAAATTCCACAACCTTCTTTAGATGACGTGATGGAATTAATGGTAATATTTAACATCAACCTCAAAAAGTTGACTTGAAATGTGAAAATTAAGTTTTTATGTGAAGAGTTGAGCAGGAATCATGAAAGCTTCGAATTAAAATGTGTTTTCTGTGTCAGTATTATGGTTGAATTTAAAGGAAGATGGCGTGTTTAGGGTCTTTCTCGTGGTAGCATTTGACGTAGTTCCACGCCGTCTGGTGTGGTGTGTTGCCCTTGTTGGCCAGGCAGGTATCGATCAGCTTCTCGACTTGGGGCTTGTCAGCTAAGAAAACAAATGACAGTCAGTTAAACAAAAGACACACAGTATTTATTCGTCTGTTTTACTAGAGGCGCTCATGGCGGAATTTGACAGACTGATCGTACTCGATCATGTTTGTTAAGCAACGCTCGATCCGGCCAGGTGTCGGGTGGGTGACCGTTAAGTGGCATTACAACTGAGCGCTTCCGTGCTTCGGAGGGCAAGTTAAACCGTCGGTCCCGGCTGTTATCATCTGATAACAGTCGTTAAGCCAAGTTAGAGGCCTTACAGGCGGCTTGATAAACTCTAACACCAGAGGTGGCCACTATTCCTCATTCGATAAGAAAAAGACTAGAGGCGCCGAACGCAAAAGAAAATCTGAGATCGAATTGGTATCGAGTAAACGTCAAAACGGTACAATCATGGCAACCGTTTTCAATGTACCAAAATAACTGATCCCACCAAAATCATTTTGATGAATAATGTTGCCAAGACCTTGCACTGTCAAAAAGTTATCAGACCTCATGTAGAGCCAAGCTCTAATTCTACGCGCCCTAACTTTGCAAGCCCTAACTTCAAAAACTCTACACCTTAGCAAAATATGTGGCTTGGCCGTTTCGTTACTATAAGTACTATTCTGATTTTTGACGTTTATTCGTTCCTGATGTGAAATTTTGTTAATTCCTGTCGAGAGTAGGGGGGCTGTTCGACAGGTATAAAATTATCTATCAGGTTTTGATATCTGGCAGAAAGAACGATTAGGTATTACCGCGTAAGTAAAGGATAAAAACTGTTTTTCTCTCGTAATATCTCAAACTGAAATAATGTACGATATCAGCAAAGTGGTGACATATTTCTAAAGAGTCTCACCAGGGTTGGCAACTTTAGCTAACGCGACGTCCTTCTTGAATTTCCCTTCCTTGGTCATCAGCTCGGACTTGATCAACATACATAGGGCGTATTTCTTCAGGGCTTCGTTGTCACTCTGAGAATAAGGTGGTTATGTTAAAAAAAGAATTTAAGATCTGGGGCCCTATTTTGAATCGCTCGGCAGGCGTTGAGCGCTCTTTTCGACTGATTTTCGTTCTACATACGATCATTTTTAGGGTTCCGTAGCCAAAATGGCAAAAAACGGAACCCTTATAGATTCGTCATGTCTGTCTGTCTGTCTGTCTGTCTGTCTGTCTGTCTGTCTGTCCGTCCGTATGCCACAGTCACTTTATTCCAAAAATATTAAGACAATATAGTTGAAACTTGGTAGGTATTCTGTGAACCGCTTTATGATTTTTACACAAAAAAAAAAAAGATTAAGGGGGGGCTCCCCATACATGGAACTGAAACTGAAAATATTTTTTTTCATCAAACCAATACTTGTGGGGTGTCTATAGATAGGTCTTTAAAAATGACATTGAGGTTTTTAAGACTATTTTTTTTCAAAGTCAACCGTTTGAAAGATATATGCCGCCAAAGTGGTAAAATGTGTGTCCCCCCCCCTTTGACTTTTAAAGTAAGAGGGTGAAAAATCTAAAAAAAATAGATGCTATAGATCTTAATAAACACTTTCAACGAAAATTGGTTTGAACGAGATACAGTAATTAGTTTTTGAGATATAGTACATTTTCCAAAACCGCAAATATAACTTTGTCATTCATACATTGTGAAAAACAAAGTTATTTTTTCAGACGAAAAATGATAGCGGTATTAAAATATGGTATGGTATAATGTACCTACGGAACCCTACTGCGCGTGGCCCGACACGCACTTGGCCGGTTTTTTTCTTCGTATGATACTGGTTACCAAATTTTGGTATCATACACGGCCGAAGGGGAGATGTCGAATGAAAATCAGTAGAAAAGAGCGCTCGACGCCTGCCGAGCGATTCAAATATAGGGTCCCTGGCTAAGATAAGTTATTATAATGAAAATACTTTTTAAATCAGACAACTCGCAATAAAACCGAAATGGAAAAGTTCTAAAAATGCAAGATTGGAATTTTTCTGCATAATATCACGACACCTATATACTGCAGGCTAATAGGTGTTTCTCGATTTGAGGTTTGAAGGAAGTTTGTGTTATGAGAGCAAAACTTAATAGTTGAATCGATACGATCTGTCGGCGAAACAACCATTGGTAAAAGGTTCTGACATACTCTCATGTCTCTCATAAACAAAACGACCTTTAGGAGATCTTGTGTGTCAATTAATAAGAAATAATTAGTTATTATTAAGTACCTTATAATCACCAGATTTGAGCTTGCTGACTAGTTGTTCGTCGACTTTGGTCTCAGTCAGACATTCTGTCTTGTGTTTCTTCAGTTTTTCCTTTTGCTCATCAGTAAGGGCCTAGATATAAAACAAAATGTAATAAAAAATAGAGCTAACATTGTCTAAGTAGAGAGTGTTGCGCTTTTGACGTACTTTTATTTAATGATCGTACTAAATCAAAAAAATGTTTAAAAAAACAAAAAACGTTTTTTGAAGTCGGTTTTTGTTTTTTTAAACATTTTTTTTATTTTTTTATTTTTAGTGTAGGTACTTTTTGTATTAGATAGTGTAGGTATATTATTTAGGTAGAAATTAAAATCGGCTCAGCCAAACGTGAGTTAATCGCGGAGAAACATACATACATGGGGGTCAAACTGAGAACCTCCTTTTTTAAGTCGGTTAAAGAACTACACTTAAGATATCCCTTTTCCAACAAAAAAATAATTATCTTATTCAGTTCATAAACAAAGAAGTTATACGACTGATCATCGAGGTAGTTCACACAAAATCATACTATTTTCGTGCTTTTTTCAAGATTACTTGAAAAGTACTGAACCGATTTCAAAATTTAAAAAAATGGGACCAACTTGGGAGTTCACCTAATGTAATAACGTTTGAATCATTTCAATCGGTCCAGCCGTCTTTGAGTAATCGGTGTACATACAAAAAACAAAAAAAAAAAACTGGTCGAATTGAGTACCTCCCTCCTTTTGAAGTCGGTAAAAAGGGCAAACTTTTTTAGGCTGGTGTACGTTATTAGCATCACCCGCGCGTCAAAAGTGTATTGTAATAAAAACTATGGCCGCGTCACACTACTTAATGTTAAATTCATACTTATGCGATGAGAAACGGGTCTTTTGCGAATACGGGTGTCATGAGAGACGGATCTTTTGGCATACGGATGCTATGAGAACCGGGTGTTTTGACATACTTATGTGATGAGAAACGAGTCTTTTGGCCTACGTTTATTTTGGAACGGATGTTTTGGAAACGGGTCTTTTTGGGAATACGGGTGTCATGAAAGACGGATCTTTTGGCATACGGATGCTATGAGAACCAGGTATTTTGACATACTTATGTGATGAGAAACGAGTCTTTTGGCCTACGTTTATTTTGGAACGGATGTTTTGGGAATGGGTGTTTTGGGAAAAGGACAGGACGTTCCGAAAGGCTTACAATGTATGTATGTTTTTATCACTCAACTGTTGATTGATTTTTTCTTGACGCGGTCTTAGCTTCGATGTCTACAAATGTGTCAAAAAAAAATATGGTAATCTTAGCTCTTTTAGATATACACGGTTAATTTTTAAGTGTATTTAAAAATTAAATGGGGTTTTCAGACCACGTGAATGATTAACTTTTACTACGGGGCCAACCACGAAATCACGAAAAAAAAATCAGCTGTTCCACACATTATAGTCGAGTCGATGTTGTACTTTTCTATGGAACAGCTGATTTTTTTTCGAGATTTCGTGGTTGGACTCTTAGTAAAAGTTGTTCATTTACGTGGTCTCAAATCCCCATTTCATTTTTAGATAAAGTTAAAAATTAACCGTGTATAGATAGACTCTAACTTAAAACGTAGTGATTTTACATTCTCTTTGCTCTATCTAAAAGAGATAAGCTTGCAATAGTAATTTATGAATACTTAATTATAATAATTTAACCATTTATTTCAGGCAACTCATGGGCCGTACAATGAATACCTTATAATCTAACATACATATTAAAATTATAATTTATTTATGATCTGATGCGTATTGTTAGTAATGAAATGGCAAACTAAATGTAAAAGAGAAACATATTTTTGCTCTATATTAAACTTATATTAAACTACAATACAATTTCAAATAGCATAGCAAAATAAATAATATAAAACATTATGTTATTGAATGTAAAAACTACAAGACCAAACAATTTCTAAAAAATAATATTGATGAAAAAGGAGAAAACTCTGTTTAATAATTTTAAGTTTCAAAATCAAAATATGTACGATTATTTTAAAAAGTAAATAGACCAAAATGATTGTTTTAAAGAAGATCCATGCAAACCTTTTTTTCCAAAAAAGGGAATTCAGTATTGAATATAAAAAAACAATATCAGTTGTGCCTTCACTATGAAATGTTTTTTAATAAAAATTTGATCGAACTGGCAACGTTCTTAAGCTAAAAGTTCTTTTAAAAAAGGGAACAAATATTCAATTTTTTGAACATACCTGAGCCACGACCAAGCAAACAGCGAATACAATAAAAGCCTTCATATTGATCAGCGGTACGAACAAGGATACTGGTTACTGTAAATAGTAGGGACTGAGAGTGGGTCCCCCTTTATATAGGGTATCGGGGACTTTGGAGCGATCGGGATGGGTGCGGGATTGTGGGGAAAGATAAACATTTGGTACAAATTATAAAAAAAAGATAAAAAAAACAATAATAAAAATCAAAAACCAAATCATTTCTCTGAAATCGAAAAGAGGATAAAATTTTAAAACATAAAAAAATCAAAAATATAGAGTAATTCGACGTGATAATGTCATATTTTGTTTTTTAGATTTTTTTGACCTATAAAAGAAAAAGAACTTTAAATTCCTTTTAAAAAGTTAGTTTAAATAAGAAGTCCCTATAATAAAATACCAGTTTCCATAAAAGGTTAACCATCTCTGCAGCGTGGGTCAGTCTGGAATAATCCAGGCGCGTCTTCTGTCATACAACTTGTTGCCTGTCGGATAAACTCACAGGTGGATTTTTATTTTTATTTTCATAAGACTATGTAAATATGCAGCCTATTTTTATAAGAAACTAGTGACCACCCGCGACTTCATCTGCGTGAAAAGTTTTTTTACAATCCCTCGGGAACAACACTTTTTTTCTGGATGAAAAGTACCCTCTGTACCCCTGAGAACGCGTGTATGCAAAATTTTATGACGATCGGTTGAGTAGTTAAGCCGTGAAGGCGTAACAAACAAACAAACGCACTATCGCATTTATAATATTAAAAAGGACAACGGTAAACTAGCGGATAATTAGCAACTTGCGTTTTTTTTTCAAAATAGTATATATTTTCATACTACCTATTCCAGATATTTTTAACTGAAAAGAAGAAGCTTATTAGCTTTAATAGTAGGTATTAAGTATTGAATCATGTAGATATAATCAGATATATCAAGTATTTATTGTATATTTTAAAAGTATAAATAATTTTGTAAGTACATATCTCTTATACGCCTCGTGTGACCCAACGTTCGTCCTAACTGATAAATTGCGGGTCTAACGACATCATTGGTCCATCGTTGATTTACTGTTGTCCGTTGACCCTTGTGGCCTCTGCAATCATCGGTTATTCGGCAATCATCAGTTGTTCGGCAATCATTACCTGGGAAAACAGTTGGTCAACAAGACTATTTGGAGATAAACAAGACGATTATATGGAGAAAACAAAAAAGAAAAAATAACATTTTAAATACTATTTGCTTCTAAGATATACGCGTGAATTTTGCATTAAAAAATACACTTTTGCGAATGTTAACGCGATTTTATTAAATAATGTTTTGATAGTCGCATGATTGTACTATTATGTTACTTATTCTGTGGGATTAGTAGAAGTTAGAAACCTGACGTCGAATGCCGAAACGTCTAAGTCAGAGGTGCCAATACGGTCTTTCGCGATCGGCCGGTCGATCGCTAGAGGTTTAAGGTCTATCGCCAAGGATAACAGATTTGCACCCAATGTAGTTTTACTTAGAATCCCCGCAAACTTCAGACCAAACTGTCGGCTGATAGTTGGATTGGGCCTTTAATTAGTATGAAGAAGTAGGTATGCAAGTGCGCACATTACAACGATTTGATATCGGCCGATTCTTCATATAAAAACCAACTATGGGCCGATAGAAAGTCTGTAGTCTGCGAGAGCTCTTAGGCAAATTTTTCTTGATAAATCGATCCTTTAGTCATACATTTTTGCTAGGTCGATCTCATGAAGAAAAAGTATGGGCACCCCTGGTCTAAGTAAATGGTCATAGCATCAAAATTAGCAAAAAAAACCCAGTATTTAATTTTGTACTTGTATGAAAAGATAGTTGGCACAGTGACTTATCGCATTCGATCGGTGAGGACCGTAAAGACTGTAAAGCAACTATTAATAGAGTTAGTCATAAGATGGGTGACCAAAAACGTGTTTCAAAAGACACATAAATCGTTAGTCCCTGCTGCATTTGTAACAGTTGTTGATACCCATCTGAATTGGGTCTACGTAGTGGGTTATGGTCCATCCTCCTTACATCCATAAGGAAAGCTTGTGCCCCAAAAGTTGGGATATTAAAATGGCTAATTAGCTGATTTAAAATCTAAGGTGGTGCGGATCTGTTCCATGTCATGTTGAAAAACAACCTTGAAGTAACTTGACAATCCAGATCCATTATTTTATTTTATTGTTCATAAATAATCCTAGGTTACTTTAAATAAATACAGGTCTTTGGCCCTTCAAACTGGTTAAATGCAAAGTAATGCGATCACAATGGACTGTGTGTGGGTGTTTATGGACCAATCATCAATTATTGTTTGTGTCATATCCTTCGCGAATTGGCTAGATGGTACTGAAATTTGTTTATGACTTTGTTGATGTTGCAAACGGAAAGAATTATTCACTTTATCTGTTACGAGCAACCGACCGCAACTTTGTCTGCGTGAATACTTGTGATCTCCCTCAGGAACAGTACTTTTTCCTGGATGAAAGGTTCCTTATGTCCTTTTCTGCACCCCCTGACAATGTGTATGCAAAGGAAATAGTTCAGTTTGTAAGGGCGCTTTGTCTTTACGTGAACATTATATAATTGTATGATTCCCATTGTTAATACTTTCTATCTAAAGGACATGAATTATGGTAATAAAGTTGCCAGAAAGTCTAAAAATGTGTCTAAATAAGCATGTGTAATATTGTAATCTAGGGACTGAAAGAAGTTATTTATGATGGTTTTTCCAAAATACATTTACTTTATTACTCATTTTTTATACTTTTTGAGGTAATATAATAACATAAATCGGCAATAACAGAGAAAATCGGGTTTGCAAAGAAGAAGCAATCGCAACAATATTCACTGCATGGATAATACAGATACACCACAGTACACGAGCCACTGACCTGCATATATTTGCATAAAAAAAAATATATTTTCATGTCAATGACACGAGATAAAGCGATTTTTTTTTCAGATGTTATCATTTTTTATATTAAAAAGTTGGTAAAAAGTAAAAACGTAGTTTTATTACATGTACTCGACACCTGTCGACACTGGTATTTTGCCATGTTTTGAAAAAAAAAAAATTAAATAAGTTCTCATTACATACTAGACAAGACAACTTCGTGATTATAGTTCCTTTGCAAAAAAATTTTTAAATGATTTATTTTTATATTTACTTTCCGGCGAAGAGACTAACAAGAAAATTAATCTGTAATAGTAGTTTATGATACAAGGTTGGTAAGGAGGTTTTTAAAACGAGTTGACGTTTTATAAGCCCGAGCCGCAGGCGAGGGTTTATAATCGTCACGAGTTTTAAAAAACCTTAACAACCGTGTGCCATACTACGTTTTTCAATACATTTGCGAGAAAATCATAATAAGTACTACTGAAATTGTAATCTATACATGTAATAAAACTGTAAATTAAAAATATTTGTGCGCGAATTACGCAAAAACCGCTGAACAAATTTTGATGGGCTTTTCACTGTTTGGTAGCTTGAAGTCCAACTTAAAATCCAAGCTATGTTTTATCAAATTCAGGTGGGCGGAACCAGGGAAACAGCTTGAACTCTCCGTAGTACTAGCTTTCATACACCAAAGGGGTCATTTTAAACTGGTCACTATATTTTTCTACTGTCTACGTAGATGAAGTCGCGAGTGGAAGCTAGTAGAAATTGAAAAAAACGTATGTAAACAAAAACGCACGGCGCCGGCGTGCGGTAAAATCAACTTTCCGCACGCTTTACTAATCCGTAAACAAAAACGCACGGCGTGCGGTAAAATCAACTTACCGCACGCTGCACTGCCATCGTAAGCTCTCATTTTCGAGCAACTGTATTGAAAAAATACATTTTACAGAACGATTTGTTCACGTAAAGTCGGGATAGAACAACTCCCTTTCATGACGATCGAGTGATTGGATTTTGAGTAGATAAGCTGGAAAGCTAAACATACAAACAAATAAACAAACTTTCGCACAAGAAAGACCTAAAGGTCACTTAAGCAAAGTTTTTAATTTTGTATATGTGCGGCTGCACTATCTGCAGCGTTTTCGCCACTATCGCATGGCGGCGCTCATGTCACTATTAGTTATTCTATCGTTAGAATAATTTCTTGTTGTCATTTAAGCGAATGACTGCTGAACAGCACATTCCTAATGTAAACCTGCGTGGTTTTTTTGTGAATGTAGCAATCAATTTTTGTATTTTTATGTTTATTTGGTAATAAAAAAAAAATATATATATAACTATTTGCCATAATTTATTATCCTAAATCGTGCATAAAACCAACTGTTTGTTAAAAAGTTTCTAATCGATCGAAAATTACGAATACCTATTAAAAACAAAGTAAAATAAATAAATTTACTCTTTCGTCACAAACTTGATAATTTATTAGGTCTGCTATAATATTAAAAAAATCGAAAAATATGTAATAATACTTCATTTTAGCATGTAAAAAGTCGATGAAGATATTGCAGACGATTTCGTGTGTCATAATCTGGCATTACACCAAGCATGCGCTTGGACAATTTAGCTTGACATCTACTTATAGTACCTTCGACTGTGATACAAAAGACACGTGTCTTCAAGATATGTAAACATTTAACTCAAGCGATGTTTGAAGTTAAAAATATAAAGTGAGACAAAAATGGGTTGACGAAACAAAGGAACATCAATTTCTGTGAGTAAATAATTAAAAACAACTTTACATCGTTCGAATTTTAAATAACTCCATTCTTTTTTTTTTTAAAAGATAAATAATGAGAATTTTACACCACGAATTGATTCATTTGTTTATTTTTAATGGGGCAGGTTTGTCATGCCTACGCCTGGGGAAAGACATAAAAGTTAAAAATGATTTTTTAAGATATGATCAAGTTTTTCAACTATAACTACCTATTGGTAAGGCATTATTCCGAAATCATTCTTCTGATGTTTACGAAATGTAAGGGTATATAAGGATAAAAAATATTTTTGTTGTACGCATACAAAACACTTTACTGATTTGTTTTTGCAACTCAATATGTTTGCTTTCGTAAGAAATTAAAACTTTTGACCAATAAATTGTAATGACTACATTAAAATATTCAAAAATAAATGTTATTTTCACAAGCAATAAAAAACTTGTTAGCCTAAGGTAAAAATTAGTTTCCTGCTTTGATACTATTTTCCATTAAAGACATAAACCACTACGTCAAATTGTACATAATTGTCTAATATTTCATTAGAAACTTTCGCATCATCAAACAAAGAACAAGTGATACTCAAAAAGATTTACGCCTTAGCGCCTTGTTGCGGCAAACAATCCATTTGCACAAACTTCACATGGGTACCACCACCCTGCATTGCGCAGAAGAGAACGCGGCTATCTTCACTTTAGTTGTCATAGGGCAGACATACGGGTCGCAAGAATTACAACCAAATTACAACAATCCTGTGATAATACAATAAACAAGAATACCAACCATTGGAAAAACGATATTGAGAAAATTTGCCTGCAAAACAACCTGTTAACAATTGGAATAAGCGTACAAATTCATTGTATTCATCATATTGTTTTGAAAGGTAAGTGGTGATTTTAAAATGTACTTTTAAATGTATTTACCATTTACCATAAAGAGATGTGAATTTGTAGGAAATATGATTAAAATATAATCTATTTATCTATATAGGTAGATGTAATAGTTTGAGAGTTTACTTTAAAGACAGATTTTGTATATTTTGAAAACATTATTTTATAGCTGTGTTCTTTTGTAACCAGAGTTCGTTATGTGAACGTAAAGTAAACGTTGGGTGTAAGTAATTTTATTAAAAGTAAAATTATTGCTTGCTACACAAGGTTTCAAAAGTTTTTACAGCTGATATATATTTCACGAGATAAACATGATTCTGATTATGCATTTTTATTGGAAAATTTGCTGTTTGTGTCAAACTATTTCTATTAAAATATTTCCTATAATAAATTGTTACAAATTTTTAGAATATTTTTACTAAAGTTTACCAGTATATTTTGTAAATTTTACAAATCTAAAATACCAATAATTGCGATGATGACATAACAGGACATACGTAAGTGGAAATAATTGGCACTACATTTGCGTCAATGTAGTTAACGTTCTATGACAGGACATTGACATCAATGAAATTAAAAAAATATGCCTCAGTCGGGGTTGCCCGCACTGCGCCGGATCGATCGCACCACCACGCATGCGCACAAACTTGACTCGTACTCAGTACGGAACGACGCGGCTCTCGGTTGGTACTCATCATGGTGAAGCCCACACCAGTCGAGGACTTGGTAATCCCACCCCAAGACACGAAAATATGTGGGACGATTTGCGTGTGTCAAATGACAGCAGTGCTCAGTGCTGTGTCTCTCGTATACCTCACTGTGGCGATATACATGCCGTATACCCGCGCAATCGCTTCAGGTATCGACCCCACGCCTATAATGTGCACCACAACAAGAGCAGTCAACAAAGACAACTGCGATTGGGGATCTTGCGGCGAGTGGTGCCTTAGCAAGACCTCTGGCGCCTGCATTCAAATCTACGTCAACGTGCGAAAGAATGGCTCTTCCTTACTCCTTTCCGAATGCGGAAGCGCTGCGAACAAAACTTGTTACGGAATCGACCAAGAAAACGCCAAGAAGTACCACTGCATCCGCGATGAGTGCAAGAATCTAACTGGCACCTTCAATTGCACTGAAGGAAAATGTATCAACATAACTGATGCTTTCGAGTGTGCTTTCAGAGAAACTGACCCTCCGTTAAAATGTTCTGGTAGAAGAGGGAAGATTACGTGTATAGACGTTCACGGTTTGTTTTATTGTAACAGAGGAACTTGTAGAAAAATACGTACGCCCTATAATTGTGACAGGCGCTGTGTTGACATTCCGACCCGTAATAAAAACGTTATAGTTTTAAGTGGTGATCGTGTGTTTTTGGCAAAATGTTCGAAGTTAGCTCAAGAAGAAGGAGGGCAAGTTGTTTGGAATGATTCAGGCGAAGAAGTGTTAATGTTGTCATGTCACGCAGTTCATAACGGTACGCCGGGGGTGGTCGCTGTTGATTGCATAAACGCAGCTCTATTGCCTCGCTCTGAAATATCTGATTTGACTAATTTCACTTACTTGCAGTACTTGTATCTGTCAAGGGCTACACCGAATCGCTTCATAGCTCCATCGGAGGTTGAACTTACTATAGCCAATGACAGTCGCTTGATGATCAATTTAGAGGGTTGCGTTAACACCTTGGCTGATGAATGCAAAGAGTTCCTTAAAGATTACGGTCGTGATGGCACCGATCATAATGCAAAGGCAAGATTCCCTTGTTTCTACATGGAGAATACTCCTGATATAGTTGTAGCAAGGTTTGACTTGGAAACGACATATCGTCAGTTCCTGGTGGCTTTAGTTCTGCCTACTGTGCTTGTGGTGGTGTCGTGTATAACTTTGATATTCTGTCAGAGAACTGTGGAAGTGGGCGATGACGCCAAGATGAGATTTAAGAGCTGCGCCAGCGGCCAAGCTGAAATGCAGATGTCACCGAATGATCCCGTTTCTCCACTCTGAGATCAGTCACGTGAGATATTTTGATTTGATATAAATAACTATTCTACTATAAAATTTTATTGAAAATGGAATATGTTCACTTCTTATTACATTTCCAATGGAAGGTAAAAAAAATAATCTTACAAAAATTTTTGTTTAATCATAATCAACACTGAAAAACAAATATCTAGAGCAAGGTATAATACCTACATCCTTTTTACTCATAACCGTAAATATTACATGCCAGTACGTCAGGGATAAAGTATAATTTTCCCTTGTTACAAGAATAGAATCATTAAAGTTGTATAATTTCGACATAAACGCTACTATTCGTGTCCTTGACCTTAATAGAATCGTGATTTCGGTCAGTTTTAACCTGCTACTGAATATTTTATACCAAGTCCGTCGAAACACAAACAAAATTAACCTGAAGCGTTATTCTATTTACTGCGCTGTAATATAGTATTAGGTCATTACAATCAAAATGCTTACTTCGTTAATACGGAATCGACTGTGATTATTGGATTATCTGTGATTTGCTAATTCTTAAATTCCACGGATTTCTTACTTCTAACCAGACAATTGAATCACACGAAATAAAATATTGGTTTCTTCTACAAACAATTTGTGATTGTTTTCTCGTTTAAAAATATGTATTTGAAAGCAATATAGTGTAAAAAAGGTGCTAATGAACCTCCACAGAAAATTCTTAGTTGATGAAATTTTACACTATGAGTAGGTGTTGTGTTAGAATTAACAAAATGTACAAATTATCAAAATAAGGTAAATTCTTATATCTTTAGTCTTTTTTCGGAAAAAAAACATTTTTATATAATATCAGGCTTTTGCCTACGCCAATGACCACAGAACAGAGAAAAAAAATACTGAATGATATGACTAGAATGCCTGTACAGTTAAATCACCTCAATATTAATTTGACCTCAAAATTTTAACTACAGCGACTGCAGGGAAAGCTCCAAGGCCATTATATAAAAAAAAGAATCTCAATATAAAAAGATTAATTTTAAACCTTGTACAGATGTCGTGATTATACGCGCGAGTTGGTACGCGTTTCGTTATAACAGCAGTGTAACCAAAATCACGTGTCAACACATGTGTTTAATCGCATCATCTGGACAAGTGCACAAATAATGTTCAAATCTAAATTCCTTTGCCATTCACTTGTCTTTGTTTCTCTTTCCAGGCGTTCCCCTCCTTCGCGAGGGTCCGGCTAGTTCACTAAGAGACGACTAAACGCTTACAATGCTTTCCACTGGCTGAACCTCCTCGATGTCTTCGATGAGCAGATCCCGCGGTAGCCTCTCCCCTGCTGCTTCGGAGAGGTCTACACTGCCTATGGGCGCCTCCGCAGAACCAGGGAGTCCAGAATTCAAGCCGTTGGAGCCAACGAGGGAACAGCTACTAACGCACTTTTTCGAAAGATTCAAATTCTACACATCGCTTTGCCTCGGCACGTCAGCCATACTCGCAGTATTTGCATTCCTCTTTTTAATACCCTTTGTAGTGGAGCCAGCTATACAGACAATCCTCGCAGAGTTTGTCCCAGAAGCTGGAATCTGTGCGGTCTCCGAGCACGTCCGTGCTAAGACGTTGACCAATTGCACATGGGCATCGTGCAGAGAAGGATGCACGACAGCTCATACTAAATGCCACAAAATCCGAGTCAATTTAGCTAGAAGACCGTTTACTGAAGAAGTAACTGTACCGACCGATTGGGATGAAACGGATTTGAAATTTCTTATCAACCCTGAAGGGTGTGGCTATCCACCGACGGTGAACTGTTCTGTGTTTGCGAACGAATATGCTGGGCCGAAGGCTCCAAAGATATTTCCTTGCTACTACAGTTTGACGAGAGCAGACTTGGTCGTGGCGCGGTATTCTTGGGAGTCGACAATCCGGGGGTTGATCCTTGCTCTGGTGCTGCCCACGACAGTGTTCGTCTTCAGTTTAAGTGTGCTGGCCTACTGGCACTGTCGATGCTGTGACAGAGCCTGCAATAGGCGCGTACACGCTGAATCCTTCGCCAGTAAAGAGGAGTAAGTAATTGAAAACTTTTATGTTGCTTGTTAGTGGTGTTTTATGTTGTTATGTTAACAAGTTTTGAGGACCTCTTGGAAACAAAAGTAGTCTATGAATAATCAGAATCGACTGTATTTAGTAAAAGTTTCTCTGAAACAATTTTTAGAACACACTACTACCTAACTTATAAATTTAAGCATTCTGTCTATTCCAAATCTGAAGTCCTTTTGTCACTTAACTTCTGCAAAGCAAAATAATTGCCAGTCACATTTTAAATTATAGTGATATTTTGGTAATTTTTTTGTAGGTCTTCAGATCTTGTGACAGTAGTTGTTTTTGTTTCTTTTAGGTTATTGATGTTCGAAAATGATGGACTTCATTGCGATTTCAAGTTTGGCGATGGAACTACGTCGTAGTGGATTAAATTTTTGGAATGGTTAATTAACAAGTAGGTTTCATGATGATGCACTGTTCCGAGTGAGCTGTTCACTCTGTTGATAACTACTACTGTATCCGTCAGTCAAACTACATTTTGTTGAGTTAAAAGTCCGTACATATTTTGCCGCTGACTGCCGCTCTCTCGCTCGCACATATCATGTTTTCTCAAGATTTCATAAATCTGAGTGCGTAATTGAAAAATGTGTTTCGGCCACTTTTCACAATATAAGATTACGGACATTTCAACATATATTTCAGTTTCGAGTTGCTGAAGTACAAAAAGTTATCCTTTTTTCCAGTTCAAATAACTGTTAGAAACGACAACTTATTGTACTTTGGCAACAAAAAACTGAAATATATTATAAAATGTCTGTAATTTTATATTGCGAAAAAAACAATATACGCACACAGATTTAAGAAATCTTGAGAAAACATGAAATGTGCGAGCGAGAGAGCGGCAGTCAGCGGCAAAATGTGTACGGGCTCTTAAGTTTTTATTCGCAATCAGTAAAACTTACGCCAAGAAAGATTACTTATTATTATGTTATATAATACTTTTATATTTTGAAATTGCGAATGGAATCTGGAAAATCGCGAAAGGGTTTCATTTTCTACAAACCAACAATTTTGACTAAAGCACATTACTTGCTTCTCTTCATTTTAGTTTGAAACTAGAAATGTTATCTATCAAATAGTGGTCACATATTCATTTGTGTTTTTTAAAACTTGACGAATGATCTTTTTTAGGACCCAAAAAATTTTTTTTGAGCTTTTTCCGTAGCAGAACTGCAAAATGTTTAGTTACCCGGTTTATTCATTAGAAAAATGTATACTACCGCCTCTATAGCTAGATTAGCAATAGTAGCACCTCCCCCCACAACTACAAGTAACTCTAAATGACATATTGCAGTTAAGGCTCAAGCTCACGACTGGCATTTAAGGACAAGTCTTAGGCCACCTACGTGTCTTATTGAAAACAGTTCTGTAATAGTTACACCGCATGTGTAGAAAAAATGCACAAATTATATGTAACGTATTTATAAAGTACTTAGATCTCTGCTTACTAAAAAATGTATGTAAATATATACAGTGCCTTTGGTCTTGAACTAGCGATAATTTAAAGGCGTTTAATACACCTAATTTTATCGATAAAAACTCCCACATGTTGGGGTCTATCCCCACTCCTGTTGGAATGGCTGCCATTTTAAATTTGACTTTCTAATTTAGATGACCTTGCAGAAAAATAATAATTTCTCCGGATTTAGAAGTCCTACAGGTATAACAAAAATACTGTTCAAAAGCTAATAATATCACCTATCAATACAAAAAATAAAATGTTTAAATTTTTGATTTAAATACGTCATAAAAAATTACTCTAGTAAAATTTTATACGAAATTTGTGCAATTTTTTGACTTTTTATTACATTTCTCAAAAACTAGGAAATTAATGTTCACTTTTTTTGCATTATTCAAATACACAGAGATATTATCTACAGAACAACTAAAAAATTTATTGCTCTATGTTACATATTTCGAGAGCTATTGTTGTTTGAATATGACCCTGACAAGTACTAAATGGTTATTTTCGAAAATAAAAAAAAAACTAAATTCCTACAAACTAGATTTTATCATTTGATGAAATTAGTATTCAGATAATTTTATCAACCTAATTTAAAATATGTTCAAAATGCTTGTAATTATGTCCATTTTCGAAAATAATCATTTTTTGGTTACGTAAGGGTCATAGTTCAAACAAAAATAACTCTCAAAATATGCAACATAGAGCAATAAATTTTATAATCGTTTTGTAGATAATATTTCTGTGTATTTGAGTAGAGCAAAAAAAGTGGACATTAATTTCCTAGTTTTTGAGAAATGTAATAAAAACTCAAAAAAATCGCACATATTTCGTATAAAATTTTATTTCAGTAATTTTTTATGACGTATTTAAACAAAAAAATTAGACATTTTCTTTTTTAAATTACTAGGTAATATTATTAGCTTTCAAAAAATATTTTTGTTATAACTGTAGGACTTCTAAATCCGGAGAAATTAATATTTTTCTGCAAGGTCATCTAAAATAGAAAGTCAAATTTAAAATGGCGGCCATTCCAACAGGAGTGGGGATAGACCCCAACATGTGGGTGTTTTTGTCGATAAAATTAGGTATATTACACGCTTTTAAATTATCGCTAGTTCAAGACCAAAGGCACTGTATATTTTTGTTTATCAATTTAACCTACATAAGATGCATTGAGTACTGTAACTTTTGGAGTCAATCGTTGGTGTCTTATTAAATAACAACGGAAACTCCTATAGGTAAAACTGTTTCTTTATTGAAGTGTCTACGTACTAAATCGTTGTTGTATCAATCTTTTTGGTTCAGAAGTTTTTTTAAACCTTAACTTGCCTTTTAAGTATTTCCATTCAAGTATTTCCATACACTTTCCCTTGATATCAAAAGGTTTACCTTTGTCTTTTCTTTTCACAGCAGTAAGCTACTCTGCGATTTGGACGACGACCCGAGCGACGAGGTGTTCTGACGCCAGGCCTGCGCCGCCCGCCGTCGCACCTCCCCCCGCAACTACTCGCAACTCTAAATGACATATTGCAGTTAAGGCTCAAGCACATGATTGGCATTTAAGGACAAGTCTTAGACCACCGGCAGGTGCCTAGATTAGCGACTAGACCTCAATGTATCGAAGTAAAACGAACGTTCCCGAATGTTCGCAACCGGCCACACTAGGCGCCTTGATACATGCAAGCGACTGCCTAGCCTATATGCCTAACATGTATCGTAGGCGCTAGACCAAGGCTCCTATCCTAGAGACCCACCTTACACTGCGGTCACCATGTATCCTAGATGTATCTAAGCGCTAATCTAGGCATCTGTCGGTGCGTAAGTGGCCATGAAATAGTTTTGTACATTGACGTTGTCTAATAACCGTCAATGAAGGTGGCTGAAGCTATGAATTCAATATTTATAACTATTGACATAAATGAGATGAAGCTTATAAGATTATAATTACATTTATAACTATTGACATTGCATACAGTGCCATCTCCCTCAAGAATAATTTTGATATCACTTAAGCAGCTCAGAGTTATGCCCCTGTTTATCGATACCTACATTATAATGTATTTTGGGACACAACTTCAAGGTAATCTAAATTCTTATTCAAGCTTGAAGGCTAATTTCGAAAAAGTACAATTTTGTTTAATGTTTTATCTTGATTGCTCGAATTACAAAAACGCCTTAATTAATTGACCGTACACATTATAAGACTGCCGAAATTAAAATTGTAATTTTATTTTATTTTTCATGAATTTTCATGTGCACTTATAGATGTCAATTGTGTGTTTGAAACTAAAACCTTAGACAGATTATAGTTAGTACAAAATGTCAAGTGACAAAGGGTAACTAAGTGAAAAATGAGGCAAAGTTCTTAAAAAAGTATCTACCTACGACTTAAATTACTGCAACTTAATGTTCGTACTGTTTGTATTATGTATTGTTAAACTAACGTAAACGCTACGTGAAAAATACATATACCTACAGGGTTATTTGTAAATACCAACAACGTCGCAGGAGTAGATTACTGACATCATAAACAACAATATTTTGTTCTACTACTTTTCAGAAAACAGACAAAAAAAAACGACTTTCCATACAAATGTTTTGAAATCGAGCAGCTTTACAGTCTATCCAACATAATGGTTGAAACGAGACGACACTACAGTGTGGGCCGATGAAACTAGAGAAGATAATAATAGAGGAAGGTATTAAAGTGATAAATTTGAATTCTTGATTTACCAACTTTTTTGTTCGTTTATTGTTGGCAGGATAGTTTGGCTGATTCACAATATGACCACCAGTCGACACACTAGAGCCAAATTGGCGCTAGTGTAGATGTTGACCTATAAAGTTAACATTTACTTTATGTGTAGACTTGTTATTTGTTGTTTGCTATGTGTTTCTTTTCTTTCAACACATTTTTTTTTCAATTCGATCTTTAATTAATTTACTGTCCAACTTCCATAATAATAATAAATCAACCATTATTAGACACAATTGAAAAATAACGAAAAAATAACCCATAAGCATACATACAAAAAGTCTCCATCTACAGAGCCACCAAGCGGAATAAATTTTATATCATCTGGCATTGCCAGAAAATTATGAAAAACAAAAATATAAAATCGTAGCAATCTCGTAGCAAACCGTAGCAAGTTTCAATTTCACGTAGCGTTTACGTTCTGTCGACTGCAAATTTACTACGGTTCACCGATACATATAACTCGAAGCCTTATACTCTATGGTTCTAATGTCTTGAATTTAAAATCTTAATTCTTCTTGAAGCTTTCGTAGGCAAGGCTTTTGTGAAAAACTCGCTTTCTAAGATCGGATTTATCTGTGGCAGATGGCGAGAAAGAAGCTGTAGAGATTATACATTGCCAGTTATTAGTCAAGATTAGATAAAAACTATGTAAAAATCAGCAATGAGTATGTTGATCAGTGTCTGCTACAGGTTATGCTGGTTTAAATGACTGATGACTGCGAGTTTTTTAAAGCCTTAACACCAATAGGGTTAAGATTAGATAGAAATGCAAAAACATTCGCAGAAAACGGGGTGGTGAAAAATACAGTATTAAATTTTAAAATCTAAGCGGCGGGCAAGGCTTTTGCTTATAATTATAAATAATGTTTTTGGAAAACTAATATAAAAATCGTCTCTTTGTTATAAAACTGAGCTATGCCGGATTATAGTTGTATAAGTTTTATTTATCTTTTGCTTCCGGAAACGCGTGACTATTTATTGTGTTCTGAACAAAATTTAGCTTGTAAGAAATAATTATTAATAATAATAGATCATTAATAACACATAATGATTGTAGAAGTTATCACAATTTGTTTTTATGAATAAATTGCGGATGCTGCAAAAATCTCTTGTATAAACTTTCTTATCACTACCTACAAATATTTATAATTTCATTTCTTTGGCGCAACCTTATAATTATAATAATCTTTGTGTAACATAGATGAAAAATATAATTTATACAATGCTTGTACTTAATCTTCTCTGGTACAATTTACGCGCAATGAGAATGGGATGGAACCTTGTCAAAGTAAACGGAAAATTGACTAATTAGTTAAAATAATTGTATACTTGTTATCTTACTTGAAGTTGCTATTTTGGATGGGGTGGTTGGCCGGCTTACCGTGCGCATCTCAGTTTGACAAAGTTCCATCCCATTCTCATTGTAAAAATATGTGGAATTGTAAAACTGTATTATGATTTCATTCATTGTAAATATAAGTACGTTACGTTATTACCTTTTCTTAAAATTAGGTCTTACATATTTTGTGACTATGCATTGTAAGTCCTAGCACAGCATAATTAGAAGAGATTTTTTAAAGTACAATTTTTAAGCTTAAAAAATTCACCAAGCTAGAATTGGTAAGTAAAACAAAGATAACTATTACGGATTATTTTACCATTGACTGTATAATTTCATTTTACAATTTGTGTAGTTTTTCATACCACGATTGTAAAGTACAATTAAATGCAATACTTACTGCCTTCTAATTTGTAAAAAATCTGCCATATTTTTGTGATATTAGCGCTTATTGTAAAAACTAATTCAAATAAAGAAACACTTCATTAATTGTAAACAATTGGCTGTATTTCAATGTTACAATAATAATTACAATATACCCATATCATCAATATAAATGTTATTTTTGAAACGAACAAACCTCGTAGAAAAGATCGAAGTTATGATACTTACCTACTTCGATTTTCTCTACCGGCATCAAAATGTCGTAAATTCATAATAAATAAATTATAGACAAATAATAAAGTTAGATGTTGAATGTCATAAAGTCCATTTATTTTAGAGATCTTATTTGTTACACAAATATGGCTTCATGATTTATTCATATTATTTATTAATATTATTATTGTATAACAAATTGAAAATTAAAAGAGCTTACCTATAATTATACTCAGATAAATTAACGAAATAGAATATACCAAAAGCTCCTAACTCAATAATATTTCGAACGATATACTCTTAAATAAATGGACTATACTTTATAATATTCTATGTATAATAGGATAATTTTATGTGTTTTAAGTGCATTTATTCCCAAGTCATGTATGTTTTATTTTTATTTATATTTAATCAGTAATTTTGTCACCTTATTACAAGGTGATTTAAGTTTTGCTTCAATTTTACCTAAAGGTTAATGATGAGTTGTCCAAAAAGGATAAAAGGGAACATGCATCAATTTTGAATAAATATTTTGTATGCGTTGTGTATTGGTAGCATCTGAACAATTTGATTTATAATTCATTATGTAAATAATTAATGATTGTATTGTACTTAATGAATTTCGCTGTGAATTTCAATGTAAATATTTATTTTTCAATTTATAATTAAAGTTTACAATTAGTAATTATAGTTATCTTATAAGAGAGCAATGCGGCATGAGGAGCGCAAGACAACACAAATTGTTATGACAAATAAAGCTTATTTTGTAAAACTGTTTTATTTATTAACTAAAAGTCATGAGATTGTTACAGCTTTCTTGGCTGTGCTCATATTTGGCCGAGTTCCATAGAGATGATACACATATCACAAATATGTTGAACAACATCAAATGAATTGCTATGCTAAAATATGACAATTGTATGACCGAAAGTGGCGCCGCGGTGAACTATATTTATTTAATATTGTAATTTACACAATTTCAATTAAACGTTACGTGGAAATTTTTAGGGCCAATAGTCTAGTATTTTCAAACGATATCATTACACTCCCTTGTAGTACCTGTTAAATGTAGATAACAAAACTGCTAAAAGTGGCCGTTTTTGATACATTTGCTATCTACTTCTACGAATGACTACGAGGGAATATAATGATACCGATTAAAAATACCATGGGCCCTAAAAATTCCACGTAAAGTTTTATTAAAATACTTTTCTATTGACAGCTTAATAAATAAAAACCTCTGAGGGCGCTACTTTCAATGGTTGTACCTAATATCACATTTAGGTTACATAATGAATATACATTGAGAGAAAGGGTTTCGATTCTTCAGTTTATTCTTTAGTTTCTTTAGTTCTTAAAAATAAAAAGAAATATAATATTTAATTTGCAAGCATTCACAGTACAAACAGTTGTAAAAAATGGCTTGTACTCATGTGTTGCCCAGATACTGCCATGCAAACGCTTATGATTATAATAAATATCAAAAATGTAAGTTTATTAGTAGAAAATAATATCGATCGATTGAGAAATGTCAAGTCAGTAAGCAAAGTACGCTAATTCAATGAAATATGAGAAATTAGACAATTCAAAAAAATAAATTCTTGATGTGATATTCTTTGTTTCATAAAACGAAATCAGTTTCGTTCACTCAGGTGCCAATAGTCATTATGTATTATTTAAGATCAAGAAATAAGTAAGTACAAATAAAAATATTTATGGCCTGTTTCACAATGTAAAAGTTAGTTCTGAGTAGCTTACTTGACAGATAATTTGTCATATCCTTACTAATATTATAAATGCGAAAGTCCGTTTGTTTGTTTGTTTGTTTGTTTGTTTGTTTGTTACGCCTTCACGTCCTAACTACTGAGCCGATCATCATGAAATTTTGCATACACGTTGTCAGGGGTACAGAGAAGGACATAGGGTACCTTTTATCCCGAAAAAAAGTATAGTTCCCGAGGGATAGCAGAAAACCTTTCCACGCAGACGAAGTCGCGGGCGGCCGCTAGTTTTAAAATAAATCATCTGTTACTTACTTACAGAACTTACTTTTACATTATGAAACGTATAATTAAAAAAATTTAATGCGGTCCTCCGGATTTTAACTGTTTCAAAAGTTTGGGTTAAGTTCCGATTGACTAACTTGACTATAAATTCAAGCGAATTCTGTTCCATTTTAAAATAAACCAGATGTTATTACCACATCCAAAACCTGAGAACTTTAACCTATTTACTGAAAAATTTAATAAATATTAAAAACACGACTGCCCTGCCAAAAACGAACTAAAAAGTTAAACAACAAGTGTCATTGCAGTCGGGGGACCTCTTTCATCAAAAATTGTTCCATAATAAGGTCCCCCGACTGCAATGACACTTGTTGTTTAACTTTTTAGTTCGTTTTTGGCAGGGCAGTCGTGTTTTTTAAATTTTATAAAAAAAAATTTCGTTTCACACATTTTAGTGATATATTATATAGTTTTGGAATGTGCTCATCAAGGCCTTGCATTTGATGCCCATATTGTAATAATAGAAGATTTTTTTTTGTTCACATTTGAAAATGGCGTTGTAAGTGAAAGTGAAAGTGAAAGTGAAACAATTTATTCAGCACACTTGTTTACAGTACATGTGATTACAAAAAGTACATATTATTTTTTATAACACAATTTATTAAAAAAAAAGTAGTTAGCCGAAATGGTCTCCAACCTCAGCTATTGCCACAGCCTGTGCGACACTGATTTTCAGGTGGAGCCAGATGTGTTTAAAGCAACAACACTCGCCAAACAATGCAATAATATAATAAATCAATTTATGCAAACTCAACAACAGTTCACTTTAGAACGGTAATTCACTTCGGTAATGATATAGATGAGTATCGTTATATGAAACAAATATTAAGCTTATACAATAGAATTAAACATATTCAAAAGTGCCCAATTATAAGTTTATTTTAATCAAATAAATTTTGACATTGACATAATATCAATATAGAGGTTCCGAAAAAAATATATATATATATAATATAATAATATATATAATATAATATAATAGGTCAAACAGTATTCACTAGGTAGCGCTATTTATCTATTCATGCAGAATCAACTCTTTTATTTTTACTCGAAAAGAAGTCGCGGAAGTCGCCATATTATTTTTTTCTACAAAAAATATAGCCAGTGTCACTTGAAATGCTGTAAGGATTCTAACGATACCCCATTTATCCAAATCAGTTTAGGCCATAGACATAGAAAAATTTTCGCTGCGCTCAAGAAGACCAACAAAGCGTGGAAAAGAGAAGTTAACATCATACGGACACGGTCTATGTAAAAAAGAGACAAAGGATCAAGTGACATGTGCCAACATTTTTTACAGTAAGAGCCCCTAGCGTCCCGCCTAGCAAATGAGCAATCACAGTTTGTTTAAAATATTTTTTAATCTTAATTAGAATTTAAAATAAAGGTATCGTCGAGCTATGGTGTCTTCTGCTCTAAGTGAATGTGATGTGACAAAAAGAAACAATCCAAGTAATCACACTTTTCAAACGTAAATAAAATATTGTCACACATTTCTCTAAAACCAAATTTCGCTACATTTATTCGTTTATCGACAAAGAAAACAGTATGGAACATAGTTTATTAACTTCCTTTGCCATAATATAGTCATATTTTATGAATCTAAGTCATATTTTACATATCTCATATAAAATGTATTGATTTGTTTTCGGATCACCTGTTTATTGACTTTGTTGTTCTTTGACATTCTATTTCTATGGTTTAGGCATTAAGAAGTTATCGTGGAATAAAGAAACTCACATACCCACATACATGAACCCTGAACACATATACACTCTTTTTGCTTTGGGCAGTCGTGTAAAAAAATAATATTGAAAGCAGTAATTAATTTAAAATGTTAAATAACAAAAAACTGCACGTTCCATCACGTGTATGTCATATTCTAGGAAAAGTGGCAACACTGGGGCCTTAAAAATAATCAACGATCGATGCAAAGTAATAATTTAACAGCTTGACGATAGAACGCAGCGCAAAGCGGAGGAATAAGCGATTTCCACATGAAAAATTGAAAGACTTATAGATAATTTTTCGTAAAAGGCTACTAATCACTTACACTCGTTTGCACTAAACCTCATAAGTCTTTGCCTAACTACAAATCGGCCAAGATAATTTGTCGAATGAGAGCTGCATGACAGTTAGGTTTACGACACTGAGAACTATCTTGAGATCATATTTGAGATGCTCTTCTTATAGGAACACAATCTCAGGTATGATCTAAAGATTGCTCTTAACGTTGAGAGCGGTTTATAAATACGGGATTTAGAGTCAAAGTCAAATAAGCTTTATTCAAATAAACTTAATTAATAAGTACTTTTGAATCGTCTATATTTTCCTACCACCCGTTCCAGACTTTTTAGCTGACAAGATGAACGGGCGCAAGAAACTTATCAGCTGTAACAGCCATAAGTAACGATATTTACAAACTTTAATACATCGTTACCAGATAATTACAACGGGGTGACAGGATTATTGGCAACAACATAGACTTATTGTTATATTACTTCAACAAAGTACTTATAGTAGCAAGTTATGTATTACATCATTTCCACGCATTTTGATCTTTAAGATAATCGTCTAATTTATGATAACCTTTACCCATGAGCGAATTTTTAACATGGTTTCCGTGAGACCCTCAGAGACCATCTATGGCATTACCCACACTTCAAATACAGTACCCATTCGAAGTGGGTACGGTGGTACGGCATCAGGGGGTATGGCTGAGCAACGGTGGGTATAGGTATAGCTGAGCACCATCGGAGGAGCAACGCATTCCTGCCTCTCCCATGCAGTAATTACGGCTAATACCTGAAATGCGGATAAACCTAGTTTTAGGCGGTTTAAACTAGGTGTAGCCGATAGCTGTTTACTAAACCTATTTGTTACCATATTTTCCATGCTTGGCAGCTTGGTTAGAGATAAGCAGTTTTGGACCCTGTTGGTTATTTTTTTGTCCAATGAGGTGTTAAATGTCCCCGAGACGGTCAAACGGTTTGATTCAAACACGTAAAATTTGGTTTGACTCAAACCATTTTGATCGTTTACAAAGGTAGTTGGAACGGTTTGTCAAACATTTACGGGTTTGAGCACGTTTGATGAAATTACATATTTTTCTAGTGTTTAACGCGCCGTTTGATCGTGTTCCACACGTTTGAACAAACTTAGTTTTGTTTGCGTTGAATTTTGTAGCATGAGCTTGTGTGTGACGAAGATATTGAAATTGACCGTGAATTTACTTCGTTGCTATTATCATTGTATCAAGTAGCACCTGAATTGTGGAAGGTGAAATCAAAACTTTACTACCTACGATAAAAATAAAAAGGTGGTAGCGATAAAAAATGTAGTATCTTAGTTTGTACCGTTCTTTGGACCAAATTCTTTTTCTTTTCTTTTTTCCTCTCTCTTTGTGCATGACATTAATGTTATAAACACGAGAAAATCGCGATCCTTGTTCGAGGGCATCTTGTCTGCGTCACAATCACAAGTCTATCTACAACAGCGTACCGAATCAAACTGAGCAGTGCCATCGAAAGATCCTTCAAACTGACATCAAACTGTTTGATCAAACACGTAAAGTTTGAATCAAACCGTTTGACCGTCTCGGGGGCTCTTTAAATGTACTCCCTCTAAGTCTTCAGTCGTCTTCGCCTTCGACACCTAAGTCTTAAGTGAAGTGCCATTCTACTCTGTCGGTCTCCACACGGCTCATCCGCTATTCCTTCCACCCTATAGCAACATCCTTACGGCTAATCCGCTATTCCTTCCCTCCTATAATACCAACCTTTAAGAAAAATTGCGAACCTCAAAGAGTTCAGCGAACTTTGTCGGCACGGAATGTTGCGTTTTACTGCATTGCCGTATAAGTATGCCTAGTTCATAATAATTAATGGCAATAAAATACAAATAATATTCAACTATATCGTGACAATTTGGCTTGAAAATTTTATAATTTTTTAAAGCCCTTTGGTTTTATTTTATTGTTTAGATCTGAGGCCACCACACGAGGTTTAGTAGTTTAAAAAGTGAATTTGGTGACGTCCACTATGTTATCATGATCGGTATATAATAATTTGTAATAGATTTCATTTTTTTTATAAAATTTAAAAGTCTTTATGCAAAAATACTAAGTAAATATATTAAAGTAGAATTTTGAAATAGCCAATACTTTTTTACGTTACCACTCATTTGGATATTCTTTTTCTGGCAACAATAATGGGCAAAAGGAACATATCAGCTTTATTCGATTTTATATAATTCTGATTCCGCAGATTATGTGGTAATAATCCTACTAATATTATAAATGTGAAAGTTTGTGGGTTTGGATGTTTAGATGTTTGGATGTTTGTTCCTCAATCACGCAAAATCTACTGAATGGATTTGGTTGAAATTTGGCACACAAATAGCAGTAAGCCTAGATTAAAACATAGAATACTTTTTATATCGATATTCTCAGGAAAACGGGAACCACGCGGGTGAAACCGCGTGCGGCCACTAGTTACTACATAATAATAATAATAATAATTCATTTATTTCAGATAACAAGATCCATAATGGTATACAGTCATTCTAATAAAAATATAACATACATTTATTGAAATAATAATATAACATACATTTATTGTTCTGTAAAAATGTTAAAGGCATTGCTACGTGACGTGGGTAGGCCCCAGACAAGGTGGACCGACGATCTGGTGAAGGCGGCGAGAAGCCGCTGGATGCAGGCAGATGGACTTATTGCCATTGGAGGCCTTTGCCCAGTGCAGTCCAGTACCCAGCCATTCGGCTGGACGTTGAACATAATGCGATAAATGTAGTAATGCAAAAATATCCTAAACCTAATGGGAAATGTCTGTATGTTTTCGCTTTTAGTTTCTGAAATTTCACAAAATACATTTAATTTCTTACCAATACCACCTGAAATCGTACATACCTACTATTTTGGATACTTAGGTAGTGGTGGTACTTACAAAATGGTACTTAGGAACTCCTCTAAGTATGTTTTTGCCTTTAGACCCAATTGGCTGTATAAAAGCAAGTCAAACAACTCTTGACCATTTTTCCGGTGAATAGCAGCAATTGCTTTGACTTCACGTCTAATTGCAGTTGAACACCCGCTTATTATGCCTGTAACCTATTTCTACTAAGTATACCGTGACAATATTTCGTGTTTTCTACCAAATTATAAGTTCAAACTACTTTTATGCTATTAATTTGACGACTGCTTGGTGGAACAGCAGCAACTGCCTGAACCCATGGTAAAATTATATACTGGGCCAGGTATAGCAGTTTCTGTCTAGAAGGGGTCTGACCTACAAGTGTAGGTCAGACCCCGTAAGCAAGTGCTTACGTCATTTCCGCTATCGGTATTAAAAATAATGTTTTTTCATATTTAACTTGAACTATTTCATTTGCCAAAAGCTTAGAGAAGGAAAAGAGAAACAAATCACAAATAAAATGCACTTTTATCGTTTTGTAATGATTGTGACAGAAAAAAACCCTTCATCCTTTGTTTGTTACTATAAAATAACACAACTGGATAGTGACGTAAGTATGTGTTACTCCCGGAATGCCAAGGTGTTCTTGGACCCCGCCTGAGCCAAATATCTTAGGTTCAAATCCTGGTTGGGGAATAGCGTGTTGAGCATTAGCGATATTTGTTTGCGGGACATGGATGTTTATACGGCCCCTGAAAATACTATATTTATTGTGTCCCGCACATGCTTTTGATTACCAAAACACAGCTTATTCTTCCTCGTATCCTCATGACTGAGGGTCGCGACAGCATGAGGTCACTCGGTGTATGAGGGCCCTTCATGCGGTATGGTTTTCGGCCATCCGGATAGATGTCTGCATGTCAGTTTGGCAGACCTCTTTAACTGCATTGGTCCATCGGCTCGGTGATCTTTTTCCGTCCACGTGGCCTACGACGATGAGCTTCTCAAGGTTGTCCGGTTCCCGTCTGGCTTCGTCTCCGAAGTACTGGAGGAGACGTTGCATGCATACAGTTGATGGGCAAGATGCTTGATAGGCATGATGCTAAAACACAGCACAAGTGTTTAATATACTTGGATTCAAAAGACAGTTATCTTTTTTATTTTACCTAAGTATATTTCGTGTAACGAATAACTAAATATTCTTTGTATGACTGATGAATGACTAATAGTCTGAAGTCACTTTTAAATAAAAATGTAATAAAACTAGCGGCTCGGGCTTTAATCATTGAGGCATGTATAAAACATTTCGAGATTAAGTAAAACTTTCTATGGTGTCAAGATCACTGAGAGAAACCATAAATTGTTATACATTTAGGATGAAGTCGACGTCATTGGCAATAGATCTGAAATGGAACTTTACTTTCATGCCTTTTAGCATCTATAATCTTTTACTTATGATTTCTTGTGATTTATTATGTTTATTTCACCTTGAATAATTTAAAAGAAAAAAGCTTAAAGACAAAACAAAACAAATATTTTTTTTGTCTTAAAGTAATCAATTTTGTTAGTTCGAAAGATATTCGATGTCTTAAATTTCATCCTGTATACTAAATAGTTTTTCTAAGTAATTTTTTCACCATATAAAGCTTAATTTAGTTTAATTGTTGTGTTTTTCGAAATGTTTTATATAATGTTGTTAAATTTGTACTTAAAAGTATTTTCAGACTAATATTTAGACATTCATTACGCGTAAATACATACAATAACAAAAAATAACAGTGTTTTGATTACAAGATTTGTGCTTTGTTTTGGAAATCAAAAACATTGGCGGACACAACAAATACAGTATGTTTTCAGAGGCCGGCCACTGGAGCGTCGAGAAATTCAAATCAACCAAAAACAGGTAAACACAGAACACATAAAACTTGCAGAGAAAAAACCCACAAGTGTCTTTTTATAGTTCTTTTTATTTATTTATTTCAGATCGGAACTCTTAAAAAAGTTAGTGACTACGATTGTCTGTAAAGTTGACGAGTCTTTCAAAATAAGGTTCTATTTCAGCTCTGTTTCTAGTTCAGAACTAAGCTTCCTTCGATATTATAAATATTTGACCAATCACGCATGACCATCAGCCATTTTTAATGTCCCCATTGTTGGGACACAGGCCTTTTTTATGGGTGGATAAGAAACATGGGCCATAACCCACCATTTAGGCCTAATGCGGAGTGCTATATTGATAATCAATTTTTGGTCACCCATCCCATGACCGACCCTTGTGAAAGTTGCTTAACCTCCGCAATTGCCGCGCCAGGCGCTAAACTACTGCGCCATCAAGCTCTACAATTACGCATATAACTTACGAAAAAAAATATAGTAAAGTCCAGCGACTCTCCTTACTTTCTTTCTGCCAATTTTTTGTACGGTTAATGCCGATCCCAAGGTTTCTTTTACATTAACATTGGCAACATTGAGCTAGGCTTTTTGCCAAACTTAGTTGTTTTCAATCGGTTTCCACGTTGCATTTACGCCAAGCTGTCATAAATTCTAAATCTGGATGCGATTCTTATTTAAATCCATTTCAGTATCGAGGTGACCTAGTTTTTCAGGTTTTCTATTAAAGGTTGATCTACCCTAGTTATTAAATTTGCACGTTTTTTTATTAATTAAATCAAGTTGTTAAATCCAACCCCACACTACGCACGTAGCTCATTACACTATAAAGCGAACAAGCATCATTCATTCTCCTGAAGTGTGACACCGACGCACTTTGTTAAGTACAATGCAATTACGCACATTTTCCCGTGCAACGACTGGCGACACCCGATGAATTTTGAATAGACCCAGCGTTTTCAGCGCAAGGGAAAATCATCTCAATAAAACTTGGCAGTAAAACCCCAGAATTGTAAAACAAGAAAGACTGTCTGTCGGCTTGCAACCGTGGAACACATAACATGGCTGTATCGACCCGGCTAGGGCGACGCGCGCACTCAAATACACGAATGTACGCGCCAAATTGACTTTCAAATCCATTCCAATTTCAAAATTAAACTCTTTACCAAACACTTTTTGAATTTCACTTCGATTCCAAATTCAAATCATCAACTTTACTGACTTTAAATAGTTTTTAATTGAAACAAAAAAGTTCCATCTCTGAAAATAATTACACAAATTCTCATTCTATTTTCAAAATTCAAATAGTTCTCATCTATTTTTGTAACGTAAGACACTTTTTGGAATATACGTGTACGTGCGACATTCACGGTTTTGAAGTGGCAGTAACATTGATACGGCACAGCCCTGTGCCCAGTCGAGAATTCGCCGCGTCGTCGCGCCGACGTGTTTCGGAAACGACGTCGAAAAAAGGACAAACCAAAGACGTTTTTGAATTAAGAAGAGAATGGTCTAGTGCTAAATCGTTCAGTGACACTCTATGTATCACAATCGTGAGTCAGTGGAAACGACCTGAAAAAACATTGATGGGCCTGGTTTGCTCTAGGCTTCTATTTTCGGTTTGCACCACATTTGTGATATTGTACCTTTTACATGCCACTTAGTGATATTGGTTTTCAATTTATTCCGTTTATTTCATACAATAACTTTGAAATTTGTTAAGTCATTACTGCATTATGTCAAAAGGCATACTGGGCACTTTTCTTCGATTTTACGTCACAATAAAGTTAACAATTACGTAACATAAAAATATGTCAAAGAATTTAACTTAAAGAAGAACAAAATTGGCACTTATCGTTTTATTGGAGGTTGTATCGTTTTTGTGTCGTTGTTTGTTCGTTTAGTGATATAGTTTCGTTTTGTGGCATGTTGTTTATACTGTTTCGTGTTGGTTAAATGTGTTGGGAGCAATAAAATTTGGTTATAAGTTAAAACAATGACGTCAGAAATATTTCTTGGCGTTGAGGTTAGGTTATGTAATAGTTCTATAAGTTAAACTAGGAACGCAGATTGGCTGACTGCAAAGTGCTGAGCTTTTTTTATAACCTAGTAATAGTCTTTAACCATTAGCCTTCAACCATTAGCATAAGAACATAAGAGTATTCAACCATTATCCTGATTTAAATATTACTTAACACATATAAAAAACCCTAAAAACGCACAATTACTAAAAATAATAGATTAGGTAAGTATTTAGAATTCAAGATTTAGTTTAATTAATTCAAATACTTGAGTCTTCTACTCAATATAAATACAAGGGTATTTTTTATTTATTATTGTCCTAGTGTAATAGATTTTATTTTTGGGTGTAAGCCAAATCCTGAAATAGGAGCAGATAATCTTGCTATCTTTCTCATTCCTTATCAGCTGGAAAAGGACAGCACCTTACTGTATTACAAGTCGCGGCAAAATAAATACATAAATCAGAATTATGTTCGCAAATCAGTTACAAACATTCCTAAAGAGGCCGTACAAAGTCAAAAACACATTTTTGAATAACGATTTCATACAAATTTATTTGATTAACGGTCCCAAAAAATAATCTAGAAATTAGATAGTACCTAGTACTCAGTTATGTGTACTTTCCTTTTTTCTATAGTAATAAATCGTTAAGTGACCTCCTATTTTGTAGCTTTTTCAGCCAATAATAAACCTATTATCTTATCAACCTTGAAACTATAATAAAAAAAACCTTAAAAGCTCTCTAGTTTTGTAATTGTCAGTCTTCAAAATATAAAATTGTTTATTAGTTATTAATTAAAAAGGACAATGTTGTCAATCAATTCTATAATCACTACATAGTATAAAACAAAGTCGCTTTCTCTGTCCCTATCACCCTATGTATGCTTAAATCTTTAAAACTACGCAACTGATTATGATGCGGTTTTTTTTAATAGATAGAGTGATTCAAAAGAAAGGTTTATATGTATAATACATGGTGTCAAATTCCACACTACACCGAAGCGAAGCGAGGGCGGGTCGCTAGTTTTTACTATAAAAATTTGTGATACCTACGATTTCTTAAGAAAGTAACTCTTAGGAACTAAAAAAGGTAAGTTTTAAGAATTTGTCAAAATATTTGTTTTGGTATTAGGCGAATGAAAGATTTTATGATCAGTACTCGGATAAAAATCTCAAATTCAGTTCAATAATCATTTATTGAAATCCACAAATACATCCGCTCAGCTGAAAATGCAAAAGTTACTGGAGAAAATTGATTAATTTTGGTCTAGAGATAGATTGGCCCTTGAAGGATATAAGTCACTATTATTATCGATATCCTCACGGGAAACGAAATTCCATGCAAACAAAGTTGTGGGCAAAAGCTGTATAAAGGGTGTCCCAAAACTTTGCCACACAGAGGGACAGTACCTTAAATATTTAAGATAGGAAATTTTAATGAAAGAAGACTTCTTTTATTTTCTAAAAATAATCGGAACTGAATAAAAAAAACCGACTTCAAAATACCTACCTCTAAAAAGCAAGAAATAATATTCGTAATAATAAAAACACGTCTATTGAAGTCGGGTGGGGCTGGAGTACAAATTCCTTTTTTTTTATTCTAAAAGCCACACCCGACTTCAATAGACGTGTTTTTATTATTACGAATATTATTTCTTGCTTTTTAGAGGTAGGTTTTTTGAAGTCGGTTCTTTGTTTTTTTAAACAATTTTTTATTTTTTTATTTTTAGTGTAGGTGGTGGTGTATTAGGTAGTGTAGGTATATTATTTAGGTAGAAAACTCGGGTCAGCCAAACGTGAGTTAATCGCGGAGAAACATACATACGTGCGGGTCAAACTGAGAACCCCCTTTTTTAAATCGGTTAAAGAACTACACATAAGATATCCCTTTTCCAACAAAAAAATAATTATCTTATTCAGTTCATAAACAAAAAAGTTATACGACTGATCATCGAGGTAGTTCACACAAAATCATACTATTTTCGTGCTTTTTTCAAGATTACTTGAAAAGTACTGAACCGATTTCAAAATTTTAAAAAATGGGACCAACTTGAAATTTTACCTAATATAATAACGTTTGAATCATTTCAATCGGTTCAGCCGTCTTCGAGTAATCGGTGTACATACAAAAAAAAAACGGGTCGAATTGAGTACCTCCCTCCTTTTGAAGTCGGTAAAAAGTGTGAAAAATCGCACGTGTTATTCATATAGCAGTAAAATCTTTTAGAATAAGTACTATCTTTTAGAATGCTGATCAGATCAGTTGGGTGTGTATAGCGATCTAAATCTCCTTCATTCACTCCCTGGTCAGCCATCGTCAGATCACTGCATGGTACATCCCTTACAGGAAACCAAGGCTTCAAAGTTACATCATTTGTATGAAAAAACACCTTTATTCCTGTTGATGAGTATATCAACGATTTTTACCTTGACAGATATCTCAAGTTTGGTACAAATTAGTGTAGTTACCTACACTAATTTGTACCAAACTTTTGAAGCAATTTTTCGTATGAAGAAAAATTGCTTTGCTGTGATGTAATAGAGCCTAATCCTATATAAAAATATAAATATATTTTTTATCGAAGTTATGTCACATTTATATATCAAAAGAATTTTGGTATGATTTTTTTGGAAATGTCAAAAAATATTTTTATACTTTACGTGAGCAATTTTGGTAAAGAAATTTTGAGCAGATATTTTTCCTAATAAAGATATCAACGATAAAACAATTTTTTAATAATTTGCAAAATGCATTTTATATATGCTATTTTATCATACTGTAAAGTTTCGTTGACTGAGAATTTAATGTGGGAAGCCACTACGTTCCTTTCTTTAACTAAATGATCCTCTTAAAATACTATAAGAAATATGAAAGAAAACATTATTTCCAGTTAGAACTAATAATATTATGAAGCCATTGAGCGATTAGTTACTTAGTGAGCATTATATGTATTTAAGACACCTGTTTTAGGCATTATGCCTATAAGTAACATTAATTTAAGGCAAAAGAAATAAGTATGAGTTAAAACACATAAAATAGATTTTATAAAAGCCGACCATGGGTAGGCCTGGGCCCCTCTCAATGATTTCCTGTGGAACATAAACTTTATCTAAGTTTAATTAAAGGACATCAGGCACATGAGACCCAAAAGTGTATAAACATAATTCTGTTATCTATAAACACTTTATGTTACTAGAATCATAAAACAGTAGCAACATTATTTTTTAACTCCTTCATTTAGCTTTAATTAATTATTGAAAAAAACAAAAGCATTTTAATGAAACGGACATCTTTGTTAGCGATTTCACAAGTCTCCCCTGAGTATATTTGTTCTGTGGCACAAGTGATTGCGCATTAAAAAAAAGTCTGCCGGATGTCAGTCAACTCAACTGTCAAAAGCGTTTTGTTACGTGCGATATATGCACAGATTTTCCGTTTGATCTGGTTCTCACTCGTACATTGTGGTGCTAATCTGCATCACTAACGCAGCTAACGAAACGTATTGTCGTGAAACTGGTGATGCTATTTAGTGTCAGGATTACAAAAAAAAACTTTCAAACGTAAATAACTCTTAAAGCATAAATCTTCGTAAAAATCTGAATATTTTTTATGACTTACTAATTAAATGCCTACATTTTGAAAAAAAAAACAAATACATTCTTTGTTTTTTTTTCTATGGGACTCTGCCTGATGTCCTTTCGTTGATGCAACCAAAAAGCTTTAAAACTATCTTGTAATTTGATGATCTAATAAATTCTCCATAGAACTTTCATGGGATAACATCACAAACATAATGTAGATAACCCTGCACGCTAGTCACTTAGCGAAGGCACCAAGCGCATAGTACGGCCGGTAGTGAACATAATAGAACGTTTCTTTTACTTCGTTACACTCCAGGTGACTCACTAGGCTTTTAATGTTATCTCTTTAGAGCGTTTTCAGATTATCTGATCCGATATTGGTGTCGGCCGCCGATCCGATATTGGAGGAAAAAAAATGTGTCTTTCATATTGTCCGGCTCAATATCGGATATCGGAGCCACATACTTCATAGATTTTACTTCCTCCGATATCGGATCGGCGCCCTACACCGATATCGGAACGGATAATACAATATTCCTCGACCACTGACGTCCATTATACAAGTACGCTGGACAGGCGAACGTCACCAGTCATTTGTTCCGTTTTGAAAATCACCATATTGGCGCTGAGAGCAGTAGATTCTACTATGACAGTAGTGAGTGTACTTGGAAGTAATTAGTTCCAAGTACACTCACTACTGCCCTAGTATAGGATCTACAGCTCTCTCAGCAGAAATATGGCTGTTTTAAAATCGGCACAAAAAATTGCTGTCATTTCATGACATTAGCCCAAGAAGCTTTGTCCAGAGTACTTGTATAATAATGGACGTCAGTGTCCTCGACCCTGTCGACAAAAGACGATCGTAATGAATAAAAACTAAATGCAATAAAAGGAGGTTGTATACTCTAATCCATAGCGAAAAATTTTCTAAGTCTATGCTCTAATCTAAGCTATGCAACCTCTACAGATTTTTCGTCTGTAACTTTAGCACCATGATCACAAAACAAAACCTACACAGTTCGTCACTGCGGCGCATTGGCGACTGTATGTGTACCAAGTGCAGACCGAACTCAAAGCGCGTAGGTAGTGCTCTAGCTAGGTGCTAAGTAAACCGCCTGTCAGTTGTACGTAGTACAGGTGCAATAAAATAATTTATCAAACTCTGAAATCTAAAACAAAAAGAGATTTCGTAGTTCTGTCCAAAAAGAATCTACCTACTTCGTCGTGTCGTACATGCATTCTTCATACAGTCCTCGGCCGGTCTCATGAATAAAATCTATTCAATTCTCGATACGTGTAATGGAGGGTACGGGGAAATAATTCCTACCAGAATACAGGAACAGTGAGGTTAATTCTTGTAGAATCGGATAAATAAAATTGAAGATTTTTATTTTCAGTTTAAAAACCACGGCATAACAAACAAAAATATTTACAAAAATATTGTAGAATATTTTTTCAACATTTTTAATGAAGACCTTGCAACCAATGGTTTAAAAGAAATGAATTTTAGTTTGGTTCTGTAGTGTAATAATAGTTTATGATACAAGGTTAGTAAGGAGGTTTTTAAAACGAGTTGACGTTTTATAAGCCCGAGCCGCAGGCGAGGGTTTATAATTGTCACGAGTTTTAAAAAACCTTAACAAAGGTGTGCCATACTACGTTTTTCAATACATTTGTGAGAAAATCATAATAAGTACTACTGAAATTGTAATCTATACATGTAATAAAACTGTAAATTAAAAATATTTGTGCGCGAATTACGCAAAAACAGCTGAACAAATTTTGATGGGCTTTTCACTGTTTGGTAGCTTGAAATCCAACTTAAAATCCAAGCTATGTTTTATCAAATTCAGGTGGGCGGAACCAGGGAAACAGCTTGAACTCTCCGTAGTACTAGCTTTCATACACCAAAGGGGTCATTTTAAACTGGTCACTATATTTTTCTACTGTCCACGTAGATGAAGTCGCGAGCGGAAGCTAGTAGAAATTGAAAAAAACGTATGTAAACAAAAACGCACGGCGTGCGGTAAAATCAACTTACCGCACGCTGCACTGCCATCGTAAGCTCTCATTTTCGAGCAACTGTATTGAAAAGTATTTTTAAATATTCTTAGTTCTATATTATTAAAATCCCTTTGCACAATAATTGGATTTAAAAAAAAAAGATTAACCTAAGAATATTTTGTGAAGTGTTTTAAGTCCCATCGTCCTTATCCATGTGGAAGGCCTATGTCCAAGTGGGTTTATTAAAACAGCTCATGACAAGAACAAAGTCTTCAGCTACTTTTGAGGTTAGAATACAAATAAATTACCTAAGAGTGATAGTTAGAGCTTAAAAATTATCTTCTGATTCAGAGCCTAAGTTTAATTAAAGCTAAATCCCAGTCACTAATGTGATTAATCTGAAATGTATATGTATTAGAATGAGCCTAAACCTTAATGCCTCCATCTGAAGAAAGACTACCAAACTTATTTGAGGTAGGTAAGTTTGGTTAATTAAGTTCTTATTCCTTTCTTAGTTATTTTATCTTTCTTAGGAATAGAGAGTGGCTAAATAAGTTTTAAAAGAAATGGTTAATAAATTGTGCGTTATTTTGATGTAATATAAATACCACTAAAAAAATCTGTGTGTTCGTTTGATACTTTAAGGATGTAATCTTCAGGATATTTCAGTTTCACATATTTCATTATTTTCTTATCTAGGCATAGATTGCATTATTCTGTAATAAAAATATTTTGTTTATTTACACCGATATTTTTTTATAAAAAACATTAAGAAAAAAAATACAAAAACCATATCCGATCAAAAAAAAATTGTTGAACTTTATATCAGAAGTTAATTACTGAAATCAGATAGAAGGATTATTCATTATTTCCTTCCATATATTTAAAAAAATATTAAGTATAATGTTGTCCAATAATCATAAGAAAAATAACAGCACATAAGCTCGACAATTCACGACCTCAATAACTGAAATTATATCAAAGCCTTCAGCATTCAAAATCAATAAACCATTGCATTCGTTCAACAAAAGATTTCCAATAATACTACCCAATCACAATGCACAGATAACCTTGGACCGAGCAGCATTCCTTCGCTAGCATTTGCGTCTGGTATGTCATCTGATATTGGTAGGCTAATTCTAGCTGAAATCGATAGCGTCTAGATGGATCCTAGTCGGTCGAGACGGTCTGGCGCCAACGCCAAGACGGGTCTGGTGTAGACAAAGATTGCTCATTGAAAGATTGATCTCAGATTGTAACGATTACTTAATTGAAATAACGCACAAGCTGAAAACAAACAAAATGTCTATCTATCGAAACTTTTGTGAATGTTTGAAACACATGTCTTTTTCAGTGATTGTCATTTCAGTGTTGTTTTCAGAAAAGTTGTTTGTAATGATGAACCGTACTATTGTTTTCAGATTGTTTATTTCAGTTACACATTGTCAATAGTAAGTACACACCTAGTCAAAATAAATTGCTTGGCCATTTCGTTACATGGAAACATTTATTCACTATTAATTACTTTTCTGATAATAATTCTTGTAGTAACGAAACGGCCAAGCCACATAATTATTTTGACTATGGTGTTGAGTTTTTGAAGTTAAGGCTTGTAGAGTCAGGGCGCGTAGAGATAAGCTTGGCTCTACATGAGTTCTGATAACTTTTTACTGTGCGAGAGTCTTAGCAACATTATACATGAAAATGTTTTTGGTGGGATTGTTTATTTCAGTTACACATTGTCAATAGTAGATACAATATTTAGTCCTTGCTATGCTAACCACGTACTTCTTAAATAATATTTATTTTATTACAGTTGTATTTACTCCAGTATTTGCTTGGCTTTACCACAGAATATATGATAGTAGGGCTTTAACAAAGAATTTCAGGTTAGACACTCGCTTTCGCTGCGTCCACACCCCAGCTCATTGATATGTTTACAGAGCGTAGGCGTCTGCTAGTGTCCACGACTGTATTTCAGTAATAGCTATCGTTGTATACAGACAAACTTTGATGTAGATGTTTGACATATTTGTGAAGTAGGTACTGTTACTTGATATCCCATTGTAAATAAAGTGTGGTGATTTTAACTTGTACCTAGTTCCAATGGTAGCAAATAAATTTACCTATCTTAGACTAGACATTATTACGTAGAATATTTTTTCTCGTGTAATCTTTCATGTTATGAGAAATAATAGCATTTAAAAGTTCATTTGCCAACTGTTTCACCTTAAGAAAAATATCAAATTAATATTTATTAGGAAAATAAAAACTGTCTCCCGTCCTGACCACTGACTTCACATGGTGAAACCGTTTAAAAACCACGATATTACTAGTCTCCGAAATAGGTTCCAGAGGAACCTGAGCTACAGGTAACTAGGCCCTCCGGCAGATAACCTTAGCTTTATGAGGTGACAGTATTTATTGTTAAAATAAGAAATAAACTTAAATAATTAATGCTTAATTACAGAAGCAAGACACGGTAAAAATATAGGTAAATAAGAACATAGGTTACTCAAAGTGTAATTACTTAAGTATTTTAAAAGGTGGGGGTTTGCAGTGCAGGTATCCCAAATAGTATCAGTATCAACTGCGTATGTGAGTTGTGGAGGAGGGGGGGAGAGAGTAAAAATGCTACTACTATACTATTTTACTAATTAGTAACATGAAAAACATTGTAACAAGAAAAAGAACCGTAACAAGAAAAAGTTGAAAAAAATATTTAAACATGTTAGTAACTTTGAATAAGCTATAATTTCAAAAACATCCATAGTAAAAATATATTTTTCAATCATGACCAATACTTAGCTAAGTGTCTTCTTCCATTGAGGAGACGTCGAAAGGCCCTTAAGTGTTCTCACCACAGCGGCTTTAAATCAGATTAGTGAACGACACCATCGGAGCAACAGTGCCCCCTTGCCTTCATCTCCTTTCAGCATTTTACTTGATTGGAACTCTTTGGAGTGTAAAAATAATTGTTAGTGAATAGCGTCCGGATTACTTAGATTTAGGTTTTTTCCTGACGAAATATTTTTAAGCATACACCTAGTAAATTTCAATATTAAGGCGACTAAAAACCCTTTTGAAAATATCAGGATTACCTAGAAATTAATAATGTTCTTTTATTACCGAGAACAAAACCAAAAGCTCCACACATTTTACCAACCGTACAATTAATTTCAGCTCATATTAATGTAAATTGTAAACCAGGCCCAACCAACCAACACTAACTAAACCATTTTCTTCCAGACGTCCAAAAAATGTGACTGACCTATCACCGAAGTCACATCTCTAATACTGACACCAGAAGCGAAAACCAGGACTGTCATGAAAATTCCCTTGAAATGACACAGACCAGCTGAAACTAGCGATATGGTCGCTTATAGCGCCCCCTCGCCACCATGGCCGATGAAGAGAAAATCCCCCCAACTTTTCTCGAGAAACTTCTATTCTACACAACAGCCAGCTTCGTACTACTCGCCATCTTCAGCCTCTTCGCCTTTCTGTTCTTAGTCCCATTCGTTATAGAGCCAGCGTTTACCACAATATTTATGCAATTCGAACCAGAGGCAGCATTATGTGTGACGATTTCTGTGAAGCACTTGGTGGGCGTGAGCAACTGCTCCTGGGCATCCTGCAGAGAAGGTTGCACCAAAGACCTTTTTGATTGCACCCAAATAAGGGTCAACTACAAACTTGGCAATGACGCGAATATCACAGCCACAGAGTACGAAAACCTGATAAGAGTAGAAAGAGCTTTGAGGAAAGATTACGAATACGAGAACTACGAAACGGTTCCTGAAAAGAATTACCTGGACATAGTTGAGGAGCAGGAACTTCCAGATGTACCACCTACTGGGCTGCAAGGGAACGACTCGGAATGGTACTTCACCGGGGCCCGCCTTTTTCCAAACGTGAAGGGCTGTGGTTACCCGCCTATTTTGAACTGCACCATATTCCACGGGAAATACAAACCTATAGGTAACAACTACACTTGTTACTATAGCAGAGTAGACCCAGGAGTAGTTATCACGGAGCTGGATATGTGGCAGAATACTCTGAATTTAGTATACGCGATGGCCATACCGATACCTTCTTTTATAATTTCGGTGATATACTTGACGTTTGCGTACTTTAAGATCTATAATACTGAGGAAGAATCGGAGCAGGCTCCGCTGAAGAGTGACGCGGAGGCGATGGCGACTGGTGATGATGAGAAGCCTACTACTCCTGGCTCCGACACGTTCAGGGAGGACTTGGCGTGCTTCGGTCACCAGCTCAAGATGCAGCTAGCCAATGAGAAGCCGAAAGAAGGCTTCGAGTCCAATAGTCCACCTATTTCTAATTCCGCATCTCTGTCTGGGTAAGTTTGTACATACTATTTCAATAAAGTCTTTAATAAAATATCCAATCATTTATAAGATTTGACGTAATATGTCATTGTACTTTTATTTCACGACTGTGATTTTGTAGTGGACAGAAAAAAAACAAAATCCTTCATAAGTGTAATTTGTGTTATCGTCAAGGTATTCTTTACAAAACTGAGTTTTGTTTTAATCAAGGTACAAGTAATAACAATGCCTATTTGCTTTACACATACGAGACATGTAGGTTTTAAAATAAAATCCAAGACAGTCCATTAAGGATTTGACATCAAAGCAACACTCAACAATCTCAACATGCGTTATTGGGTGCCACTTTAGTTAAAACCTTTTATCAACTTGTCACGTCAAAGTTTTTTAAGCTCTATCTGAAGTTGATATATGGAAAATTATAAATGATGAACTGTACCTACGTTTAGATATGTTACACTGTAATTTATTTTTAATATTGTTGTTTTATTTAATTATTATCAGCACACAGATAGGATGTCTATTATTACTCTAGCTACAAGAACTTTATAGCATTATATATTCTGTGCTTATAGTTCACTTATCCAAACAAAATTATTTTCATAAATAATACAAAACTCTAGTTTTAGTTTCAGAACTATTTTGTTTAAGTAATGCTTTGTTTTAAACCAAATACAAGATCGTCCCCGAATACAACTCTACCTAGTTTGTTTGTCTTTTTAAAAGAAATAGGCAAACTCGGATAAATAAATGATATTTATGAAAATATGTGTTTTTCTCACACAAATTCTTGTTTAATCGCCAGGACCAAGTCATCATTCGTGAACGCCTAATGAAAATACAACAATTAATACTAAACACAGAGGTACGTTAGCCAGTTCAACTTTATCAATCAGAGCTTAAAGTTCAATGTTGCATAACATTTGTCACTTGCACTGTTTGTAGTTAAAACGTACGCTTTAAGCTTTAAAGTATGTAATTAGAAAAAAGGTTTTTGAAATTTACAAATCGACACAAAAAATATGCACAAAATATATGCACAACTTGTTTGATTATTTTTGTTTTATTTTTTATGCTAAGCTCCGACATACGTCTCATATTAAAAGGCTTATTATATGTTGGCATAGTAAAATTGGCGTAATAATATTATGTTAACTTGTTTATACCGCAATTGTATGGAGAGTACAAACTTACCAATAAGACAATTTGTTGCTTTTGCTACTCGAATGGTGGAAGCAAAACTATAAGTTTTAACAGAAAGGGGACCTAACTTTAACAATACCGATGTGTGTTACAAGACAAAACCAAAATGCTATTTAGAGACATAAATAATTTTTAAATAAAATATCTTACGTTGAGGAAGAAATTCAATTTCAAAATTGAATTTTTCTGTTTCAGATGACAGGACTTGTGAAGATGCAAGATTGGCTACAGAGTGTATCACGAACTAAAGTCAATGACTGACAACTAAATAGAATGATGAAATTTGTGCTCCATTTGTGATTTTATACGTAGACGACGAGATCTCGCCCAGGGTGTCCCTAGGAGACCCGGGGGGGCCGGAGATAAGATAGAAATGGCGAAAGAGATTTTTATAAAGCTTTGTGACCTAAAAGAGATACTGAAAAAATAATTTTATGGCAATCATCTCTCAATAAAATTTACGCCGAGTCTTTTCATTTGCAATCATTGTGGCTTTTAAGGTTAAATTACAAAATTCAATTTTTAAACAGCTAAATTTAATCGCATATTTTGTATTTATTGCTCAAAACAATGCGATAATGAGGGATCGTTGCCATAAAATTCTTTTTATATTAGTAAATAATGAATTTTATCTCCTATAGTAAATTTAAAAAGATAAATAAGATTTTAATAACGCTCGTACGCTAATGGTGTCAAATGCACGCGTGCTGAAATTATACATAAATAAAATATTGTATAAGTATTACGACTTATAATGTGAAACAGTTTATAATTATATGAGAAGAAATTTATTAATGATAGTTGATTTTGAAGAGCAATAGTTGGAAAGCATATTATGGCGAATTATATTTAATGGAGACAAAACATGTTTATTGATAAATACCTAGGTACATCGATTCATTATTTACACATCAATTTATAATATTAAATAATTCCATTTTAGTACAATTAATTATATCATTTTAGTTTGTAAGCATGCATAGTTAATTTTTTAAGAGTTGTTTATTAGAGAGATTAGTATTTCGTTTAGAAAAGAGTTTAGGTAAAATCAGTTATTCAAAGCATTGAGGAATCATTTTTGAGGCGCTGCAGTCAGCTATAATGTTATTATGATATTATAATTAAATTGTTCGTTAAGAGCGGGGAATGGAATAGAAGTTTAAATATAATCCTAGCCATACTGCTGTAGGCAGTATTGATTCTTCCGTCCCATGCCGACACTATTAAAAAATTCATTCTCACAATTATTGTCCATTCCAAACCGACCTACGATCGCCAACCAAAATAGTAAAATGCCTACGTCTAATCAATACACCATAATAACGAATTATCAAATCAAAGAAACTGATGTATTGTTTTACCAATTTTATAAGTTGCAACGGTGATAAAATCCATGAATTCCATTTAAATATCTCTTTTTTTTTCAATTTTTTTACACAAAAAAAAAGTATTTTTTTCTATTATTATTTGATATTTTAATGAATGTAATAAAATCTGTACTGTATCCAACAAGTTCAGAATAGTAAATATAGATGTTGTAATGTTCTTATAAAACTTAAAATTAGTTTTAAATCCTCTGCTAAGTTTGGAAAAAGATTGGCAATGCCAGCATTTTAAACCAATATATTATTCTTTGTTTCGAGATTCAACCTCAAGTATTATGCCTTAATTTAATGAAATTATGGATACGCTGTTAAGGGCCCAGCCAGGCACGATACTACATTGGCAATTTTACAATCACATCGCGCTGAGGGCCCTATCTCGGCCAATTCACAACAATAATTATCTTTCTCCACAGAATATTATATGACACCGATGTAACTTATAAAATAAGGTTTTAGTGTGTCGTTCGAATTGATATTAAAAATTTTGTTAACCAAACGCATAATGCAGATAATTAAAAGTGCTTAAAAGTTGTGAACCAACGATCCCATACTTAAGTGTAGTTTTTTCTTTATTGATAAATGAAGGCTTGTGAATATTGCATTAATGCTAGAATAATTCTGTGACCCAAAGATGTCGTATTAGTGTTATTTTCCTATCGTTGAAATTTATGTGCTGTATTTTGGGACCAGAATTTCAAAAGGTTCCAGTTTTTGTAAATATTGAAATTCTTATTTTTATCGATGTCAATTTTTTTGGTGTGAAATATTTAATGTTGTATTTTTTTGTTTATTGAGAAAGAGAATACCTTTACTTAAATGGTTTCTTCAACTCTTTAGACTGTGAGGACATTAAGTAACTACTTACTAGATAGATATTGCTGAACCCTACGCACATGATTAGGAATAAATAAAGTTGGATGAATTATAAATTTACATTTAAAAAGTAAGATATATCATTCCACTCTATGTCAGTCAAATGTGAATATTAATTTGAGAAAACAAATGGTAAAATTTAATAAATCTAAGACGCATCATGACCCAGAATCCGGCATGATTCTTTTAAATGTGATAGATTTTTTCACAGTTCATTTTGTTTCCCAGTAATATTGTTAAGTGGTTCAGGAGAAAACGTTATTTCAGGTTAAAATTAATTTAAAAATTATACTTTAAAAGCTTTAGTCATAACATAAGTGAGAAGCAATTCATTAAAATATCATTGTAATTTATTGTCAAATTATTTTTAGAATAAAATAAATTTAGCGTTTTTTTTCCCTGTAAATGTCTGAAATTTGGTTGTGTATTTTTAGAGTTTTAGTATTTTAGTGTAATTTTAAAATGCCCATTGCAGATCTTATATGTTAAGAATAGTACGCTTATTGTGATTATACTTACTACTTATTATTAATACTCACTTGCTTTTGATCATATTGACAAATAACTGATAAAAAGATTACGAACATAATGATATAATATTATAAGTTTAACAAAAAGATTGGTTAACGTTACTTCACTGAAAATAAGGTGATAGTAAGGATATTTTTATTGAAAAATTATTACTTTGATTATCTTACCTTGATCTGAATATTTTGTGAATTTAATTACCATAAAAAAAAAATTTGTCACGTTGTTGATTCATAATGAAAAATATTTTAAGTAATTATACCGAAAAGTGTGTCGAGTTTTACAAAAGTTAAAACGGAAAACCTTAAAACGTTGAAAAATTAAAATTACCTATATTTATTGGTTTTTTGTCAATATGCATCCCTGTACATTTTCAAAATAAGTGTCTGCTTTACACATAAAAAATTACGTGTATTTAATACATGTAAAATATATTTGCAATAATTATTGAAAAGAAATGAGTGTTACATTTGATGTTTGAATATTTATGTTATACTTTAAAAATATTTAACTGTTCTATACAATTTTACAGTCAATGTAACACACAAATATTAGTAAATGAGGACTAACTGCCTTTTTAATATAGGTAGTTATTATTTCGTATTGATAATATTTACCAAGGTACGTTATTAAGTACAGTTTTCGTTTGTTTTTCAAAAACAAAAATAGTAGGATTGGATTTGTGTAATCATACTGAAAATAATGGATAAAATTTAATAAAAATTTTTATTTAAAACTATAAAGAATTAATATGTCTGTGGCACACAATGCAATAAAAATATATAGACTTGTAATAAAAAAAAACGATATTATAACCAAATTATTAGTTAAACCAAAACTAGTAAAAAAGTTTGTAGCGTTGTTTTAAATAAATTAAAATCTTTAAAATAATTTAACGTTATTATATCAAATTGATTTCGGGATTTTGTTTCTTTTTATTAAATTTTTCCAAGCAATTGAATCGATTTAACATTTTTGTATTAATTATTATAAATAATAGAGCTTGATTATGGACATCGGGTGTGCTGCAGATTTTAATATGAATTGCCCCCTTAATGTTATTTAACTTATTATTTTTAAAATTTCTAAGTGTTTGAATCTGTGAAGTGTATAGAGATAAGTGCAAGAACTATTAGAAATTAATATATTATGCTGGTTACAATAACATAAGACATCAGCTGATTTATCAATTCGTGAAACACGGTTATATTTACGTTATTTTCTATGACAATGGTAAATTTTTAGTATAAATTGTTATTAGTATAGTAAAACAGAATATAAAAACAAGATTTAATAATACAATGGGACTAATTTAACTATGTACTATGGGCAACAGCGTCGCTTAACCAGTTTGCAACAAAATTCGTGTGCGTGCGTATCGCCCCTGCACGAACTAAACGTATGTGACAGCGGGCGCGGCGTGCAAGCGATTTTAACCTTAGCAGTGGTTAAGCGACGCTGTTGCCCATGGTACAACAGAAGCAGACTACACTCGAGAACGAATGGCAAAGAGTAAATTTTACAGATTGAAATACATAGTTTTTTTACCGCAAGCGCTCTGAATTTGGTCAAATTAACTATGCACATAGTTAATTTAAGGCCTACTCAAACCTGACCGGTATCATGTACCGGTGGAGGCAATGGTATACCCGACCGATATTTTGTATGGCATTACCGCAGCTGTTGCGAAACACCTTAGAACGGCCTGAACAGCGCGTTATCCGCATACTCATCGGCTTAGAGTACGCGCTTCTGTAACGAAGCCGCGATGCTCTAAGGACGCGCTTCTGTACCAGAAGCCGCGATGCTCTAAGCTCATCGGGATATCGTTACCGCCACCGGTACATGATACGGGTCAGATTTGAGTAGGCCTTTAATCGCATTGTGTAGATAATCCGATGGCACTATTTGTAGCTCTATGATCTGTCTTTGCGGAAGAAAAGAAAGAATATAAAATGTCTCGAGCTTTTTTGTACTTTTGTACAACCGTGTTGTTCAGACAATGCGAGTGAGAAAACGATACTTTTTGATTTCGGACACAGTTTGCATCAACTCAAAGTTACAGGTGCCAATCGTAAAATATTACAGAATCATACCCTAGTTCGTTATTTTAAACTTAAAAATTGTTAACTTGGAACCATTTATTGGTGATTTGATAATCAATATTATAAGCACTATAGAAACAACTAGCAATATCTGAGTCCTTTTTTGATTCAATTAGAATGTTTTATTGTAACCAGTATAAAAATGTGTGGCGCTATTTCTCTTGCTAAAAAGCGAAACAATGTTTTGATTATAGCATCATAATGCGTTCTCAATCATTTGGAACTGTTGCCTTATAACCGTTTTGTACATAAATAAATAAATAAAAAAATGTTAGTAGGAAATAATACACTCATTGGCTTCGAGGAGATGTTTTATTTATTCACGAGACCTTTCTGTTAAAATCGATTATGATTGAACGGCGAAGTTTCATGACGGAATAACTAATAGTATTGCGTTTCACGTCTTTCGGATATTGTGGTATCAATCTATCAATCATGTAGTATTAACGATTACAGAGTATAACATAACAGAAGAGTTAGTAGTTAACGTAATAAAAAAACAAAAAAATTAAAAAATATTAAAAACACGACTGCCCTGCCAAAAACGAACTAAAAAGTTAAACAACAAGTGTCATTGCAGTCGGGGGACCTTATTTTGGAACAATTTTTGATGAAAGAGGTCCCCCGACTGCAATGACACTTGTTGTTTAACTTTTTAGTTCGTTTTAGGCAGGGCAGTCGTGTTTTTAATATTTTTTAAATTTATTTATTTTTATTTCACACATTTTAGTGACATATTATATAGTTTTGGAATGTGCTCATCAAGGCCTTTCATTTGATACCCATATTGTAATAATAGAAGAAAAATTTTTTTTTTCACATTTGAAAATGGTGTCGTACAGTCGCCATGATTTTTTCTAAAAAAATATAACCAGTGTCGCTCGGGATGATGTAAAAATTCTAACGATACCCCATTTGTCCAAATCAGTTCAGGCATTTAGAAGTTATGGTGGAATAAAGAAACTCACATATCCACATACGTGAACCCTGAACACATACACTATTTTTGCTTTGGGTAGTCGTGTAAAAAAGATATGAAAATATAGAACTAATGTAGGTCTAATAAATGTCTCTATTTTTTGAGTCCAGACGACCACAGCTACGGTTGGTGTCAATGAATAGTAAAAATTCGAAAAAACTGTAAGAAACTCTGCAGGAAAATGAAATGTTTATTCAAATAGACTAAATTAATGCATTTTCTCTGGCATAAAAGGCACTAGCACTGCCACAGTTTTTACCATCATTACTACTCTATTTACTAGTTTTATAGTGTGAGTATGTAGCTTTATTTGACCTTTAAAAGCTACCTTACGTAAATTTATAAAGACTAGGTAGTGTAAGTCCGTTTTACATCAACTCACGCATAATTTAATAGCTCTCAATTCAATAATTGATTGACTGAATAATGAGGCAATCGTATTTGAAATTGAGAAGGCACATTTAATATTGAGGAGCTGTTCTTCACGTAGGCTCTATTTTCGGAAAGAGGCCAGGTGAACTTTCAATGGTATTGCTGGTTGGAATTTCATTAATATTAATATGAACCTGTGATTATTACGTCATCGTTATGTAATGGTTATTGACAATCAAATTGAAGGATAAAACGCTCGTTTTGGTTACCATTTTTGCGCTACGATCTTGCATCTTCAACTTTTTGATTTTTATTTTATTTTATTTTATTTTATTTATTATCACAAAATCCTGTTGATGATGTTTGATGAAAAAGATGTTCCTTTGAGAAGAATAGGGCGTGCGCTATTTCATGTGTTGGAGTAGCATAGTGTCTGAGTAATATCATGGCTATTAAGAGGAAACATATGTTGAGCCCTTTTCCAGATTTAATAATTCTTAACCAATGTTTCCATCGTGCTGACGTAGGCGAGACTGCACGGGTGTGCGATAAAGACTGCTCCGACTAAAAATCCTTGTAAAAAAGTAAAAAAATAGAGATTCCGTTCTCGGCAGTTTCCTCCTCCAAAACTTAGCCAATCATAAGGAACTTTTTGGAAACTGAATGGGAAGGAAATATTCTGTGTCGGATGGTTTTCATTTATTTTCATGTATACTAGGCTTCTGTTTGCGGACTATTTGATGGGCCGTTTTAAGTGAAGTAGCCTAGAACTTATAAAAACAAAAATATATAAAGAGTTAAACATACAGACACGTAAACTGATGATATTGAACGTATTGTTTTATTTCATGATATTGAACGTATTTGAAAAAAACATTTATCTAAGGTCAAAAACCAGGGAGCAAACAGTCAAGAACGTTTGTATGAAAAAATGACCGCTAATGTTTTTTCTTAAATATTTTCAAAGTAGCGTAGTGTCGAAGAAATTTTTGTCGAAATCCAGTTTTTGAGTCACATTATATTATAGCAGCTTTGTGAACATTATGGTGCAATAAAGTCAAAGAATTAAGATAGATACATTATTACTTAATCTAATTATGCGTTTGACTTTTCCAGGAGTAGGTACGAACACATCCGTATAATTAAATGGTGTAGGTAAATAAAAATACTGTGAGATTACTCGTTAAAATCAGCCACGTAGCCATCATCATAAAAATATTAATGGCCAGTTTAATTAGGGCTGTCACTATTCGATTAAATTATTTGTGTTTAGTCACGAATGACGCGATTTCATTCAAAAAACTATAGCATAATTTATCGAAGTGTGATAGATAGACAGTTGATGTACTATGGGCAACAGCGTCGCTTAACCAGTTTTCAACAAAATTCGCGTGCGCGCATATCGCCCCTGCACGGACTAAACGTAAGGTTGTGACGGCGCGGCGTGCAAGCGATTTTAACCTTAGCAGTGGTTAAGCGACGCTGTTGCCCATGGTACCTACCTGTCGATATTTTCTTGTAGCAAATGATTTTCATTAGAAAAAAAATAAGTACACCATCCATTTTCAGTCGAGAAAAAAGAAATACTTAGGTAAGTAGGTAGGTAGGTACTTGAAACAATAATTTTTCACTTGACTTCAGCTTATTTATGAAATCAACTAATGAATCAAGTTAAATACTTTTTTGCGATAAAAGATTATATCGTTGGAAAATGCTGTAAAACTAATTTAGTGTTGTGTGGCAACCCTATCGCAATTGTTCAGATCCATGTTTCACATTGTTACATGGATACAGAGAGCCTGTTACAGCTGACAGTTTGACAAGGTGGTATTTAGATGCGGGCTTCGAACAAATTAAGGACAAACGTAAATTCGAAGTGAATTTAATCGAATATTCGACAAAAAAACTGTTTATCGGATAATCATACATATAGCCTTTACAGCAAGTTAGTCGTAAACTTAATTCACGTGGGTGAATGAAGAATACTAATCGGTTCACTTAAATTCACCCAGATGAATAGGAGAATTAATTAAGTATACTGATTATGATTAGTATATCTAACCCCTTACCGAATGAATTATCAAAGAGATGGAATAAAAAATATTTATTTGCTGAATTTTAACTAAGCAAACATAACAAGATTAAATTGAAAAAAAAATATCGACTTATATATTAGAAGTTATTACATGACGCCATATATGGCGTCGTTTGCAGTTTAGTAATTAAATGTGAATTCATATGGCTTCGTATGAGTTTAAGACAACTTTATTATATTATGTGGAACTCTTTAAAACAATTGCGTTTGTCGTTATAACATAAGTAAACATTACATTTTTCACATTTATTAAAAGAACGAAATTTTAAACAATACTGGCATATCTGTCGAGTATTTTTATTCCAAATGGGAAATGACTGATCAGGGGCCGTACCGGCTAACGAATCGATTATCGAAAAGTCTGCTGGGTTTCAAATTAAAACAGATAAATCGAGCCCCAATTGGGCGAAAATGGCGAACCCCAATTCATGATGTCACACGAACATCATTATCTTCCAAATTACGTCAACAGAGAGTACAAGACGAAATTCCTTACTTTGATTTTTCTGTTTTAAGTTGAAACCCAGCAGACTTTTCGATAATCGATTCGTTAGCCAGTACGGCCCCAGATCAGAGTGTACTGAATCCAGAGGAAGATCTTGATGTCTGGCTTGGTGTCCTCCTAGGCTTTTTTGCAGAAACTGGGGAATTTGGCAAGCTGGGAGTACCGCCTCGGCTGGATGTCGGTGTGCTAAGGAGGCTAGATGGACGTCCACGTTTTCTTGGTATTGGAGCTTTGTCTGCTTTACGCAGGTGTTCAGATACTGCGAGTTTGAAATCAAACAAATCCATGTATTTGTCTGAATTGATTCGGCGCCAAAGCAACCAAGCATTGACAATACACAAGTCGAGCATGTGGAAAAAATCTTTTGTACCACTGGCGAGAACGCAAATGGCTTCGGTAATAACCAAGCATTGAATCGAGCAAGGCTTGAGGAGACGTAATATCTTTATATTTTTTTCTTTTCGAACATAGCGCCGTTTTACTGTTGTCGGCTCGCTTCCCACATATGCTGAAAGTAAATTGACATTCTTGTTATCGAACCAGGAAACTAAACTCAGCTTTACATCGTCTATGACTGCTACCTTTTCTTCTATACTTCCTCGTCCCCTTTTTTTCAATTCCTTCTCACAAGGCATATTCGAATTCGGCACACGGTTGAGCCTCGCAGTTCCTAAAGTTAGTAATTCATTTTTAAATAGATAAACTTGAAGTCGTGGGCTATTGAACCAGTTATCAAAACAAATCTTATAGTTTTGATGTCGAGGTACCGTTGAAGTCAATCTGGTAACCACATTTGAACTGACACCAAGATCAGGTGCATCTGATGGATATGAATTGCTTTGTTCTCCAGCAAAGATATCAAAATCATAGCTAAAACCTGACACTCCGCTTAGGACTTGATTTTTGTAACCCCACTTGTTTGGTTTTGCAGGATTATATTGCTTCAATTCGTGACGGCATTTAGTAGGAATAATTTGTTCATCCACAGCTAGAAACTCTTCTTTGGGAACTAATATCAAGCGCTCGCGAATCTTGTCTTATAAAGGCCGAATTTTGAACAATTTGTCATGGCCTTCTTGGTCACGAGGTATGAACACATGAGTAAAAAACCGGTCAAGAGCGAGTCGGACTCACGCACCGAGGGTTCCGTACAATCATAAATATATTTGGATATATTACTTTAGTACAGTCTTGAAAAAAGTAGGATAAACGGCAGACAGGTGGAAGGGCGAACAGGCGGACAGTTAATTTACAAATTTTAACCACAGCTGCTTTTTGGTGACTGAAAAACGTTTCAGCCACTCCACATTGCAAACTGTTTATATTACTAAGTAGGAACTTATTCTTCGTTTATTCGTACCTCAAATATAGGTAATTATACTAGAACCAGCCACCAATTTATTATTGTAGAGTTAGGTTGCGCCATCTCTTAACCGATAGTGGAACTATAAATTTTCTTCTTAGGTTAGCATGCTTAGGACAGCGCCATCTGTTGACTGGTAGTGAAACTAAAGAATTTATGTTTGTTTTTTGAATTTCTTAAAAAATGTGTTATATTGAGACATCGTTTTATTTTTCCTGTAATCTTTACATAAACTACTATCACATAGAATTATTTCAGATTTTTCTCTTTGCAAACTTCGGAGATAAGGGGGGGGGAACGGTATTTTTTTTACATTTTTCATCATAAGTCGGAAACTATGCAGTCTAAGAAAAAAGGAAAAAAAATTTTAAAATGTGCAAACAGCGCTCTTTCGTATGATACCCCACATGCCCTAGTCACCTCACTTCAAATTTTTAAGACCCCTTTTCAGTCCCTTTTGTAAAAATTTTTTTTTTTTAATTCCTTCTTATTTGCAAAATAGTTGGGCAAATGTCATCTTAAACTATTCCAAATTTCAAGTTGATACCATTAGTAGTTCTCGAGATATCCAGCTGTGACAGACAGACAGACAGACAGACAGACTGAGTCACACCATAAGGGTTCCTTTTTTACCATTTTGGTACGGAACTCTAAAAAACGTAAACTGAATAGAGTCCAAGCTGCCTACAAACGGCCCGCTGTAGCACAGAATACATAATAGTACAAGTGCTGTAGCTTCACTCATACATAGCGCGGCGATGTGTGCGTGCCATCTCACCGACAGTGTAACAGGCACGCCGCCGGGGTAAAAACTGGTTTGCACCGGCTCAGTTGCGGTATAACCGACAGGGCCACCGCTAAGTGCTATACCACGTTCAATTTTTTCTTAGAGAATACACTAATGTGAACAATGACAGTTTGATTTGTCAAATTACTGACTCGAAGAAAAAATACGAGTCGTGACAACGATTTTATTGAAAAATTAATTATTAGATTCTACCATTTTTCAGTGTGTAAAATAAAACTAATTTTATATACGTGAAATAAAACACTTTTTAACGGATACTAGCGCGGTAAAAAGTTTTTCATTTCATGTCTAGTGAGCGCGTAAGCTTGAGAAGTGAATAATTTTATATACCTACATTAGTCTTTAATTAATTAAATATGCCCAACTCCTGCACCGTGTGTGTATGAATAATTCGGGGAAAAAAGGATATTTCTTTTTTTTCGTACGGAAAAATCCAAGTGCAGTAAGTATTCATTTTCGTTCGTTTCGTTCAAATACACATTTTATTATCGACTTGCCTTATTTTATTTTTCTCCCTACTACCTATTTTTAACTTGCGACAGGTGTCAACCCTTTGAGAATCGGTATAAGTTGTGAGAGCTTGTACTCTGTTCCGTTTATCTACTCATGTGGTATGAAGTTGCTGTTGTTATTGAAATGTAAAAATCTTTTAATGGCTTCGAACTTATTGCACGTCATTACTTCATAAACCTGAGACTGTCCTACATGTTTTGACCAATACATCCTCGCAGCCGGTAATTTGACACAAGACATGAAAATCACGATGCCAATGAATTTCTCTGTTTCTTAGTAATACCTGCTGGTTTGTTAATATTATCTTGAATAGACTTTAGGTTCGATTGCTCAGTAATAAAATCAATTGAATTCAAAGTTAGTTTTGTCATAAGCTGGCATTTTCCCTTTTCTCCAAATAACCCGGTCTTTTTTAGTCTTTTTCCCCTTAGCTTTAGATGTAGATGCAGCCTGTAAGTTTACCAGTGGCACAAGATCACTGTCAGAGAAATCAGATTCCGAATCAGGAATAATATGCCTTTTTTGAGATTGGCGAATACAGTTATGTTCGAAATCATCATCACTGTTGGAAGAAACATCATCATCGCTCAAGCTGCCATCACCAGGAATAATATTAACGTACTTGTAGGTTCCATAGAAGCGGGAAGGATCCATTCTGGAATAAGAAAAAAGTAACCTTGAATGCATACGAAGCCACTTATGATAGCAGTAATAATTTACTTTAATGCATACGAAGCCAAACATGGCAAGTTCAAAAAAATCAACAAAAACATAAGAAAAAAGCTAGACATTGAAATAAACAAATGATTTTTACATTTTAGAAGGTATAAAGAATTACGATATATTTTTTTTATTGAATTTACTTACATTTTTGTATTTTATTTTCAATCCCAAATGTTACACTTTTCTTCTGACATCAGCCGATCACAACGTTCTGCAAATACCCTCAAATAATTTTGATAGATGTCATTGACCATGGACGAATAATTTGCGTTTCGTTTCACGATAAAACACTTCTTCTAGTTTAAGCTTTTTTTTAAGATTGGGTTTTTTATTAGGCTAGGAAAAAATCATAAACTTTTGAGTCCACATAAGGCTTCGTATGCGGTAAGGGGTTTTTATCTGTTGTTTTTTCAGTAAGTATTCGTTAATTGTACAAAGACAATTAATTATCTACTAATAAGTTGGTAGTGTCGTGGGGAAGAAGGGTACCTACTTAATTCATCTAGGCTTCTCTTAAATGTATTAATAACCTAAATGCTTATATTATACTCTGTAATATAATATAGGTGAATTACCTATACTTAATTCACCCAGGTGAATTAAGTCTACGACGGGTTTTTATCCTTTCCTAATTAAGTACCTACTTATACTTACTTAGCTTAGGATTACTTGTAGGTATTTTGTGTTGGGTGATGAGAAAGTAAAGTTACTTTTAAAAGTCCATTGATGTAGGTAAAAGGTTAAGTGTTCCTAGAGGAACATTTACAAAAAAAAAACAAAAAGATTTAGAATTTAATAAACAGATAAGGCTAATAAATAGATTTATATGTCATTGATTCGCATAAATAGATGACTAGAAATTTCTTCTCATTGTTCCTTTGTGACTAGCCCAGCTGGCCCCTGGCCTATGACTGGGGCCAATCCTGCGACAGCCACAGCTCGTAAAGGTCTGTAAGAAAATAATTTCGAATCAGTTAATTTTTTATTGGAAAACTAGTGAAATTATACCTACTTAGCTAGGTACCGCTGACCAAGAAAGGTAATTTTTTCCCAAACAATCAAAATAAATAATAATAGTTTTTATATTCAGAGAAACTGGAACGCATTGTTGAATAACGATATTATTACATATTGTTTGATCAATTATTTTTAAATAAATCAGTTTTTATATGCTGAGAGCGCCATCTTACGCTTAGCGCAGCACATTGATTTTACTTAATACACCGCTAGATGTCACTAAATGCTGTGGCTGCTTTTTGAAAGCACCTGCCGTTAATTCCATCAAATGTAGATAGATGTCGCTTTTTGAGTAAACTGCAGTTAGTTCCATCAATTGTGGATAGATGTCACTTTTTTATTAAATATGTTTTTTACTTGAATCCAAGTTCTTCGGCTGGAACTCCAAGCTTGGAAAGTTTGGCTTCGTAAGTTGCCAGAAGATCATCGTGTGCTTTCCGAAGGCGCGCAGCTTCGTATCTCAGATCCTCGACTTGCGTGTCTTTTAATTTTAGAAGATCCTGTAATAGTACATTATGATATAAGCAGGCGCGGTCGCAGCCTGAAATTTTGGGGGGGGGTCACTAATAATAATAATAATTGCTTTTTTGTAAATTTTTAGATGCTTTTTCTATGTGACATGTACGATTTGGGGGGGGGGGGTCATGTCCCCTGTGACCCCCCCCCTCGGACCGCGCCTGGATATAAGTGCGGTAATTATCAAAGCGCACGTATGTCATACGACGTTTTATAACATATTTGCGAGGAAATAAATAAAACTCGGACTTTGCACCTTTGCTTGTTTTCCATATGATTAAATTTTGATACGCTTGTAAGTATCTTATCGGTAAATTTTTCGGGCAAGTGGCTTAGAGTAGCCTTTTTCACTGCCTCTGAGACTCCTGGTGGTGTTGAATTAATAAATTCATCACTACTTGACGACATTTTCAATTAAAAACAATACAGCAAAAAAAATTGCAATGCGCGCGCATCAGCACTTTTTTTAAGGCAAAGGCATAAAAAACAGCCAGTATTACTAATAAAGTAAATTAATATTTTTGTGTTTTTGTTACAGATAAATGGTTGTAATTTATTGTCAACATTAATTAAATTAAATAATTAAATGTTTATTTATTTTATTACCCAAAGTTAATTTTATTCATAAAATGTTGACCTCTTTTCTGACATAAAACTCTTTGCTAAGATTTAAAAAAAGTACCGTTAGTTTTAGACGAAGCATCTTGATAAACCGTGCGGTAATGTAAAGTAAAACGCACGGTTTATCAAGGAAACCGTGCGTTTTACTTTACATTACCGCACAAGTTCATAATGAGATACAATACGATATTGAAATTGGTGTAATAAGAGACCCTTTACGAGCAAATATTATAAAATTAATTTACATAACCCATTGACTCGCATTACAAAACATTAAAACTTCTACATTGTTATCACTCAAACTAAGATGAAGAATGTGAATTTTTTTATTACTTACAGTAGAATATTAAAGAATCGAAATTATTTCCTGTCCGAGACCATGATCTGGCCCCTATTTCACCAAATTGACATTTGTCAGTGACATGTCGGCAATTTTTACAGTACTTTCCTTATTTTAATAGGGGACAATTGGTGTTGTGAAACAGGGGATATTTTTTACAAGTCCACAATTGTCACGTAAACTTGACTCAGCTCCAATCTCATTTCAAGAATTACTGACAAATCTACAAATATGTCGACTTGTAAAAAATATCGCTGTTTCACAACATACTTGTACCTAATTAAAGTAATGACAATTGTAAAATTAACCGACATATGTCACTGACAAATGTCGACTTGGTGAAATAGGGCCCTGGTGTAAGTATATTTATTTCTAGTAATATATTATTTAGTATTGTATATAAAAACAGCATTGTGAATGCTAAAAACTTATTACAATAATTTTTAAGGTTTTAAAAACTCACATGCATCTCCCTTGGACCCAGGTCTAGACCTTCCAAGTTCTTCAGCTTGGCTTCGAGGAGCGCTGTCTTCAAAGAAGACTTCTGTTGAACCTCCAATACTGCCCTGCAGAAAATAACGAATCGGTATAATTTACCAACATAGTGAAAAATTTGGCACATAGTGAAAAATTCATTATTATCCTTACTAATATTATAAATGCGAAAGTCAGTTTGTTTGATTGTTAGTTACGCCTTCACGTCTTAACGTCTGAACCAATCGTTGTCACGGGTACAGAGAAGGAATGTTCTTCTGGGTACCTACCTTTCATCCCGAATTGTAAAAAAAGGTATTGATCCCGAGGTCAATATACTGCGTGAAAAAAAACTTTCTACACACAGGCGAAGTCGGCGCAACTAGTTTATGAAAAACAGAAACCATCAGGTTCATATTAACTGTTCTTTGCGTAATGGGGAATGTCCGAAAAAAAATCAAATTGGCTGAATATTTTTTCATAGGTAGGAATAAGCTCCCTTAGTTATAGAAAAAAAAATATCAGAATTTTCGGTTGAGTGAAAAAATTTAAAAAAATGAAAGTCTCTTCGACTTTACAAATATAGGAAAGTAACAGCAGAATGGACAACCACAACATGGTATTAAAAAAAATTGCAACACAAAATGTCAAAATTGTTTTTTTTAATTCTTGTTGTCATAGTGGCAGGTGTTGGCAAAGGTATAACCTCCATTCTGCTGTTACTTTCTTACATTTGTTAAGTCGAAGAGACTTTCATTTTTTTTATTTTTTCACGCAGCTGAAAATTCTGAATTTTTTTTCTATAACTAAGAGAGCTTATTCCTACCTATGAAAAAATATTCAGCCTATTTGATTTTTTTCGGACATTCCCCATTACCTTATGTGTGTAGCTAATGGAGCCTGTTTATACTAGCTAGATCAACCCGCGGTCCGCAGGCCACATGCGGCCCGCCGTCTGTTACCTTGTGGCCCGCGGAGCCGAGCACATTTTTTAAAGTTGGACTTACCTGGCGCGCACTATACATCAAATTTGGTAGTGCGGCCCGGGGTAAAATTCTACTTCCGAATTTTGACCCAAGTGTCGAAAAGGTTGGCCACCCTTGAGCTAGATGATGCTATCATCATCCCTAAGTTACACATTGTAACTATTTTTTTGATTAACTATTTCACTTAGGAGTTAATTTGTTCCATATTAAGTCATATTTTTTAAAGAGTTTTTTTCCAAAGTAATCCAATTCAAAAGAAAGCAAAAACTCGATACCTAATCTGACAAACTTTTCTTGACATTAAAAACATCATTCGGGCAAGCGCAAATCATTTAATTTTTAGACCCTGTTGATCTTTGGGAGTCCTTACCCAAAGGGTAAAAACGGGACCCTATTCCACTGTCCGTCTTTCTGTCTGTCTGTCACCAGGCTGTATCTCATGAACCGTGATAGCAAGACAGTCGAAATTTTCACAGATGATGTATTTCTGCTGCCGCTATAACAACAAATAAGTACTAAAAACAGAATAAAATAAATACTTATGGCAGGCTCCCACACAACAAACGTAATATTTTTCCATAACGGCACCAGGTAGACGCTTGAAATATTCACAGAATATTTAGTTGTATGTTCACTTCAAAAATAAATAAATAAATTAGTGGGAGGCTCACATATAACAATGTTGTATAGATAATGTTACGGATCCCTTCGTGCGTGAGTCCGACTTGCACTTGGCCGGTTTTTTTATTCTTACCTAGAGAACCTCGCCTTGAGCTCATCTCTCTCAGTGAGCACGCGGTCGAACCTAATCTGCAACACCTCGTATTCCCACTTAAGCACTTCAAACTGCTTTTCCAAGATAGCCAGCTGTTTGGTCTTGGCCTAAAATAACAGTATTGTCTTTATATTGAAACAAAACAACATATAACCTCTATTCCCAAACGCATATACCGCTTCCGTTCCGTTCCGTCCGTTCGTGGGTAAAAAGGACAGGATAGAGAAATAAAAATTATCATATTAACGACTTTGAGTTAAACAAGACAAAGTTTACCTCTTACCCGAGTAAATTGTGTAAAGTAAAAGCTATTTTCATCATCATAAAAATAAATAATTAACAAATTGAAACACTTTCAAAGAAAGATGCTATGGTATGCAGCTATGGTAAAAAACTAGATGCTTGTAAAGAAAGCACATTTTATATAATTAATAAAAAATCTAAAGCTTTGATAAAATACTCGGTAAGACTACTGGGAACAGCGGATAAAATTACCATCAGCTACGTTTTTAGTTAAGTTCCATTTAAGTTCTTATATATTTTTTTAATAAATTATTTCCTATTTATACCTACCTTATTAAATATCATTGTATTAACATCCTCAGTGTCGGTGTCGGTAGATAATAAAACTCCAATATAATAAAAATAAAGGCTAATGTAATGTGAACTACCACCAGTAGCTCTACCATCCTTACTAATATTATAAATGCGAAAGTCCGTTTGTTTGTTTGTTTGTTACGCCTTCATGTCGTAACTACTGAACCGATCATCATGAAATTTTGCATACACGATATCAGGGGTGCAGAGAAGGACATATGGTACCTTTCATCTAGAAAAAACGTACAGTTCCCGAGGGATAGCAAAAAAACTGTCCACGCAGACGAAGTCGCGGGCGGCCGCTAGTAAAACCCACCGGTAACGATCAATTGCGATTGTCAATTTTTCCGCAATTGACGCCCATTGACGGAAAAATTTATCGTTTACGCGTGCAATTGAAGCGATTGTCAATTGCTCCAACAATGGAATTGACGGAAAAATTTACAATCGCAATTGATCGTTACCGGCGGGCTTAAGTAATAATTATCACAAGTAGAGCTACTGGTGGTATTCTTATCGGATGAGATAATTCTCATGCCACTAGTGTGGCCACCTCTGGTGTTAGAGTTTATCAATCCGCCTGTAAGGCCTCTTACTTGATTTAAGGACTGTGATCAGATGACAACAGCCAGGACCGACGGTTTAATGTGCCATCTGAAGCACGGAAGCGCTCAGTTGTAATGCCACTTAACGGTCACCCAATCGACACCTGGCCGGACCGAGCATTGCTTAACAAACGTGATCGAGTACGATTAGTTTGTCAAGTTCCGCCATGAGCGCTTCTACTGGTGGTAGGCATCAATTATTGATGCAAACTGTTTTTGTTATAAAAAAAACTGTTGTTTTCTCTCTTACACTCGCATTGACTTTGAGTAGTATCTATACCCGATAGTTATCGATAGCGGAAACAATTCGCATCAACTTATGGTAGAGCTACAGCACTTACAGCCAAAGCAGCCTTATCTCTATCATAGTTGGACATCTGCCGCTTTAGCTCCTTGTTGTCCAAGATGGCTGCCTCCAGCGGTTCTCTCAAACTCTTCGTCTCGGCGACAGCATCTCTCGCTATTTTCTCTGCTCTCTCTTTCACTTTTTGCATGTCTTCCATCTGCTGTTTCAAGCTGCTGATGAGTCCTGGAAATATTTTTATAATGGTTGAGTTTATTTATATCTGAACTAGCGGCCTCTCGCGACTGCGCCTGCGTGGACAGTTATTTTTCTATCCCTCGGGAACAGTACTTTTTTCGGGATGAAAGATATGTCCTATGTAAGGACATACCTTTGATTACGAAAAAAGTACGTCGTCCTTAACAACGTGTACACAAAATTTCATGATGATCGGTTCAGTAGTTAAGACGTGAAGGCGAGACAAACAAACAAACCGTTTTCCGTAGTAAGGATTATAATAAAAACACAGACCTCTCTATGATTTATAAACTCAACTAGCGGCCGCCCGCGACTTCGTCTGCGTGGAAAGATTTTTTGCTATCCCTCGGGAACAATACATTATTTCGGGATTAAAGGTATCCTATGTCCTTCTCTGTACCCCTAAGAACGTGTATGCAAAATTTCATGATGCTTGGTTCAGTAGTTAAGACGTGAAGACGTAACAAACAAACAAACAAACAAACGGACTTTCGCATTTATAATATTAAAGGATTAGTAAGGATTATTATTAAATTAATTTGTTTCGAACGTAAAAGTGTTTCGGTACTGTAAATTAACTGTAAAAATATACATTTTATTGAATTACATAATCTACGACATAATACATTTATTACCTACATTTTGTTCATTTATAAGTACTTTTCAATGTTTCTCAAACCTTATTTGGTAAATTTTAGTTTGCCTTATTGAGAAATTTTTTTTTAAACTTAGGTTCAACTTTTTACTGTGTTCAAAATGTTTATATTCTGCGAGCGAATGTTTTATAAAATTTTGATTCATCCAGATAATAATTATATTTATGAGGTTAATGAAAAACAAAACTCACGCCGGCACGTGACCAACGATAATTTATTAAATCAATAGACAACAACTTACCAAGGTTGTTCAATGTGATATCGTTGTAATAGTTTTTCAGATCCGAAAATGCCCTTTCGTGATGCGCTATCAATTCTGAAAGCTGTTTATTCTTTCTCTCTTCTACTTCTGCAATTTCCGTTCTATGTTGTACTGTCAACTCAACCTTCGTTTCAAAAAGCTTCTTTTCTGCTTTATCCTCTATCTGTCTTGCTTTTTCTTCAAATACCTCCCTCGTTTTGGATAATTCTTCAGCGTGCATAAGCTTAGCTCTTCTCAACTCGTCTTGAGCTGCTAAACCCCTCTCTCGCATTTCTTGCCTCAAAGTTCGTTTATCATTAAGCAGTTCAAGTTCTTGTTCATCGTGTTCTTCTTTTGCTGCTTTCAGAGCCACTAAATTCTCAGCTCTCAAAGCTGCTGAAGCAGCTGCTTGTTCATATTTTAAATGCTTGATTTTCTGTTTTTCTGTTTCTAAAATAGCTTCATTTTCTTCTTGTGTTTCCTCTGAAGCTCTTTCTCTATTCCTTAGTTCAGCTTTTGCTTCATCCAACTGCTGTCTCGTAATTTCCCAGAATGTCCTAATTTTGTCTCTTTCTAACTGGAAGAAGTTTCGCTCTTCTCTTTCTCTGTCGAGTTCTTCTTTGACTCTGATTGTAAATTGTTCTAGTTTTTCTCGAGTCATCCCGGATGTGTCAACGCCATCGATTATGATGGGTTCTTTCTTTCCAGTTGCTCCCTTCCCCTTTGGTGGCTAAAAGCATTGGGATTTTATTACAAATATTAAGGTATTATATTCATGAATTCTCTACACAATCATATTAAAACTAGAGGCCGCTCGCGATTTCGCCTGCGTGGGCCCTAGGGAACCTTTGACCAGGATAAAAGTATCAAATGTTTTAACCCTGTTTATAAACTATATGTGTGCCCCGTCCAGCTGTTTCTTGGGTTAAATGGTGTAACTAACTTGAATTTGTTTTATTTATTTAGATAAGTTTATAAGTATATACAATAGGTACTTTTTATAATAGTACTTGTTTTGTAACTCTTTTGTAAGTATACAAAAAGGTTTTGTAATAAAGTTTCATAAGAAATAAAAGACAAGAACTCACCATTTTGATGTTAGACTGCTAAACTTCGTAAGTAATAAAAGCTAAACAGAATTATTCGTGTAATTAATTGTTTTTATTGTTTTAATTGAATTTTTATTTACAGAGAGTTTGTTATGATATGATTTATCAAAAATATACATTGACGCGGTTGTCAAGATAAATAAACTGTTACCATGACAATAAAATATGGCTGCTAGTAATCTTTATAACATATGTGTGTATAGTGTATTTATTGAGGAGCGAGCCGCGGGGCGGATTTTTATGCTATGTTAGTTTGTTCTGGGTTGTTCCCAGTATTATCTATGCTTGTGAAGAGTAATTTAAAACGATCCCATTAAAATACTTTAGGCAAGAACTTTACACCCGATTGCACTAAACTTAAGGATCGCCTAAGTCTGTTCCTAACTACAACACGACCAAATTAAAACGGTGTCAAACTTAGCGGTCATGTAGCTGTCATTCGAAGTAGTTAAGAAAAGACTCAGGCGATTCTTAAGTTTAGTGCAATTGGGTGTTAAAGTCATTCTATGACAGTGTTCTAAGTTCTTGGGTACTAAGCAAGTAAAGGTATCTTAAAATATTACGTTACTCTTCGGAGTGGTGCAAAAGCACTAAACTTAAGAATCGTCTAAGTCTTTTCTTATCTATAATTCGACCAGATAACTAGGCGAATGAGAGCTACATGACGGCTAAGTTTATGACACCGTTTTAATATTTTGGTCGTGTTGTAGTTAGGAAAAGACTTAGGCGATCCTTAAGTTTGGTGCAATCGGGCGTTGGAGTTATCTAACTTCAACAATACACAATGTCATTCCACAAAAATATAATCTACAAAATACTCATGATTATAAACTAAAAACAGTTGTTTTTCATATTTAGTCACATTGATTAGTGAAATCTAGAAAATAAAAGTGAAACCAGCTAATATTGTAATTAATCACAGAACAAAGAATACACTTTTTTGTATATTATATACTGTAACCATTGAATTTTTATAATTAATGTACCATGGAAAAATCTACAATTTCAAAGAGAACATAAATTTCCAAAGAGGATGTAAAAAAACTAGCTTTTTATTAATATCTGCCATAAATTATATTACCATGACGTAACTAAGGCCAAAAATTTTTGAAGACCAATTTCGGTTTTTACATTGAGAAATTAAAAATAACCATGTGAATCAATTTAGAAAGGATATAATTTTTAAATTATCCTGGGCTTTGATAACCAGGATGCTGGCTCGGGCGTATGATATGTTGATGTATAGCGCTATATTCCTAAGCCTATTTTTCCTTGACTACATTTTAGGTAATGGATTTGTCGATGTATCGCGAAAGGTATGTGATATAGCTACAATTATAAATTATATTAATTAAATCCTTCATTGGGTATCTTTGAATAACAGTTATAAGCAAATGACCGTGAAGAAGCAAAGGGGTTAGGTACTTTAAGAACAAAAGTATTAGGTGATAGGAACAGAAATGAGGAGATCCGCAGAACTAAAGTATCCGACATCGCTCGAAGGATTGCTCAGCTAAAGAGGGCAGTGAGCTGGACACATAGCAAGAAGAACCGATGGCCGTTGGGGCAGAAAGGTTCTAGAATGACGACCGCGCACCGGACGACGCTCCGTGGGTAGGCCCCTGAATAGGTGGACCAACTGCCTAGCGAAGGTAGCGGGAAAGCCACTGGATGGGGGCAGCGCAGGACCGATCGTCGTGGAGATCCTTAGGGGAGGCCTATACCTAGCAGTGGGTGTCGTGCGGCTGATATAATGATAATGATGATGATTAGGTGATAGACCTGTGAGTTATTGTTATACTACCTACAGCTTCTAGCCAATACGGGTTATTCCCTGAGGATCTCTTTCCCAAGGTTCATGTCCTGGAGGATCTCGAATTGTTTTTATCTTTACGTAAAACATAATCAATACACATTCGAGATCCTCCGGGACACGATCCCCCGAGAATCCTCAGAGAATAACCCGCCAATGTAATCAAGTTTGTAAACAAATCGCCTAAAGTTAACTTCAATTTTTATTTATTTCACATTTTATAAATATGCGAATGCCATTGATAGCTTACTTATGTTGTCTAATTTGATATTTTGGTGTTAATTTCACTGGGACTTACCTTGTATCAAGGGAGAATTATAAAAATGCACTGTTTTGTTTAAATGCTTTGACTGAAATATAATGGGTAACAATGACTTCTGAAGTCATTGATTTAGCTGGATTAGTTTCTTCTTTTTAGGGTTCCGTACCCAAAGGGTAAAAACGGGACCCTATTACTAAGACTCCGCTATCCGTCTGTCTGTCTATCTGTCTGTCTGTCACCAGGCTGTATCTCATGAAGCGTGATAGCTAGAAAGTTGAAATTTTCACAGATGATGTATTTCTGTTGCCGCTATAACAACAAATACTAAAAACAGAATAAAATTAATATTTAAAGGGGGCTCCCATACAACAAACGTGATTTTTTTTGCTGTTTTTTGCTCGATATTAATAACAACAACAGGTAGAAAGTTGAAAATTTCACAGATGATGTATTTTTGTTGCCGCTATAAAAACAAATACTAAAAACAAAATAAAATTAATATTTAAGGGGGCTCCCATACAACAAACGTATTTTTTTTGCCGTTTTTGGTACGGAACCAAAAACGGCGCGAGTACGACTCGCACTTGGCCGTTTTTTTTTTGTTTATGTAATGTATGTATATGATTTTGTTGTTATAACAATAGTCAGCATTTGTTGACTTATTTCATTATTCATTCCACAGGTCTTCTGCAAAATAGCCTGTTTCATCAAAAGGTCCATCAAGGAAGAAGCTAAAATTCAACCAATTCAAGAGATTCCGATAAGCGTACCCGTATTGTTGGCTGAAGTTATCGCATTGGCCATTACGATAGAGGTGTGTATGTGAAGGATGTATGAATTCATTCATCATCATCACCAACATCATGACGGCCACTGCTGGGTATAGGCCTCCCCCAAGGTTCTTCACAACGATCTGTACTGCGCAGCCCGCAAACAGCGGCTTCTCACAACTGCGCACCAGGGGCCCTACCGGCTAACTTTTCGAACTTCGGCGGGTCTGCCGGGTTTCAACTTAAAACAGATAAATCGAAGTACTGAATTTCGTATTGTACTATTTGCCGATATTGTAAGATATCGATTACCGTTACCGTTATACCGTTATTTGGAAGATATCGATGTTCGTGTGACATGATCATGAATCGGGGTTCGCCATTTTGGCCTGATTGGGGCTCGTCCGATGGATGGTTACCATTTCAGAACCTTACCGCCCTAAAAAGGTTTTGGAATGGCGACCGTGCACTGGTCAAAGTCAAATAAGCTTTATTCAAATAAATTTAATTATTAAGTACTTTTGAATCGTCTATATTTTCCTACCACCCGTTCTAGAGTTTTTCAGCTGACAAGAAGAACAGGCGCAAGAAACTTATCAGCTGTAACAGCCATAAGTGTGGTGATATGATGGTGTGGGATAGGTAGCTAGTTCATTATTTGATTTTATAGTTAAGAGGATCTTATATATACAGGGTTATTTGAAAACACCAACAACCTCGCACGAGCAGATTACTAACATAATAAACAACAGCATTTTTTGTTATACGACTTTTCCGAAAACAGACAAAAAATATATTCGGTTTTCATACAAAACTTGATCAGCTGTTCGGACATTTGTATCGAAAATGGATCAGAACAAACAAACGTCCATTGCTTTTCGAGACAAATATGCAGAATGTAGACCATTCTTAAAAAAACTAAATTATATTAGGCATTCAAACCTCAAATACTTAACAGATTTTATTATATAAAGCAGTCTTATCCTATGAGGAACCCTTATCAAAGGAGTACTCTGCTCTTTGGCACTCCTAAGCCGATTGTGATAAAAATTATTATTTAATTTTGCAGTTTTTGAAGAAATACAAGAACTTACGGTACAGAGATCGCATGGATGAGTTGTTACAAGAGAGTAAAGATTCTCTCCGGCAAACCAACGAGTTTCTTGAAAAATGGCGACTGCGACGGGTAATTTTTTTTCTTCTATGTAGGTACAGATAGCGGCGAACTTCTTGAATAATAGCGTCACCTGCGCAGAACACTTAATTTGGGTTTGCTTGAAGGGGCAGGGGGGAGGACCGTTTAGAGCGCGAAATTGGCCATTAGGCTGGCCATTATCTTAAATTTATTCTCAATTTTGGCCATTACCTTATGCATGCGCAAAATATTGTCAAGTTGTTTGCCGGGATCTGCACTTGTTAGCATAAACTATTTATAAAGATATACTGCACTACTGTTAGTATAAAACCTATAATGGCTAGTATATTTATTAATATTTTTTACAGATACATTGGAATTTGCCCACAGAATATTCATACCTCGATGAAGAGCCTCAAGAAATCAAGCCCCTGAAACTGGAGGTGCCTATACTTCATATGGCTATCATAGATGTAAGCAACTTTACCTAACTATGATGGCGCAGAGACCTAAAGTGGATATTGTGACCTCCGATATCAAGAAACGCCGCTTCCATCTGTCTTCTTCTTCTTATCGTATGAGGATTAGTAGCCACCTCTGGTGTTAGAGTTTCTCAAGCCGCCTGTAAGGCCTCTAACTTGACTTAATGACTGTTATCAGATAACAACAGCCGGGACCGACGGTTTAACATACCCTATGCTCAGTTGTAATGCCACTTAACGGTCACCCATCCGACCCCTGACCGGATCGAGCGTTGCTTAACAAATGTAATCGAGTACGATCACTCTGTCAAGCTCCGCCATGAGCGCTTCCATCTGTCACGCGCCATCTCCCTTCAATCTTCAACCAAGGGCCCGATCACGTTAATATTTCAACGATAATACCAAAACTAAATCGTTCTTGAAAAATAGCGGCTGCGACGAGTAATATTTTATGTACAGATGGCGGTAAATTTCTTGAATAATGGCAACACTTGCACTGCGCAGAACACTTATCTACTTTTAGTTTGTTTGGCGGGGGTGGCGGCGCACTATTGGTCAACTAGTCAACCCCCACCCCATGCATACGCAAAATATTGACAAGATGTTTGCCGGGATCTGTGGGTCTATTGCACAAGTATCGTCGACTTCGCCGTCGGCTTCATTTGACAGATGGTTGTAATACATTGCTACGTTTCTTTGGTAAGTTTTTATTGGTACCAAAAAGAAGTAGCAATGTATCTCATCCATCTGTCAAATGAAGCCGACGGCGAAGTCGACGACACTTGGGCAATAGACCCACTGTTCATACTGAAAGTGCTTTAACACTTTCATGGACGCAAGAACTATGTTCACGAACACGAAGGTGTTAATAAAAAATAATTTTATTACAAAAAAAACAGTAACTCATTTAGTTTACCTCAATCTTAAACATCAGCCCAAACTCATTCCACAGACGCTCGGAACAACACGTAGTCAGCCAGAACGGGGTGATGCAGGTGACACAATCAACATCACTGATTCCACTCTCCTATCAGTGACGTCACTACTTGATGATGATCTAGAGTCATTACCCGACTCTCGTGATGGGAAGTCTGATGACAACAACAATGTAGAGTTCAGGAGCCGGTATCTGTGGGATGTGATGGAAGAAGACGGGAATCTAGAAGTCTAAATTGTGTTAAAGTGGTGAAATTATGCTGTTTATTGTGAGTTGAGTTACGATCAATTTATTTTTGTGGAAAGGTAAAGTTTTTTTTTTTCTAAATTGCACCAGTGTTTATATTATAGCCCTACTTTTTAGGGTTCCGTAGTCAAAATGGCAAAAAACGGAACCCTTATAGATTCGTCATGTCTGTCTGTCTGTCTGTCCGTCCGTCCGTATGTCACAGCCACTTTATTCCGAAAGTATTAAGACTACATAGTTGAAACTTGGTAGGTAGATGTATTCTGTGAACCGCTTTACGATTTTCTCACAAAAATAATAAAAAAAAAAAAGATTAAGGGGGGGCTCCTCATACATGGAACTGAAACAGAAAATATTTTTTTTCATCAAACCAATGCTTGTGGGGTGTCTATAGATAGGTCTTTAAAAATGACATTGAGGTTCCTAAAACAATTTTTCCTCAAAGTCAACCGTTTGAAAGATATATACTGCCAAAGTGGTAAAATGTGTGTCCCCCCCCCCCCTTAACTTTTAAAGTAAGAGAGTGAAAAATCTAAAAAAAATATATGCTATAGATCTTAACAAACACTTTCAAAGAAAATTAGTTTGAACGAGATACAGTAATAAGTTTTCGAAATATAGTACATTTTCCAAAACCGCAAATATTACTTTGTCGTTCATACAAACACTGTGAAAAACAAAGTTATTTTTTCAGGTGAAAAATGATAGCGGTATTAAAATATGGTATGGTATAATGTAACTACGGAACCCTACTGCGCGTGGCCCGACACGCACTTGGCCAGTTTTTTTTATTGTAGAAAACTTTTACATATTTCAAATTTTTTCATACACAAAATTACGCTAATGTAAAGTCGTTCAAAGTACTAATTATTAAAAAATCTCTAAATCATTCCAAGCAAGAGACCGCCATAAAAAATTGTCATCGGAGTGGCAGAGGATTTTACACATTTAACAAAAAATACATAAGGATTATTTTAATTCAATTTTATTTCATAAATATTGAGACACGAAATTGAAAAGTATTGCAGATGTTGCTGCCGTGCATTTTATTTAAGTTGTTATAAATTTTTCTTATTTCATTATTATCTTTTTACCGCTTTTGCATCTTCTTATCGAATGAGGATTAGTGGCCACCTCTGGTGTTAGAGTTTACCAAGCCGCCTGTAAGGCCTCTAACTTGAACTAACGACTGTTATCAGATGACAACAGCTGGGACCGACGGTTTAACGTGCCTTCCGAAGCACGGAAGTGCTCAGTTGTAATGCTACTTTAACGGTAACCCATCCGAAACCTGACCGGACCGAGCGTTGCTTAACAAACGTGATCGAGTACGATTAGTCTGTCAAGTTCCGCCATGAGCACAGCGCTTCAATTCGCTTTTGCAGTAACGAAACGCATTCATAGCGATAAATCTCGAAGATCGTAGTGCGCTATTCAATGACACACACACCTCAACGAAAAAATTAATTATGCATAAGTCATTTCGCTTTTCCGCTTGCCATTCAACTTGTCTATCACACGTATAGGTACCTTTTATTCAATGGTTGAGAACCCCTGACTAATCTCACAAAGAGACTAATAACGCACACTTCTAGTGTCAAATATTCACAATAATGACTGGATAAGAGCTAAAAGCTGGCAGATATTAATTTTATACCACTATCTTCGCAAAAACATTACTACTACTCTAAAACATCAGCTTTACAATTTTAAACCCTATAATGGCTATAAAATAGAGGTTAGTATTCAAAGAGTTTGGTAGAATTGATGGCAAATAAGGTGAATCCAGGGGTAGAAAACCCACACGCTTTGATGTCGTATTATCAGCATGATGTCTTTAATCAAAATGTGGTTCGAAATTGTATTAATGTGTTAGACAATTCTTTTAAAGCTGCACCTATTACACTTTTAAAAGTAAGGTATTTTAATTCATAAGTGAAAGTTAGTGTAATCAAGTGCAAATTATTATTTTAAACACTATCACGGAGTGTTAACATTTATACATAAATAAAAACAAATGAAAACACGTGGAAATTACATGAACTAAATAGTCAGATAATTTAATTCTTGACCATAAGTAACCTATACTAAATAATATACTAGAAAAATTTCGACTCGCACCAGGTCATACTAGAAGAAATTCGACGATGCCACTAGTGACTTGGTAGCTCAGGGGTCAAAGCATTGGACCAGATATCTAAAGGTCGCGGGTTCGATTTCCGTCCAAGAATTGATTCGGTGCGAGTCGAATTTTTTCTAGCATATTATTTGGTATTGTATGAAAATAGCATTGTGAATGCAAAAAATTCAAATAAAAAAAATATAAGTAACCTATTTATATTTAAGACTTGAAATAAAATTTACTTATTCAATATTTAATTTAAAAATTTGCAATGTCCACACGTATTCATAACAAATAAAATAATGAACAGTTTGAACTAATCTTTTCCATTCCTTATTAATATATCTCTGCTACTTTACCAAGATTTTTCGCCAGTTTTTCGCAACAAGGGATTATGTGAATTATGTCCCCCAAGGCGTTTGCTTTGAGGGATTATGACGGGGTGGTGCTTATTACCACGCATTAAGGATTATTATTAGGGATTACTTATGCGACACTTGTCACTAATCGGTTTGTGGGATTTTGTTAATTTGGACTTTTTCGGTTCGTTGGCTATCACCAACTATCGGTCGTTGTTGGTTTCGAAGTTTTTTTCATGTTACTTTTCCAAAAACACAGTCATATTTCCAAAAGTTGTCTCGATTTGACATCAAAGAATGTCACAAATCCTACTATTAATATTATAAATGTGAAAGTTTGTGGCTTTAGATGTTTGTTCCTCAATCGCGCAAAAACTACTGAACGCATTTAGTTGAAATTTGGCACACAGGTAGAAAATAGCCTGGATTAAAACATATAATACTTTTTATCCCGATATTCTTACGAAAACGGGAACCACGCGGGTGAAACCGCGGACGGCGGCTAGTTTTCTATAAATTCAAAAGTAAAATAATTCATTGGTGATATAATCTAAATAAATAAAAAAAATCTCCATTTTTTATGGCAATAAGTTGTAAGAAAAATTAACACGCTTGTTTTTGATTACACAAAAAACACAACAGAAAAAAACACAACGGCTTTAAAATTATCTATTAAACTCCTCCTTATCCTTATCCTCAATTAAACACACAACTACATTTACTTAAAAAACGAAAAGCTTCTTAAAAAATAAAGCCAAAAAACAGCTCTACAAAACAAAAAATAATGTATACAGGTATATGTATAATTAAAAAAACGTTTACTGAAGTTTACTACTAAGGGTGGGTGGGGCTTTTAAAATTCAAAAAATACAGTACCCATTGATAAAAGAAAAAAATTATTACAAAAGTTTAACAAAAAAAAAACCTTCGACCCCCACCAGACTTCAATAGACGTTTTTTAATTTTTTGCTTTTTACAGCTGCTTTTTTAAAGAAAGTTGTGCTTTTTTAAAAAGCTTTTTTTATAGGTAGGTACCCATGGTACCTAACGTAATATTTTTCGAAGCGGTGTGGTGCATTAAAGTTTCTATGGACCATAAGAGCTTTTTGGCAACATCACCGCTTCCAAAATAATACGATGGTCTTTATTGGTCTACAATAGAACTTAGACTAGGGGGATCCAATTTTTTTTATTATCCTAGTACAGATGCCGGCATATATATTGGCAAGAAAATGAAAGAGACAAAAGATGCGCAGTAGCCATAAACTTAGTGTTTATGGCTACTGCGCATCTTTTGTCCCTTTCTTTCTCTTGCCAATATATATGCCGGGCAGTATACTTAATTTGTAGCATTTTGTGTACCCGCCTAAAATGCAAGTGGCGTGGCAAATGGCGAATAAGCCCAAATGAAAAAAACCGGTCAAGAGCGAGTCGGACTCGCGCACCGAGGGTTCCGTACAATCATAAATACATTTGGATATGTTACTTTAGTACAGTCTTTAAAAAAGTAGGATAAACGGCAGACAGGTGGAAGGGCGAACAGGCGGACAGTTAATTTACAAATCTTAACCACAGCTGCTTATGGTGACTGAAAAACGTTTCAGCCATTCCACATTGCAAACTGTTTATATTACTAAGTAGGAACTTATTCTTCGCTTATTCGTACGGCAAATAGTAGGTAATTATATAAGAACCAGCCACCAATTTATTATTGTAGTATTAGGTTGCGCCATCTCTCATCATCTCATTCTCATATAATTTTTCTCTTTGCAAACTTCGGAGATAAGAGGAGGGAACGGTATTTTTTTACATTTTTCATCATAAGTCAAAAACTATGCGGCCTAAGAAAAAAGGAAAAAATGTTTTAAAATGTGCAAACAGCGTTCTTTCATATGATACTCTACATGTCCTAGTCACCTCACTTCAAATTTTTAAGACCCCTTTTCAGTCCCTGTTGTAAATTTTTTTTTATTTCTTTCTTATTTGCAAAATAGTTGGGCAAATGTCATCTTAAACTATTCCAAATTTCAAGTTGATACCATTAGTAGTTCTCGAGATATCCAGCTGTGACAGACAGACAGACAGACTGAGTCACACCATAAGGGTTCCTTTTTTACCATTTTGGTACGGAACCCTAAAAAGGAAGTCAGAATAAAAGTAAAAATTATGTGGTAAACCACTTTGCTTGTTGATTAACTTTATTATTCCAAGATACAGAGCTTGTTTCATCGTAAAGAAATCTATCGTACTTATAACTATAGGAGCAGTCTCATGGAAGGGGCGGCCTAGCGACATGCAGATAATCCATCATTTTTTTGTATTTTTTCATATGTCGTCAGCCATTCGAAGGAAATGTAAGGAAAAGTGTGCAACGTTCAACTCGAAACACAAAACGTGTACTCAAAGTACGCAGTTTTGGTATAAAAATTTGTGTCCTGAGTACTTCGCTCAGCACACGCTCTGTGCTCAAGTTTGTACAAAATGTTTGCGTATAAAAATAAATCATAGCTTTGGCAGAAATCGTGTCCGATAGTCGATGTGTAGTTTGGTCCGGTGTGTTTAAGCAGCAGGTTTCTCTTCGGAGACAGCGGTTGCTCCCGAAGCAACTGATCCGCTTTCGTCTGGCGACGCCTGGCACGACAGCGATGGGAACCTCTTGTACAACTCCGCTCGGTATTTCGGATGGCTGTGACATAAATATTAAACCGTCAAATACTGCAAATCGCAACTTCGCGCTAAAGATGCGCGCCCATTGCATCGTAATCGGAGCGGACGGAGCGGACGGATTTATTACTTTGTATGAATTTCTATATGGCACTGCGTGCACTGTATTGGCATTTTCACGCCATAGAAATCTGTGGCGCAGTGGTTTAGCGCCTGGACCAGCGATTGCGGAGGTTAAACAACTTTTGCAAGGGTCGGTCATGGGATGGGTGACCAAAAACTTATTATCTCGAGCTCCTCCGTGCTTCGGAAGGCACGTTAAGCCATTGGTCCCGGCTGCAATTGCAGTCGTTTACACCCACCAATCCGCATTGGGCCCGCGTGGTGGGTTGTGGCCCGTCCTCCTTATCCACCCATAAGGAAAGCCTGTGCCCCAGCAGTGGGGACATTAAATTGGCTGATGGATAGAAATCCATACAAAGTTACAATTGCCGACGTCCCGTTCGCGCCAAACGCTCCGATTCCGATGCAGTGAACGCGTCTCTTAAAAGTCTCTTTTGTTAATAAATTTATGAACCAGAAAAATATGTTTTCACCGACCTGATACCGTATACAATAGGGTTGTAGACGGCGTTAGCCTTCGCGAAGAGTGAGCCCCAGATGGTAGCCAGAGGAGTGATGGGTGCGCTTTCAAACACTCCCGTGTAGTTGATCACCAGATATGGGGTCCAGGCCATAAACCATAGGGAAATAGTCATCAGCGCCACCTGTTGTATCATAGTCAAATAGTTACTGCATGGAATATCCGGGAATCCTGGGAAATATAAAAAAAAAACTGCTGTACCTTAGCCAATTTGCATTCAGCGCTGGTGTTTGCCGCTTCGGAAGACCTTAGGGAGGCAACGTTCATTTTCTTGGCTTGTTCTCGCATGCCCTTCTCGTGAGCAGCTACAGCCTATAATAGAGAATGGAAATGTATTTTATCTGTAGGTACTAGGTACATAATTTTAAATTTTCTTGTTTATAATGTCTACTAGCGGCCACCCGCGGTTTCACCCACGTGGTTCCCGTTCCCGTGGGAATATTGAGATAAAAAATATACTATATTTTAATTTAGATTATATACTACCTATTTGTATGCTAAATTTCGACCAAATCCGTTCAGTAGTTTTTGCGTGATTGAGAATCAAACATCCAAACATCCAAACCCACTAACTTTCACATTTATAATATTAATAATAGTAGGACTAGCTTTTGCCCGCGACTTTGTCAGCGTGGATATTAGAGAAAATCATTAGGGAATCATTACCTTCAACCAGGTTCCGACTAGCCGTTTTTACGCGATTAGGTGGGTCCCGCGGTCCTAGTTTATCCTAGTTTATTACAATAATCAAAATTGGGTCCAGACATATTAGTATCCCGTTCCCGTTCCCAGCCCCGTTCCCATTCCCGTCCCCGTCCCCGTCCCCATCCCTGTCTCCATCTCTGTTTCCTTCCCTGTCCCTGTCCCCGTCCCCTGGGGCTGAATCATGTCCACCGTGCTGGACTTCAAAATAAATGTCATTTTCGCAATCACCATCCCATAAAACTCCAAGAAAGACATCCACATCGATTTTCATGTTTACTTAACCCATTTACCCCTAAGGGGTTGATTTTCAAAATAACAAAATATGTGTTTGTATATTTATTTTAAGACGTGCTCCTACAAATTTTATAGATGTAATGTCTATTTTATATTATTTTTCCATACAAACTTTGAACCCCATTTTTACCCCTTTAGGGGTTAAATCATGTCCACCATGTTGGACTTTAAAATCAATGTCATTTTCGTAATCGTCATCCCAGAAAACCCCAATAACGACGAAAACCATATCTAGTTTTAGGTTTATTCAATCAATTCAATTCAATCTTCAGCCTAAACATAAAATTTGAAGATCCTAGCTTCAAAACTGAGGGTCTTTCATACAAACTTTTATCTCTTATTTCACAGCCTTAGGGATGGAATTTTCCAAGAAAACCTTCCTTAGTGGATGCCTACAGTATATAAGGTATCTGTGTGCAAAATTTTAAGTCTCTAGATCTAGCGGTTAGGGCTGTGCGTTTATAGATCAGTCAGTTAGTCATTCAGTTTACGATTTTATATTAATAGTAGGATAATTATTGTTTCTAACCGCCTCCATGGTCTAGAGGTTTACCCACCCATGTCCCACGCAGGGATCACGGGTTTTTACCAAGAGGGGGGGAACCATTTGTACTCGGTTTGGTTGGTGGTAGGGCTTATTTCAAGTCCGCCTGGCTAGCTACCATCATCTTACCTAAGTCTGATGCCATAATAACAACGTAAAAATTGTTGTGTTCCGGCAGCTAACTGCTGCCACCTGGAATCCTCACCACTGAGAAATTGGTTATCTTACCTCTAAAGGTAAGATAACCAATTTCTCAGTGGTGAGGATTCCAGGTGTAGTGCTCTTATACTTTCGGCCTTATCGTCACTTAACATCAGGTGAGGTGAAGGCCAAGCACTATACTGTTGTGGACATAAAAGATAGTTTAATTACCTGCACAATGAAGAAGTAAGAGTAGATGATCAACAGCAAAGGCATGAAATAACAGAAGACTGAATAGATGAGGATGTAACTGCGGCTGAACCAGTCCTTGGCCAAGTAGTCCGTTCCGCAAGCAGTCATGTTACCTTCAGGCACGTACCTGTAATATTAATTTACAGAATAAACATTATGCTGTAAAAGAAAATAAATGATGATCTTAGAAAGCAATGGATGTCAATATTACTATACCTGTTCCATCCGAAGAATGGTGCGACAGTCCATGCAAGAGAGAATAACCAGATGCCAAGTATACGCAGCAATGCACCACTGTTAGTCATGGGCTTGGCGGCTATACCTTTGACGATGACATTGTAGCGATCGAAAGCGATCATCGTCATAGTCCAAATAGACCCACAGCCGAAGAGAGAACCAGCGCAAGCGTACAGTTGGCACGCCAGAGGCCCTGATAAAGTTAAAAGATTATTCAGATTATTTTCTAAGATGTGAAATTTCTTATAATGGACTAAACGCTAGCCCCGCAAATAGGTGGACAATTTACAGAGCGACGAAATCCTTCTTGTTAGCGTGCTATATTATCATTATTAACAGATCCGGGCACCTGAAAAAATTTCAGTGGTGGGGATGAGAGTGGTTGAGCAACAAAAGGGCTGAAAAAGCAATTGAAGGTATACAATTTACAGAGCTCTGGTTTGGTGTGGTATAATAGCAAGCCAATCATGTATCTAAATCGAATATAATATTGCCAGGAGTTTTGACTGGTGGAAAAGTAGTGCCAGGCGGCATCAAAGGTGCGCGAAAAAATGATAAAGTTTGATGCCGCCTGGCACTACTTTTCCACACCAAATCCAGAGTTCTGTAAATTGTATATCTTCAATTGCTTTTCAGCCCCTTTGCTGCCCAACCACTCCCACCCCCACCACTGAAAGTCTGCCAGGTGCCCGGATCTGTTAATTATGATAGTATGGCAAACTAACTAGAGGAATTTAGGCGCTCTGTAAATTGTCCACCTATTTCCGGGGCTAGCTCTTAGTATAATACAATTCATACGTACCGAATACCCAAGTCTCATTGTAACAGTTTATAACCATAGGCCATGACATACAACACATCATCAAAAAGTCCGAGAAAGCGAGATTAACAACGAGGAGATTCGACGGCGTTTTGAGACTCTGTAATATGTTAATTAACATTAAACTAAGACTTTAATGAAATAATTTAAATATTTATGTTAAATGAAGTTGAACGAACCTTGGTACAAGTGAAAATATAGATGACCATTCCATTTCCAGTAATTGAGATGAAGCCAAGGACGCCGATTGTGAAACCCAAAAGGCCGTGCCAAAGAGGGTTCATAGGTGGGAATTGATACCTGGAAGAAAAAATCATTTAGCCTGAGCCCATCATGTTTAGGTCTAGTGGTTCGCCTGTACGTGTAAGACGCATGATCACCGACAATCAATTCAACGAATGCAATTTTATCAACCGCCATTATCACCGAAGATCCATTTCACCGACAGATTATTTTTCCGATGGGTCATTTCACCGACAGGCTATTTCACCGATGGGTCATTTCACCGACAAGCCATTTCATCGACAAGTCATTTCACTGACAAGCTATTGGACGGAAAACTTATTTCACCGATAGTATAACCCAGTCGAGTTAACTCTGCACCTGAAGTGCGATAGACCCCTCTCGTTTTCTCCTTGCCTCACGCCGCTGTCGTCATGCCAGGAGCATTATAGTACATTCGTCAGCGATAATAATTTATCGATAATCTATCGAAAACTTTCAAAAGATTGACGACGGTGGCGTGAGGAAAGGAAAAAACGAGAAAGGTCTATCGCGCTTCAGGTGCCGAGTTAACTTGTCCGGGTTGTACATTTCTTCGAACGCCATTTTATCGAAAAGGAAATAATCTCAATAAAATGTTTTTATTTAAAATAAAAAATAAAAAAAAATTCGTTTTTTGAGGACAGTTGCTAATAATATTAATATTTTTTCGCTAAATGGCTGGCTAGTAAAATGGTTTGTCAGTGAAATGGCTTGTCAGTGAAATGACCCATCGGTAAAATAGCCTATCGGTGAAATGGATCTTCAGTGATATGGCGGTCGACAAAATGGCATTCGTTGAATTGATTCTCGGTGATCAGTTCTAATCGCGCCTAAGTCCGCCTGTCCCCCTAGCACGACCGACGAAACACGATATAATATATCGTGTTTCGTATGTAACGCTATATCACGCGAGATATTATATCGCGTGAAGACTTTTATCGACACCCAACTGTCAAAATCCATTGTCTTTTGACAATTAAACGTGATAAATCATATCGTGTTTCGATGGTCATGCTAGGCAGGCTGGCAAGCTACCACTATCTTACCTAAGCAGCCCTCCTTCACTCGCTGAAGGTCGCGCGATAAGAACCTACCGCTAGCCGTGCCTACGAGGGCACAAGTGAGCAGTGGGCTGCCACACGCCCGCCTGTGTAGTCGCGCGGCATCTTACTGCCTGCGTAGGTATTGTGTCTTTATAATAGTAACAATGTCGAATCGACATTACTGTGGCGTGTACGGATGTCTAAATCAAAAAACCAATAAACAATTGTCGTTTTTCACATTATGATATATGCTACGCAGTTCATTTAAAAGAAGTCAACCCTAACGTTGCGTCGTCAGAAAAGGTAAGAGCACGCGATAGAAAGAGAGGCAACTACTAAGTGAATATAACTGTAGGCTATTAGCGCTGAGCGACCTGAATTGCACTTTATTGGGTCGGAGCAAAAGTCGCAATTTATTTAAATTACTTTGCGGCGTGCTGCTTCTGTACTTGTACTATTTGTTATTCTGTGACCTAAGTCTGACGCCATAACAACAATAAAAAAATTGTTGTGTACCGGCAGTTAGAGGTGATTGCCATTCCTCAGTGGTGAGAATGTAGTGTAGTCCTCCGGGTGTAGTGCGCTTACACTTTCGGCCTCATCGTCACTTAACATCAGGTGAGATGATGCCAAGCACTATCCAGTTGTGGATTAAAAAAAGTTCCGTGGTTTTTAACCATACAATTCAAGTATACGCACCAATATGGATCGACCAAGTGCAGTAGTTCAGGGGGGACTTTATCGACAACCGTCTGGTTGGAGGCACCGTAGGCTGCTACCTGCCCCCCCCAAGCCTGGAGTGCGGCAACCCCTGGACCAGGGTCCAAGCTAGCTATCGCCATTGTCGCACTTCTATTGAGCAATTAATCTGCCGAATACAATACAATAACACGTAAAGAAAAACAGGAATGGCGCTGAGGCAAAAAAGTTGTAGTTACGCACATTTGCACATAAAATTTCATTAGTAAAAACTTGTTTCTAGTAATAGTACATTATGATACAAGTTAGCTTAGGTTGCTTATTGCACACAAGGCTGTCAGTTGCAGCCCGAGCCGCAGGCGAGGGCGTAACTCAGCCGAGTGTGCAATAAGTAAGAGCTCACGAGTTTCATACGACGTTTTTCAACACATTTGCGAGGAAAAACAAAGTAATTTACCACACGGCAACAAATACGACAAAAACAAAATGATAATCATGATGAGAAAAGGCGAGCAGGTTTTTTTTTGTTTTTTTCACACGCCCAATGCAAGAATATTTTGCGAACAAAGGGGTTAGTGAGCATACAGCCTACTTCAAAACTATAAATTTAAGTGATAAAATGCTAATATTTTAATATATTTTTACAAAATATTGTAAATTAGGAATAATTTGATAATAATAAATATTTGTTTGAAATAATTAAGGACCTACACATTTATTTATTCCAAAACTGCAAATGAATTTTCAGCAGCATAAAACCTCTTTGTTGTTACTAAAAAATAACTGTATTACCCGGTTAAATTGAAAATGCTCTGTTTACTCGCATAGAACTTGCAGTAAGGTACCTATTTAACTTTGTAGGGCTAATTCTATAACCAACTAGTGTTTTATATATTATTGCACGCGTTTGTTATAGTTCGGTTTTTGGCCCTAAAAGGGCCTCACAAAAGTATTAGGGCTCACTTTACGAGCAAGTGTGTTGAAAAAAGATTTATTTATATTTATTAGATCACCAAAAAGCTTCCACTGACATTATCATATAAATTAAACATAATTAACTGTACAATGCTTAGTGGAAACTCAATTATAGGTTAAAATAACAATTAAGCAGTAACAATTAAAATAAAATTAATGATAATTTAAATGCGGTAAGGAATTTATAGAAAAAATGATTCATACTTAGTGGAACCCAGACACGTGGACCTTAATATTTTGTTAAGCTATCAAAATAAATATCAGTATTAGTGGATTTATACAACGAATTATATTGGGAAAACATTCTGTTTAAAGGAGAGAAATGGCACAAATAAGTTATATCTGGATATTCTAGGTAACTTAATAGGGACGTTCAAATTAGTCTTTGAAAGTAGGTCAAAAGGGAGGGAATTTAACGGAGGTAGTTTAGTACCTAGTAGATAATAATAAATAAATAAATGCTTGGACAATTTCACACAACGCCATCTAGCCCCAAACTAAGAAAAGCTTGTAATATGGGTGCTAGACAAATGATATAATACTTATATACTTTTTAAATAATTATATACTTATTATACATAATAACACCCAGACCCGTCACAGAAATTAAATTCACCATTTCAATTTCTGCCCGGCCGGGAATCGAACCCGGGACCTCTTGCGTGGTAAGCGGCATGTTGACCACTGCACCACTCAGGTCGTCAATGTAGGTCGATGTAGGTGTACAAAACATAATAAATTATAAAAACTCACTTATAAGGTCCAGGATAAGGGGATGGTCGCCCCGAGATGGTTATTAGTTACCAAAAATACTGAAGAAAATCGCTGCACGAACTACTCCAGTCTTTACCGTTCTATAACCGATCTCGTGGGTTTGCTGAGGCTGCGGAGTTTACTCGTCAGTTCTTCAGCGGCACACGTCTTATATAGCCCTAAGGATTAACTGCAACCTACTAAGGAAATCAATATTCATAATGAGATATAGACGTCTTAACCCTTTTCTTGGCATAAAATAAAAACTTATAAGGCTTCCGCGCGTGCAGTTCATTATAGTCATCTCGTCACCATGGCCGCTAAAAAGGTGTCAAAACGTTGAGAATTTAAATACCAATAAAACAAACCAAATTATTTTAAAATAACATCGCTGTAATGCGTAAAAAGTGTTTTATAAAAAAAACTGAAATTACTTCATATTTTCAAATATATAATCTCTTTTAATATGATGTAGAATGCAGGAAAAAATATAGAGTTTATTTGCAGAGCTACATTATGTATTCCATGAGATACATTGCCTAGTCCATACTAAATGACTATCTCAGGCGAATGTATCTTATAAGATACGCTGCCAGAACGAGGTTAATCCAAGTGGTAGTTATAATTAGTATAGAAAGGTATAGTTTTAGTTTTTGACTTCACTTATATTTATATGTTTTTAAAATTAAATTACCGATGGTGAAAAAAATATGATGGGTAACAATCACAATCTGACTAATCATTTTGTATATGTGATTGAGGTTTGGCCTTTCGTACATAGTTTTCATCTTACTTTTGTGCCGAAAGTCAGTAACCACCTTGGTCATACCAAGGCGGTTACATCTTGGACATGCTCCATTTCTTTATCAGAGTCATCATCATTATCACATCAGCAGCACGAGACCCACTGCTGGATATAGGCCTCCCACTTTAAAGATCTCCACAACATTGTTCCTGCGCTGTCTGTATCTAGCGGCTTCCGGCTACTCTCACCACGCATTAGTTTGCGGTTGTTCCGGCAGTTAGAAGTAAAGTAGCCAGTTCCTCAGTGAAGAGGATTCCATGTACAGTGCGTTAACACTTTTGGCCTTATTGTCACTTAACATCAGGTGAGGTGACGGCCAAGCCCTATCCCGTTGTAGATGTAGATATGCTTAATATATTTAAGAAACGGTAATGTCAACCTGACACAGCATTAACTGATTCTGTTTAGAATTAATTATTTTCTCTAAAATAACAACGTTTCGCTTTAATGAATGATATTTTTCTTGACACAGTTTTTCAAAGTTGACTGTATCTGACAGGATACATCACAGAACAATGAAAAAATTTTTCCCCCCAGTAGAAGTCGCAAGTAGGCGGGACCCGTGTAACCTCAAGTGAGCGTAGCTCCGCATACTTTTGAATTTTGCTACGTCAGTCGTGTGAGCGAACGCCAAGCAAAAACATCTTCAAAAAACATATAAAAATGCCGAGTTGCATTATATAAATGATCAAAAACAATATCTACATATATCATTTAGCAAACGGGTGCATAAAATATCAGAGGGAAGCTTTATTTAATTTATTTTGATTTTAATTAAAAACTCAACTGAGTTTTCCTTTTAAATTTCAAAACAATAAATATACACCTTTATGCGGTATACACTTATGATCCATATTCCAATGCGCTATTTGACATATTTTTGAAGTTCATAAACATTAAAATTATAGACTAGCGAAAATGTTACTCAATAGAGGAGACCGAGAAAAGTTGTGACTGTGAAGAGTTGAAAAGTATTAGAGTCTGGCCAAGAGTTGTGTCATCTCAAACCCGCGGCAAAAACTGACTATACTCGCCGCCGGAAGCGCAAAAAGAACAACAGCGAAAATATACCTATTAAAACGTTTAGAGTTTAGAAAAATGATTTTCAAAAGACTGAGTAAAATTATAGTTTAAGAATTTATCAGGACTTTAACTGAATTCAAGAAAATCTGTATAATAATAATAAATTTTCTAAACTTAAATGACAATTCAGTTATTATAAGCCAACCTCATATGCCAAATAAGTATGTATCAATCAACCACAGAGAAATAAAAAAAAAACAGTCATAGCCAAAATGACTTCCACGTATAACCCAGTAAGTTGTAAGAGTTTATTTTCAGTAGGTACTGAATGGGCATCAACATTCAGTTTAACTCGAACGGATTATATCCGAGCTCAGAAGAAGTTATTTAATTCAACTTTTTGCTACGACGGATTCAAAATACAAAATGAAATTTCCTACTAAGAATGTTGATGCTAAGTTCCCTAAAAATGAATTCTGGATCGTTTAGGCAGTTTTTCATTTATAAACGCTAAAATTTTAAATAAAATAAATTCATGTCATGTATGGCGGGTCGCCATTGTTCTTTGAAACTTTATTCACTCAAAATACTGCGAAATAGCTATTTTAGACTTTAATTATATTGTTTTAGCTTGGACTTTTGTCAAGGTGTGTATATATATATATATATATACACCTAAGATAAAATTGATATTATGTAGTATTTTCAGTGAATAAAGTTTTGAAATTTTAAATAAGTTATAATTAGGAAATATAGCAAGCCGAGTTGTTGATTCGAAAACATAACTGAGTTGAGTGTTGAGTTGAGATCGGTAATATTTTAGAATTCCAAACTCGTTGTAGGCTTTCTCAAACCTATAACCGATAAGTTATACGTGGCGTCCGCCACCCGTGTGATTTCGGCGAACTGTCCAAGATCTAGCGTTTCTGCAGACTTCTCAATGGATCTTTGCAATCTAATGAGCTCGTGAACAACATCGCAATCAGTGTTCATTAACGACTTCCTCGACAGCAAATAAAGAAAACTTTTGCGCTACCTACTTTTAAGACCAATCTTGGACGAAACGCCCTTTTGCTTCGCTGTAGTGCTCAGTATAATAATCTCAAAAGAGATAGATCTCTGATGATATCGATGTTTTTCGCGACTCATTGCCTAAATTTAAGTCCAGTATCTTTAAATTATTAGAATCTAATAATCAATAATAATAGTGTAAATTAATAGCTTTAATTTTTTTATTATTTTTTTTTAGCATGTATTTGATACAATTAATGTTTTAAGTGTTGTAAACGCCCATAATAGGTATATAAATAAGTATTGTGCTCTATTGTATAACTGATATCAACAATGTTAAATATATATACTGTTGGTGTACCTTTTCCATAAATAAATATGCGGAATTCGAATTTTCATTTTTTTACATATTAATCGATATCCGATACAATTATTTTATTTGGAATTATAAATTTTGTTGTCTAGTAACACTAAGAATTGTCAGGATTTCACCGAATTATGAAAAAGAGTTTAACGAATATTTGATCTGAAACTATTAGGATAAGTTAAGTGAAAAATGTCAACCAACTTGATCTCCCTTATCTCGTTAAATTTTCTTAAAGTACTTTATGTCATAACAAATAAGGTGGTAAATCGAATTATTAAAATTTGCTTGCGCCATCTAGCGGCTGAATAGCAGCGTTATAAATATACGTATTATTTAATTTGGTACCAAGTGCTATGGTAATACGATTGAATTTAAATAAATAAACTTTGTGGTTTATGACATTTTGGATATTACACATTTTTAATTTTTATCCAATAACGTGTTCACAAAGCATGTGTGCGTAGCGTGCAACTATTAAATGGGGGGCTTGGCTTCGATTTTTAATGTGTTAGTTTGGTTACACTGGTTTTCATACTAAATTGAGCTCATACTACTTCTAACTACTTCTATGTTCTGTGGGATACATCGTCAAGAAAAGGGTTAAAGATGAATACATAATAGTTACTTCGTAACGGCTATTTACAGGGGTGGCTTAAGGCGAAGTGCGTCTTGCTTTTTCTTAATATGTTAGTGGCTGTTTGAAATGTACCGTTGACATCTTTATACTTTTTTATATTAAGGGTTAGTACTAGGCAAACGTGTCCTGGGATTGTCATAAGTTTATCTGTAGATAAATTGCTAATACAATCGAGTTGTACATAAACCTTGTAGATGAAGGTAAAGAAAAACTTAGTGAAAAGTGCAGAAAGCACTGTCATATTATCATAACTTTGGCGTAAATAAAAAAAAACACCTAATGAATTGTATTTGTATTTCTCAGACCAAATAAAAAAGTAAAGACGGAGTCTTCCGACAAAGCGGTGAAGCCAGTAAAACTACGCTTTGGCTGTGTACATACACAGTTTTCGCACACATATGTAACGAAACTACGCCTTGGCTTTCGTTCGTCATTGGGCGAACCCTGCCGCCCGGCCCCTGCCCGCCCTCTAGTTCGCACACATGTACCATCAAAAACCGGCTTCACTTAGTTGTTCGCAACCACTGCGTAACGCTCCAACTTCCTTTTTTATTTGATCTGAGTTTGTATTTATAGACTACAATGAACAAAGAAATTTCAAATCTGTCAAGCCGTCTTTGAGTAACATACATAAAAAAGATTCCGACCAACTGACAACCTTCTCCTTTTTTTCAAGCCGGTAAAAAATTCACCCCTACAGTTTAGTCAAATACCTCAACCCCCCAAGAGCTTAGTCAAAACCTCGCCCGTTTATAAAGAATCAACGAGGCGGGCTTAACACTATAATTTCGTCAAGCTAACAAACAATGCACACGCGACCTTACCAATGACGCATCGAGCTATAATCACCACATAATGACGTGCGCCGACCAGTAAGTTGCGGGTTTGATTTCTGGCGATTATAAAAAAATCATTTCCCTCTATTTATTTAAACAAAACACAATCACACAATAAAACTTCACTTTTCGTAGTTTTTGAGTTTTGATAGTTCTCCTTATTGATAATTTCCTAATTTTTTTTCAGATATCGTGGCTGCAATTCGTAAAATATTATTCATCTATTACATTGTCTTTTCATGATGATAAGGTTTTTTTTATTAATTGGTTGAACCACAGAATACTTAATACCTATTAGACTATGAAATCTCAACAAATATGATAGTTAAAAAAATCTTTTATGATTAAGGAAAATCTTGTACATAGTTTTTTTTCTATGACATCGTTGCTTCGGACGGTTCCCTATGTATTTGCATAAAATTTTAAGGCATAATATGTCATAGCATAATATGATATCGCCGAATGATGTTTACGCATAATATTATTTAGTCATAACAGCTTAAGCATAATTTTTTTAAGCATAACTACTTTAAGCATAATCATGTTTAAGCATAATATTCTTTAGCATAAATTTAAACACGCATAATGTTATTTACGCATATTTTTATGAACAAAAAAATCACGACGTTTAAAATCACGAAAGAACATTTTACCTAAAATACAAAATCCCGAAGCTTAAAAAGACGAAGGTTAATTGAGGGTTACATGCCAGCAGGTCGGTTCTGGCACTTCGCCGGCCGCTGCCGCGGCACGCTCACTTCGCTCGCTCGGCTCGTACGTTATTGGTCGCAATGGAACCTTACCTCCTCCTCGCTCGCTACGCTCGCTCGTCGTCGCACCTAATAGACCTAAAAAGACTTTCGGGATTTTTAACTATCGGCATTTTTACTTTCAGGGTTTCGAACTATCATCAGTCATTTAATAATCGATCTTTTAAGTTTCGGTCTATTGGATATCGACATTAAGGATTTTAAGTATTTTAAAAAATAGGTGTTTTATGAGTCGATATTTAGGTCGTATGTGTTATGAGTTTTTGGCATTTTAATACAATACCTACCCCTTTTGCATAAAAATAAATAAGTGCGTAGAAATATTTATTCTTATTGTTTTTGATTTTTATGTCTAAATAATATTAGGTGAATAGACAATATGCCTAATAACATTATGCGAAAACAAATTAGTCTAAATGATAATTATGCTAATATAAATAGTATGCCAAAAAACAATTATGCGAAAGTATTATTATGACAAAAAAGATTATGCCAAATCCGTTATGCCAAATTAAATTAGGTATAAAACAATTATGCGAAAACAAGGGATCCCGCTTCGGACATGGTGGGTCCAAAATAGTCAAGAATTTTATAATATTATAGAATCCTTACTAATATTATAAATGCGAAAGTCCGTTTGTTTGTTTGTTACGCCTTCACGTCTTAACTACCAAACCGATTATCATGAAATTTTGCATACACGTTGTCAGGGGTACAGAGAAGGACATAGGATACCTTTCATCCCGAAAAAAAGTATTGTTCCCGAGGGAGAGCAAAAAACTTTTCCACGCAGACGAAGTCGCGGGCGGCCGCTAGTATGAATATAAAATTCTTGGAAATAGTATTTTATTTGTTGTATGGTCTGTGGTCCGAAACGAAAGCATGATTATTTGAAATTCACTGCCATAAATCATATAGCTAACCACAGAATAAATTATATCTAAAAACGTGCAATTCTACTATTTATACTTACTGTAGTCTCGAGAACCTTGTAAAATCAGTCTGTATCATGTTAATTAAACAACCTATTTCAACTTCAATATTTTGATTAAGGTTATTATTATACATAGCTCAGTCACAACTGGAAGTCATCAATCACATTGCATTCCAGTAACCAATGGAAGCATAAACAATGGCCAACTATCTGGTTTCCACTTGATAGCATTGAATATTGGCAGTCTACATCATTTGTCACTTATAGATATGCTTACAGTTGAAAACTTTGAAAATGTGGTGAAGAATTTTAAAACTGTTGTTTTGAAGACAAATGAGTTTATGAGTGCATTCCATTCATTTCTTAATGTTATCGATCAGACATAATATTTATTGTGTCGGTACCTATTTCAAATTAATAACCACATTATTGAAGTATTACTTCAGATCAACCTTTGGTAAGGCTGCAGGAAAATTAAAGTGCCTTACACCTTTTATTTTTAGTATATTAATATTGCAGTTGTATACTATATTATACCCTTCCGGTTCATTTGTACCTAATTTCATTACGTCCTCTTACCACTTTTGCCTAATTCATAATTTGCCTTAATCCCAAAATGTCTGAAATCCAGAATGACTGAAATTTCTAATACCTGAATTGCAAAATGTCACACGAAATAAGTACAGTCAAGTTCGAAATACGGCAACTTGCTATTGTCGTATTAATTTTCTTTTGTTAGTTATGGCATTGGTTGCTATGATCATTAGCCAGATAAGTTCCAGAATTCGAAATATATTCGGTTAAAAAACTCGTTGTTAATGATTGAATTGATTAATTATGAATGAATAAATGATTTCTATTTTTAAAAAAAATGGGGTATTGGTCCCATTTTTTTTCTACTGAGAATATTTCTTTATTATTATTAACACTATGGAGAGCAGCTACAGGAATTCCGATCTAAAAGAAATTGATGCAGGTGTCCTGCAAGGATCTGTCTTGTCTGCGACACTGTTTTTTCTGCATATTAAGGAATTTCTGTGTTCCCACAGAGAAAGCCGGAGTTATTGCTCCTTCTTGGAGTTCCCTCCAAGAAGGAGCAATAACGATGCATTTAAAAAAAAAACAAAAAAAAAACGAGACAATGCATTTAAAAAAAATATTAAAATTTTAAAGAAACGTGCTTATATTTTTTTTTTTTTTAGTTTAAGAATACTACTTTTCGTTTAATAAATCGTATAACACCTTCACATGAATTTGCGTTTTAATGATTGAATAAGTAGGCAGCTACTTATTGAGGTCAGCATCTACCATTGTGCGCAACTGTACATCATTCGCCATTTTTCTTTTCAGACATTATAGTAGTCAAGTCATTTCGGATTTCAGGCATTTTGGGATTAGGTGTTTTTTAAAATTTGTCATTTTGACATTCATGTGTTTTGGTATTAAGACCTTAGGGAAAATTTTGTACAGACCATAAAGTACCTACATACCTTACATATATTAACTTTATGGTACAGACTATAAAGAAAATTAACAATATTCATCGACGATATGATAGGATAGGCCTTATAAAATATGGTTTATTTTAAAATGTTACAATATAACCTTAACTAGAATAATACATCTAGAAGCCGGGTCCTCGTACGTTAAATGAGGCAACTACTGAAGGAAAATCTGAAAACTGAGCAGATTTTCCTTAATACGTTACCTAATTGTAACTAAAATCTAATAAAATAGTAACTAATTCCCTAATGGCAGGGTTTGAAACTGTTTCGTACTTAAAGATACGATTAGGACAACTATAAGGATAAAAATCTGAAAACTTAAGCCACTATGACTCAGTTTCAGTTGCTTCACTTGACAATGCGATTTGTAGGGTACTATCTTTCTATGTAAAGCATATAAACTTAGTAAAATTATATAAAAACCCAACAAAAACCTCTCAGATGATAATCACCTCCGTTTGAAATTACCTCTTTGGCTTCTCGTCGGATTACGAAACTTTTCTCGCAACCGAACTGAAGGTACCAGGCGCCCATGATAGTCGAGGCGATTCATTTATCACTCACCAACTCTTTTTGTCCCGCTCTATTCAATGCTTTTTGCGCAGAAGATTAAATTTCGCGCGTCTCGTTCGAGGTCCAAACCATTAATACTACGCGACCAATTTCTGAAGGTCCCCCTCTCTTCTCTTTGACTGAGCAATTCAGAAGTGAAAGGTAAATTCGTAAGTGTTTCCAGAGGTCAACTTAATTTGGTCGTGTCTGTCCCCATCTTGTCATTGACGTTTTTTATTTTTTTAACACGTCTGGTTGCCGTTACACTGATTATGATTTTGCGGGAACCGAAATTACTGTGAAGGGATGAATTTATATTTGATGACATGGTCCTTTTTTGTTTATTGCTGCCATTGAAAGCTTGCATTATTTACACAAAAATGGTTTACCTTATATTCAATAATAACTTATTGACCCATTTTTATCACGCACTAGCGTAAAGATCGGACGTGTTAGAAAATAATTAAATATAATAATTAATCGCTAAGCTAAAATTGTGACCTCGTTTCGCCAATACGGTAGTAACATAAACTGTGTCATTAGTTATGACAAAATGAGTGAGTGAGTGTTTTCAAGACAATTAAAATACAATGTCAAGTCCATTTAATAGAAGTGCTATGACCCCCCGCTCTCCACCACCAACGCCTCCACCGGGATCTACACCATCAAGACCGCACAGTCAGGAAGATGCAGCGGGCCACTCTGACGTTATCCCCACCCCGGAGATCCAGAGCTGGATGACGTCAATAGAGCAGTGTTTAAATGAGGTTTGCCATATAGCTTCAGAAGGTAAGCTTAACTCAGAGCAGAAACTGCGTATCCATAACTTGTGCAGGAAAGTAAGCCATGGCTCAGCACAGATGGCGGTACAATATCAGTCACTTAAGCTAAAAACAGTCCAAGCACACCGCTCTATAAAAAATCTTCAAGACCAACAAGATCTGTCTCAACAACTCCATGACATAAAGCAAAGAATTGAAAAGTCTGCTAATACTGACACGCGAACGTCCTTTGCCGATATGGTTAAGAAAGGAAATAACTACATTAAGCCCGTTATAGTCAGCTCAGTTGCCATTTATCCTAACGACAAAAACAAGACGAGTGAGGACACCAAATCGCTGGTTCAGAAGATTATCTGCCCTGAACAGATGAAACTTCACGTCAGAGGCCTGCGCAAAACAAGGAACGGCGGTGTCATAATAAGCACAGATACCAAAGATGACATTTTAAAACTGAAAGAATCGGAGTTATTGACTAATTCTGGCCTCAGCGTCGATGAGCCCTTCAAGCGCAAACCTAGAGTAGTGGTAATCGGTGTGCCCACATCTATGCAGGAAAAAGAAGTTTTTACCTGTTTGTACAATCAAAATCTGGCTGAGAAACTAACTAATTCAGACCTCGAATCCTTTTTAAGCACAATCAAATTAAGCCACAAGTCGGGCAAGAAAGATGCTGAGACCTGCAATTACATCATTGAAGTATCAGCAGTTATTCGCAAAGCCATGGTTTCCAGTGAGAGAGTTTTTGTGAACTGGTCATCTTGTCCAGTACGTGACTTTACCTTGGTTACAAGATGTTATAAGTGCCAACAATACGGTCATGCGGCAAAGTCATGTAGGGAGCCAGATCACACCTGTGGACATTGCGGTGAAAAAGGGCATTCTATCCAAGACTGCTCTAAAAAAGCAAATCAAGCAAAGTGCGCTACCTGCATTCGGTTTAAAAAACCAAATAACCATAGTACAGGTTCTGCAGATTGCCCAGCAAAAATAATGGCAGAAAAAAGGTACATTAACTCTATAGATTATGGTGGCGCCTAAGAGCGCCAATATTTATCTGATTATCTGTCCATTGTATAGTTTAGTTTCTTTTATTATTTTTAACAACCTTATTAGCATAGTATAATTATGATTAATGATTTAATAGATGATATAGATAGCTTCTCGATATCTGAGTCGAGTCTATGCGAAGTCGAAAAGTGCAAACAATATCTTTCAGCTTACACTAACCCTTTAACTATACTAACACAAAATATACGTAGCATCTCTAAAAACTTTGACCAATTTAATATTTTTCATCAAAGGCTTAAGATAGATTGTGATGTAATTGTTTTAACAGAATGTTGGAATAGTAAACAATATAATCTGCCACCAATAAAAGATTACAATATGTTTAAAAGTAATGTATTAAACAACCAAAATGATGGCGTGGTTGTATATACCAAAAGCCACTTAGACGTCACTGTTGAAGAACCAAAGATTGATGACTGCAGCAGATTGCTGATAAAAATTGGTAAAGACTTTGCAGTTCTAGGTATATATAGATCTCCCTCATTTAAAAATTTAAGTAATTTTATTCAATCACTGAGTGATACGTTGCAAAACTTGTCGTCTTTCAAAAACATTATTTTAATTGGTGATATCAATATCAATATTATTCCCAGTCAAGAAAATGTTGATGCATCGGTCCATGATTACCTTAACCTATGCTCGTATCGTGGTTTACTTCCAGCACATTTGCTACCAACCCATCAAAGTGGGTCGTGTTTAGACCACATCATGCTTAAATCAAAATTCTCCTCACTAGCTTTAGTTATGAATTCGTCACTAACTGATCACAGTGCTGCATTACTAACTCTTAACTGTAAATTACCTAAATTAAATAATAAGCGCACAATTAACAAGTTGAATATAAATAAACTCGAAGCTGACTTAGGCAATATTGACTTTGCCCCAGTTTACAATTCTGCTGATATGCAATTCTGTATGTCATATGTAATCGAAAGTGTAGGTCAGGCATTGCTGAAAAATACAGTAAATATTTGTTTAAGTAACAAGAAATCTAATATAAAACCGTGGATCACACCCGGCCTTATTCGCTGCATGAAACACAGAGATAAATTGCATATGAAAGCAAAATGCAACCCAAACAATCTAGTGTTACAATTATCATACAAGTGTTATCGAAACTTTTGCAATAATCTTGTTAGAAAAGTTAAAATTACGTATGAGAAAGCATTAATTGAAAAGGCTGGTACAAATACTAAGAAAATCTGGGAACATGTTAAAAATGTAACATACTTGTCAAAGAGCAAAGAGTCCTCGAGTCTTCGAGTTTATTACAAGCTCACCCGTCACAAATGGAATCTGCTAATGCCGCAAATAATTTCTTTGTAAATATTGGTAAGTGCCTGGCTGAAAAAATACAAGCTCAGCCATTGTCAAATAGTCACACCTCTACTAGCTGTAGTTCTTCACTCTCATCTTTTGTGCTGATGGACACGGACGAAACTGAGATAGAAAATATAATACTGAGTTTAAAAGACGATTGTGCTGTCGGATGGGACAATATTCCAGCCAAAATTATAAAAACTTTTAGGCACATTTTGATTCCTCCTTTAACTTTCATTTTTCGAAAATGCCTGTCAACAGGTATTTTCCCTAAGTGTCTGAAAAAAGCTATTGTTGTCCCTGTTCATAAATCCGGCGATAAAAAAGAAGTTACGAATTATAGACCTATCTCTCTATTACCCATTCTGTCTAAAATACTAGAAAAAATCATAAATAAAAGGTTAATTGATTTTTTGGAGGAAAAATCAAGTCTATCGAAAGCGCAGTTTGGATTTAGACCAAAATTATCAACCGCTGATGCGGTTCATCAATTAACCAATCACATAGTGGAAAATCTAGATGAAGGTAGGCACACATTAGGAATCTTCCTAGACCTCGCCAAAGCTTTCGATTCCGTGTCCATCCCTATTCTGCTGCGCAAGCTTGAAAACATAGGTATAAGAGGCACTCAACTAAAATTATTTGAAAGTTATCTGGAGGATCGTACTCAGTGCGTGAGGATTGGCAATGTTATCAGTAATGAGCAAAACAATACATCCTTCGGAATTCCACAAGGAAGCATATTAGGGTCTACCCTTTTCCTGGTCTACATAAACGACCTCTGTAATGCAAAGTTAGATCATGGTTACGTCATAACATATGCTGATGACACAGCTCTCCTTTTTTCAGCTGAGTCGGTAACAGAAGTATTCAGGTATGCGCAACACGGTTTTAACGTAGTTAATAAATGGCTTCAGGATAATTTACTAACACTCAATGCTGAAAAGACAAGCTTCATGCAATTTGCGTTGCGCAAAACATCGCTAACACCAAATTTCTCAAAACTATACGCTCATTACTGCTCTGATCCATATGATAATAAATGTGTATGCACAGAAATTAAATCAACGGCCGAAATAAAATATTTAGGTGTCATATTAGATGAAACTCTCTCCTTTAAACGACATATAGAAACTCTAACGAGTAGAATACGTAAGATGATATTTGTGTTTAAAAAACTTCGTCATATTGCTGATGAGAAATTATGTAAACAAATTTATTTCGCGCTTTGTGAATCGTTACTGACCTATTGTATTTCTACATGGGGTGGAGCGAATAAGACTTTACTCTTATCTGCTGAAAGAGCCCAGAGAGCGATCCTCAAAGTATCGACTTTTCGTCCCTTCCTTTATCCTACAAAACTTCTTTATAAAAACTGTGGAGTATTAACAGTTAGACAACTCTTTGTACTGAGCATAGTTCTGAAGCAGCACGCAGCCCTGCATTATAGCACTGAGATTACTAACAAAAGACGGAAAGATAAAGTTTGTACTATAAAAGGTGGAAATAATCTTGCTTTTACGAGAAAATTTTACAAGTTTCTAGGACCGTTTCTCTACAATAAATTAAGTGCTAAAATATCGATTTATCCACTTAATTTCATAAACTGCAAAAAGATCCTGAAAGACACTCTCCAAAAGATGACGTATGATGAGACAGAGGAGTTACTTGTAGTATTAAGATGATTAGTTTTAGTATATGTATACTTAGTTGATTAGTTTATTCAGAAATATTAATTCTAATATTATTATATTAATTCTTTAATTATTTTCCCTATTATGTAACACCATAATTATCTCTTCTATAGGCGCATACCGCCTGAAACACAGGATAACCTAGTTCAGGCACAAATAATTTTATATTACCTAAATAAAACTATATCAGTAATTTTTACGAGTAGGTATTCAGAATTCTAATATTATTTAGTATTATGTAGGAACTAATTCCTTACTAATTTGTTTATGCATAAGTACTAACCTAGTTTTAAAGCTGACATTGCCCATTGTTATAAATGTGTACAAAATGAAGTTGTGAATAAATGATTTAATGATTTAATGATTTAATGATTTAATGATTGATAATACGTAAAAAGATCAGGTTTCTTTGAGAAAATGAGAATTCTGAACTTAATTAATGCCTCTTGGGAATTCAAAAAGAGTGTAGAAAAGAAAATATCGGAGGCTATTTCTGTGATATGTGATTTATGTTTAAAAAAACTCATTGTGGCAATTTTTACACAATCTGAGTATAATTTATCTTAAATAAACATATAAATATCTGAAGACACGTGCTTACGAAACCAAACAATAGATGACAAATTACTCTAAAATCATAGTTGAGTTCCCGCCCAAAACATTTTACAACGGCCATATCTGTTATTTGATGAAAACCATCCTCTTTTCAAATCAAATTGTATAAAAAAACAAACTTTACTTTACTCGCAAAAAAAGCCTTATGTTGTTACAAATAAGGTTTTGTTTATTCAAATCAAAATCAAAGCATTGTGGTAGTACTATTTCGAAATTCAAATGTTGGAAGTAATGACGCTAACTTGTCCAGTGTTGTAAGGTTTTTGTGCAACCCTTTTTCAAATAAGAATTAGGGGTCAACGATAAATGGTTATGATTTTCAAAATGGCGTCTCTTAGACTGGCCACGTGTCAGTCACGTGACCGGGAAGAAACTAAACGCGTCGGTGTGGAATAACAACATAAATGCCGTCATTAGGGATTTCATTATTTTTCCATTGTTTGTCTCTGTTGGATTTGTAATAGATAGGGGTATGAGTATGTACTTATTTTACTTTTTACATTAACACTACTGCAATACAAATTCTTATTTTATGACGTGCAAAGACTTTAAATACCATGAAATGTTAAAAACTGATCAACGCAAGTTAGTGTGTATGATTAAAAGCGAAAGTACATAATTCAATTTCATTCATTTATTTGTCATAATTATCACAAGTATTATTACTAAATAATACTTAAGTAAATGAACAACCTGTAAATTGCCCCCTGAGGGCCCTGAGGCATACATTTTAACATAATAATACCGTAAATAAAATACTTTAAAGGAAGGTAGATGATATTTTCAAATTTTAAAATTGAATTTCAAGATATCAAGAGACTCAACTGTCAGTTTAGCTATATAGCTGCTACGGGGAAACCGTAGCATGACCACCGAAATACGGTAAATTAGTGTAGCGTGCTAAGTTAGCAATTATTGATACTTTGATACTATACAAATTATCAATAATTGATAATTCATTGATACTAAAGAAATCACTTAACTGTCAAAATCCATTGTTTTTTGATAGTTGAATTGAAAGCGGTAAATCATATCGCCGTTTATATTGTAGTTTCGGTGGTCATGCTAGGGGGCTAAAGTAACGTTAAAACCAGTTAGTTGGTCTTTGGATTTACGTAGGTATGTACTTATAAAAAGTTTTTAATGTTGAATTTACTGTATCTCTGTATCTCTTATACCTGCTCCCTGATTATGTTACTCTCGTTTGAAATCGACTGAAATCGTATGATTTTTTTTTAATTAATGTAATTTGTCAGTTTCATTTTTTTATCAAAAGGCTATTTTAGCACTGTTATCAACTGCAATCGTCAGATTTCAAACGATTTCAATTGATTTCAAATGAGAATTGTTAGCAACAAAGTTACTTAATCAGGGGGCTGGTGATTTCAGCATAATTTTTCATGAAGTGGTTCATTACTTTCATGAAGTGGTTAAATTTGAATACAAACTTAATAAATGTATACAACGTATACACTAAAAATAGATTCTTTACCTTTCACTCTTTGTGAGTTATCAAATGAAACTGACAAATTTCATTGATTTCAATAGATTTCGAACGGTTTCAATCGATTTCAATTGAGAATTGTTAACAAGAGAGTTACGTAATCAGGGGGCTGGTAATTTCAGTCATAGCATCAGTCATATTTAATTTCATGAAGTTGTTGAAACCAAACTTAAAATTGTACAATAAAAAATAGATTCTTACCTTACCCTTTCACGATAAGCTCATTACCCCTTTCCCACGGATCATGACTAGGTGATTGGAAACATATTACCTTGCCACGTGTCGATGATATTAGCCTTTTGTGGAATTCTGAGCGGGTGAGTGGTGTGAAATACCTCTCAGTATGGGGTTCATACAAACGTGGGTTTGAATCGGCTTTATATTATACTTATTCTTTGCAAATTAATAAAAATTTGGTTGAAATTAATTTTCGGTTATTAGTCCACGTGAAATAATTAAAACGGGGGTGAAAAACAACCCATTCTGTTAAGTTCCAGAGATGGCTAAATACAGAGAAAATAAAAGTAAAACCTAGACTCTTAGTCTACTACATTATTGAGTCTTTAAATAAATAAATAAAAACAATGATATATGAAATATTAATCTGGTTATGTTAACGCTTTTGTTTGGTTACCAACAAGTCCACATGTATTGTTTAAATAATTTCTTTTTAACCTACTGCAAGGAAAGGGTTATGTTTATCGCGCGTATTTTGTATGCTTGTATGTAATATTCTTTATTACCTCATATCTTTCAAACGGCTGAACGGATTTCTATAATTAAGGGCCTGTCCACATGACCACGTCACGATGCCGTCACCGTCAACGTGTAACGGTGCGTTCGTTGTCGCGGCGTGGTGCATTGTTGCGTCGTGCTAATGCAGGGTACCGCAACGTCGCCGCGGAACGACGCATACGAGCTCAAAATTAATTGGAAACCGCTAATCGATCGAATCGATCGTAAAAAACAAAACTAGGCATATACATATTAAGCGAGACTGCTATATCCATATTAAGAAAGAGACTGCTATTTCTCTAGTACGTGAGTGAAGAATATATCGGAATTTAACATGGCACGACAACGTATAACGTTGCGGCATCGTAAAGGAGATGTCTCAGCGTTGCCCCAGTTTCAAATTATTTAATTACTTTCATAATTAAAAAATGCTAATTACATTTTATTTAGGTATAGTATCAGTCAAGAATTGTTTTATATTTAGAAAAACAATAACAAAAACATTAAGTTGTTTTCTGAAGTATTTTGTGAAAAAAATGTAAATAAATAGTACTATTATGATAAAAAATTGTGACTTAAAAGCGTTTTAACTAAAAAATCCCACTTTTTAATGCAGAAAATAATTATTAATCTGATTCTAGAGTAAAATACCTATTCTGACATACTATTTTGATTAGGACGCGATAGACTTTCATTTTTTGAGAATGGTGAGGCAAATTTACCGTGTATGTGCCGGCCTTACCGTGTATGTGCCGACCTAGAATAGCACTACCCCCTATCGTTCCGTGGGTGTCGTAAAAGGCGACTAAGGGAGCATAGCCTTCAAGAGACGGGCAGCAGCGTCTCCAAAAAACCTTGGCCTACTGCGATCGCCAACCCGCCTGCCAAGCGTGGCGATTATGGCAAACCCCCCCTCATGCACAATGGATTGAAAACTCGGCCCCCAGTCCCCGGCAGCCCCGCTATTCCTAGCTACGGTAGCGGCTACGGTAACGGCGGGGCAGGGGGTGCTAAGAATCCCCGGGTACGGCTCGGCTACCAACAACGACGACAACTGCACCTGGCAACTTATAACACGCGCACACTGAGGACCGACGCGAAGCTAACCGAGTTGGAAGAAGTTATCAGCAAGTTACACTGGGACATTATCGGGTTATCTGAAGTCCGAAGAGAGGAAGAGGACTCGATAATCCTTAACTCCGGTAACTTGCTGTACTACCGGGAGGGCGACCAACAGTCCCTAGGTGGTGTCGGGTTTATGGTCCACAAGTCCCTTGTCAACAACGTGATTACCATCGGAAGTGTGTCGACCAGGGTGGCGTACCTTATACTCAGAATATCCAAACGGTATTCGTTGAATGTCATACAGGTTTACGCACCGACCTCGACGCACCAAGATGACGAAGTGGAGGCTATGTATGAGGAGATCTCTAAAGCCATGCATATCTACAAAACCCACTACACTGTTGTGATGGGGGACTTCAATGCAAAGTTGGGGAAACGATGCGGTGATGAGCTGAGAGTGGGGCAATTTGGAGTTGGGCAACGGAATGCCAGAGGCCAGATGCTGGCCGACTTTATGGAGAAGGAGAACCTCTTTATGATGAACTCCTTCTTCAGGAAGCCGGAAAGCCGGAAGTGGACCTGGATGAGCCCAGACGGTTAAAGTCAGAAATGAGATAGATTTTATCATGTCGACGAAAAAGCAAATATTCAATGATGTCACTGTGATCAACGCCATCAAGACGGGGAGCGATCACCGATTGGTACGTGGCACATTGAATATTAACCCAAAGCTGGAAAGAAGTCGACTGATAAAATCTACGCTCCGACCATTACCGGCCCATACTCAAAACCCCGAAAGCTTTCAACTCGAACTCCAAAACCGCTTCGAAGCCCTTGAGAACAGCATAGATGTGGACGATCTAAACAACATGGTGGTGGATACTGTCCGTACGGTAGGGTCCAAGATCTTTAAGACCCGCCGTCCCAAGCTAAAGAAACTCTCCGACCACACACTCCTACTCATGGATCAGAGACGAGAAATGAGGCTCCAGAGTTCAGCGGATGCTCATCGTTATCGGCAGCTTAATAGACAGATATCTAAGTCTTTGACGAGCGACCTTCGCCAATTTAATACGAATCGTATTAAAGAGGCCATCGAGCGGAATAAAGGCTCCAAAGTGTTCGCGAGATATCTGTCTATTGGGCAAAGCCAGATGACGAAGCTGTAAACTGACGACGGACGCATCATCTCATCGAAACCTGAAATCCTGAGGGAGATCGAGAGTTTCTATGGGCAGTTATATTCCACGCAGACACCTGTTGAAAGCAAGGCTAAAGACCCCAGAGCCAAGCTTACCCGACACCCAAGATATCCCGGACGTCAGCATGTACGAGATTAGTATGGCTCTCAAACAGCTAAAAAACAACAAGGCGGCGGGTGACGACGGAATCACTACAGAACTTCTGAGAGCGGGCGGTAAGCCGATACCTAAAGTCCTCCAGAAGCTTTTCAATTCCGACATCGTCGAGGGTAGAACGCTGAAGGCATGGAACATAAGTGAGGTGATTTTGTTCTTTAAAAAGGGTGATAAGTCCCTCTTAAAGAACTACAGACCCATCTCACTTCTGAGCCATGTCTATAAGTTGTTTTCGATAGTCCTTACGAATCGTCTCGCTCGCAAGTTCCACGACTTCCAACCTTCCGAACAAGCCGGATTTCGAAAAGGCTTTAGCACCATAGACCACATCCATACGCTGCGGCAGGTTATACAGAAGACTGAAGAGTATAATCTGCCACTATGCTTGGCGTTCGTGGATTATGAGAAAGCCTTTGATTCGATTGAAACCTGGGTGGTGCTGCAGTCTCTCCAAAGGTGCCAAGTAGACTATAGGTATATCGAGGTGTTGAGGTACTTATACAAGAATGCCACCATGTCAATCCGAGTACAGAACCAGAGTACAAATCCTATCCAACTGCAGCGTGGTGTGAGATAGGGAGACGTTATTTCTCCGAAACTGTTCACAGCTGCGTTGGAGGACATCTTTAAGCTCTTGGACTGGAAAGGACTCGGCATCAACATTAATGGCCAGTACCTAACACACCTTCGTTTTGCCGACGATATAGTCCTTATGGCTGAGACCATGGAAGACCTGAACACAATGCTCGAAGATCTCCGTAGTGCTTCCAAAAGAGTGGGTCTCAAGATGAACATGGATAAGACGAAAATTATGTCAAATGGCATGTTGTACCCTCTCCAGTTCATGTTGGGAACACTACACTTGAAGTTGTTGACCACTACGTATACCTAGGACAGGCAGTCCAGTTAGGTAAGTCCAACTTTGAGAAAGAGATCTCTCGTCGAATCCAACTAGGGTGGGCAGCATTCGGGAAGCTTCGAAAAATCTTCGCGTCCGACTTACCTCAGTGTCTCAAGACGAAATTCTATGAACAGTGTGTGTTGCCAGTGATGATTTATGGCAATGAAACGTGGTCGCTAACTATGGGTCTCATAAAGAGGCTCAAGGTCAGCCAGCGTGCAATGGAGAGAGCCATGCTCGGCGTTTCCCTGCGTGATCGAATCAGAAACGAGGAGATCCGCAGGAGAACTAAAGTAACCGACATCGCTCGAAGGATTGCTCAGCTGAAGTGGCAATGGGCAGGACACATAGCGAGAAGAACTGATGGCCGTTGGGGCGGAAAGGTTCTGGAATGGCGACCGCGCACCGGACGACGCTCCGTGGGTAGGCCCCAAACAAGGTGGACCGACGATCTGGTGAAGGTCGCGGGAAGCCACTGGATGCGGACAGCGCAGGACCGATCGTCGTGGAGATCCTTAGGGGAGGCCTATACCCAGCAGTGGGTGTCGTGCGGCTGATATGATGATGGTGATGATGATGAGGCAAATGACATAGGTGCGATGGGACATATCCTTTGCACATCATGTCAACGCAGCGTGTCGCGACACCGCACCGTTCCACGTTGACGACGACGTGACGTGGCCATGTGGACAGGGGGCCTATTACGAAAATAACGTACGCAATTGCGTAACGCAGTCATTTGGCCACGATAGTCGTCCACAGTTCGTTAGTTGTAGTTATAACAAACATTTTGAATTTGGCTATCGTAGTCCATAGACTAGGTATTAAATGAACGATGTCGTATACGCTAGAGAGAAACTGTCAAACTCCCGCAATCACTTCGCAATATCGCATACGAAAGTGATTTGTAATAGGAAACAATAGAAACGAAGCACGAACGCAGCTGCGTGTATCGCATTAAACTTTTCGTAATAGACCCCCAGGCCCTAAGATGTCTTTAGATTGGTCTTGTTGATTAGATACAAAGTGATTAAATTAACAATAAACAGTGGTCTGCGGTAACTTTATTTTCTCTTTGCCATACATTCTAGAGTGAAATCCAATAGTAAACTAATTTTAATGAACATAATAAACAACTTGATTGTAGACTTACAAACTTTAGCATCATAACTACCATGGGTGGTAGATAAATCCAATTATTTTTCTAGTTATTAATAATGTTAATGATGACGAAATCATACATTTTACAGTACTTATACACAAATGTGCCTCACAAACCATAACACGTGTAGTTAAACATTCCCCAGTCGAGACATTTGCATCGATATTGAATGTCCAGCTACTGCGCTTACAATCAGGGGATGATTTTACGGTTCCAAAGATTAACAAATTACGTACAGACGCGTCTAAACATAATTTGTTAATCTTTGAAGGGATAGGGTTAATTTCTCATTTAAAAAGCCACGGGCAAAAGCTAACAATATATAATATATTTGAAAAGTGCTCATTAAGCCCTTTCATTTGGTACCCAACACGGCATTATTAAAAAATATTTTTTTAGTTCATGCCTTTAACTCCTCTAAAGGGCGCCACATTCAATTTAATGTGACGTCATATAGCTCTATTTTCATTGGACGATTAAGACGCTTCTAACGATACCTCATTTGTCAAATTATAACAAGTAATTTAGAAGTTATGAGGGAACAGATGAATTTACAAACATACATAAGTTGCATTCGGCTAATCCCGAAAATCGGGTAATTCGGATAATTACTTAGTACTACTAAACGCGGCGGATTTTATTGGTCTGGCAACATTCACCTAGACGCCATCTTAATCCGCTCCCCCGCCCGCACCTCCCGGGTTGCTTTGGGAACGAATAAGCATGTCCAATTCAAAACTTCCGAGAACAAGTGCTATTTCCCGCCTTTTTGGATTATCAGAATTACCCAAACATCCGTAATTAAGAAGCCTGGTAAGTTATTTAACCAATTGTTTTTTAACTTGATAGATTTTCATTTTATTGCACTACTTAGTTGGTTTAGAATACTGTAGCTCAAGTTTTTGTTTATTTTCAGATTTAGCCGACTAGGGCAAATCCGAGCTAAATCAGACGAAGTGACCCGCGTTGGTAGCATTAACTCTACTTTTCCGATAAGGTTTCTGAAAATACAAACATCCCATCAACTCATCAAAAATCAGTTCGTAATTACCCGAATGCACCTTACATACAGGTCAAAATCATATACCCTCCGTTTTGGCTTCGCCGTAGTCGGGTAAAAATATTATCGAACTCAATATACAAGCTCTTAACTTCATAACACATTATACGTAAACGTAATAGTGGCCACTTTTGGCAAATTTGCCTACTAGTCTACAACAAACTTTATTCTACAGAGGTTATTGTGTGTCAGGGTCTCAATCGGCACAACTAGTTGATCGGAATGGATAAAGGGTAAATAAACTATAACTTTAGATATTATATAGAATCTTAGCTTCAATTGGTACGTGTGAATTTTCGATACATTATGTATTAAAAATAATTGTAATTAAGTGATTGTAACAATAGCTACATATTTTTTATACTTATTGGCATTACCTAATCAATAAACTGATTACAAAACAAATTCTGCTAACCGTCACGGTTTATAAGACAGCTCAAATTTTTTTGCTAACGCTCCGTGGACATTTCACAGTGTTTCCGTAAAGTGTTGGTTATTTTTAGCTGCGTTAACACCAGCCTCGGCAGCCGTGATCGTCTAGTGGTTAGGACCCTACGTTGTGGCCGTAGTAACCCAGGTTCGAATCCTGGTCACGGCAGTGTCACACACTGTCACGGTGAGGCTTTTTTATGTTTTTTTTTTTACTGTAACAGAAGAGCTTTGACAGCATTTGACGCCTCATTTTTATGGTTCCGTAGCCTAATGGCAAAAAACGGAACCCTTATAGTTTCGTCATGTCTGTCTGTCTGTCCGTATGTCACAGCCACTTTATGCCGAAACATTAAGATTACACAGTTGAAACTTGGTAGGTAGATGTATTCCGTAAACCGCTCTAAGGTTTATACGTAAAAAAAAGAATAAGATTAAGGGGGGCTTCCCATACATGGAACTGAATATGAAAAAAAAAAATTATCAAACCTATACGTGCGGGGTGTATGCTGTAGATCTTAATAAACACTTTCAACGAAAATTGGTTTGAACGAGATATAGAAGTTAATTTTTGAAATATAGCACATTTTCTATAACCGCAAATATAACTTTGTCATTCATCAACACTGTGAAAAACAAAGTTATGTTTGCAGACAAAAAATTATAGTGATATTAAATATGGTATGGTATGAGGTAACTACGGATCCTCACGGCGCGTGGCCCGACACGCACTTGGCCGGTTTTTTTTAATTTTGCTATAGGAATCTTAATATTTGTTTTTGACATTTTTATATTGCTTATCATCAGACCCCGGATTTTTCGGTAGCACGAATAAAATGACGTTTAATAGTGCGTGGACAACTTGATTATCTATTTGTGTAATTTATCGATAGAAAAATTATAATTATGTAACGTGATATACTTATAGACTTACTGTCGGAAATAGTAGAAATTACCTACCTACATTAAGAAAAGTGAAAATCGTGAAATGTATAAATAATAAAATTCACTGCAGTTTTTCTTGATGCAAAGATAGCAAAGTCAAAGTGAGTGAAGTAGAATGTCAAATTTTAAAAAAATACATCCTCCTTGGTAAAATACAAAAAATAAATACAGACGCGATCAAAGAAGTTCCACTTCAAAATAATTTTCAAAACATCGATATATAAAAACATTTACGATAATTTGGTAATCACTATCAAGTTTGTATTCCTGCCACCGCAAATCCAGCCTTTACTTATCTTAAACCTGATTATTATCCATTTAACAGAAACCTGTGAAATATGCCCGTAAACTTGTGTTAGTTTTGCCATAGCAAAAATCAACATTTTTAAAAATGTTTCAGTTAAAATTATCATATCTAAGATCTATCTAGATAATTTAAACTGAAACATTTTTAAACGCAACCTCGAAACACCAAGCATATCACCAGGAGTATATCCAACCCTGAATGAAACGATGTAGGTAAGTACTTTTTAGGGTTCCGTAGCCAAAATGGCAAAAAACGGAACCCTTATAGATTCGTCATGTCTGTCTGTCTGTCTGTCTGTCCGTCCGTATGTCACAGCCACTTTATTCCAAAAGTATTAAGACTACATAGTTGAAACTTAGTAGGCAGGTGTATTCTGTGAACCGCTTTACGATTTTTATACAAAAATAAAAAAATAATAAAAGATTAAGGGGGGGCTCTCCATACATGGAACTGAAACTGAAAACATTTTTTTTCATCAAACCAATACTTGTGGGGTGTCTATAGATAGGTCTTTAAAAATGACGTTGCGGTTCTTAAGACTATTTTTTTTTAAAGTCAACCGTTTAAAAAATATATGCCGCCAAAGTGGTAAAATGTGTGTTCCCCCCCCCCTTTAACTTTTAAAGTAAGAGGTTGAAAAATCTAAAAAAAATATAAACTATAGATCTTAATAAACACTTAACAAACACAAATTGTTTTGAACGAGATACAGTAATTAGTTTTCGAGATATAGTACATTTTCCAAAACCGCAAATATAACTTTGTCATTCACTGTGAAAAACAAAGTTATTTTTTCAGACGAAAAATGATAGCGGTATTAAAATATGGTATGGTATAATGTACCTACGGAACCCTACTGCGCGTGGCCCGACACGCACTTGGCCGGTTTTTTGTAAATAAGTTTAAAGTAATTTTTGGTACAAGCTTTTATTGTCGACTGCACTTTTGTCCACCGTATTGGATTTAGAGTGACGTCACATTATTTTACAAGTTATTTTCAGTAAGCCCTTTCATTTGATACCCATATTGTAGAAGTGCATCAAAAATAACTGGTGCGCAATTTTGGGTATTCGACCATGTTGGGTTTAGAATGTCCATCAGCTATTTTTAATGTCCCCACTGCTGAGGCACAGGCCTTCCTTATAAGTGGATAAGGAGGACGGGCCATAACCCACCACGCGGGCCCAATGCGGATTGGTGGGTATTAACGACTGCAAATGCAGCCGAGACCAACGGCTTAACGTGCCTTCCGAAGCACGGAGGAGATCGGTAAAACGGGGCTATTTGGGAACCGCAGGGCTATTTGAAAAAAAAAAAAAAACTTTGAACGCAGCCGAAATATTTTTTTAATTCCGTGAACGCAGCCGTAATTTGCTGTCGCCATTTTGCCACGGCGCTAGTGTCGATTTAAAATATCCAATCAGAAGAGTTTATTTAACAATTGTCAAAGGAAAAAACGAATTTGTGTGAAGTCTTGAATCTCAGTGTCAAAACTTCGGGTGAAAACTTATGGACGTACAAGTGATGTTCAAAATACAATCGTTCTGGTAAGTGTATCGTGTTTTACTTTGTTTTCTCCCGATTCAGAATGTATAATCATCGTCTGCTTTGCTCTTTCTGTATTTGTTATATTTCGTTAAATGTCGAGGGGGGCTATTTGAAATAGAAAAAGGGGTTTCTTGGTAATCTCAAATAGCCCCATTACCAAATAACCCCGTAAATATATTAAGTTAAGATTTTCCTGACTTTAACTTTTTAATTACAGATTAATATATACATAGTAAAACCATGGTTCGCAATTATAAAAGAACATACCAAAATATCCGGTATGGAAAATATTTTAAACCGTATGGGTCATACAGCGAAGAATCCCTTAAAAAAGCAGTAAATGCAGTTCAAAATAAACAATGCTCTTTAAAACAAGCTTCAGAACAGTATGGAGTACCAATATCTACTATATCTAGAAAATGTAGAGGTTTGAACAACTTGCAACCTAAACCTGGGCACCCCACCTTGTTCTCCAAAACTGAGGAAAATGCATTCTTAAAACATATATTAGAAGTTTCAGAGTGGGGGTTCCCTTTTGATTTGCTGGACTTAAGAGTTTTGGCTCAAAGATACTTGTCCAAAATTGGTAGGAATATTCCATCACTTAATAATAATATGCCTGGGAAAGATTGGGCCATAAATTTTATGATGAGATATAAAAAACAAGTATCATTTCGCCTTACTAACAATATATCTTCTGCAAGAGCTGAAATCACCAAAGAAATAATAGAAAAGTTTTTTGACAATTTCGAGGCACTTTGCAGTGGTATCTCCCCAGATAAAATCATCAACTATGATGAGACTAATTTAACGGATGACCCAGGATCAAAAAAATTCATCTGCAAAAGAGGGAAAAAATATCCCGAAAGAATAATGGACTCAACAAAAAGCGCTATTAGCATAATGTTTGCTGGTGCAGCTGATGGTACATTGCTTAATCCCTATGTTGTTTATAAGGCAGAACATTTGTGGGATACCTGGATAACAGGAGGTCCTCCTGGTACTCATTACAATAGTTCACGTAGTGGATGGTTCGACTCTGTATGTTTTGAGGATTGGTTTACAACAGTAATCGTTCCATACGTCAAGAAAAAGGAGGGTGTCAAGATCTTGGTAGGCGACAATCTATCCTCTCATTTTTCCCCCAGAGTTCTAGAATTATGCAATACATACAGTATTAAGTTTGTGTGCCTACCAGCAAAATCTACACATATTATGCAGCCACTAGATGTGGCTTTTTATGCCCCATTAATTTTATTTTTATTTTTTTTATTTTTATTTATTCGGAATAACAGACAGCCTTATTAACTACTTAAATTGTAACATAACATTATTTCCTTAATTACTTCGGCCAAAAGAGTTATTCACAGATTAAGCCAAATTTGATAACACCAAAATTTAACAATACAATGTACCTAATTTTATAGTTGAAAAAAAAAACCGATAAACCTAAAAACTCAATACATTTGAACAAAATATTTACTATTAACAAAATCAAAACTAATTTTTTAACCTATATTTTTTGTTTTATATCTAAATTTAATTTCAATATATTTAATACTTTTAATACTTCAATTCAACCCACTTCTGAATTAAATTAGTGCAACATGACAGTTAATGCAATATAAATACCTATTTAGATCTAAATTCATCTACCTATATAATATCCCAGTACAATATTACAGTACAAATTGATACTACGCACCCATCAACAACTCCTTGATTTTATCCAGGAATTTGCTTTTACTATTATTATTAAATGGGTCTACTTCCGCAAAGGTTGAATTATAAGTTTTGACTAACCGAGTCAACACCTCGTTTTTTCCATAATTAGTACTATGACTCGGTACAGCAAATAATTGCGTATGCCGAGTGCGACGTGACGGTACCAACAACGCTACCCTCTCCATTAGTTCGGGACAATCTAGTCGCCCACATAGCACATCATAAAATAAGCCCATGTCCAACACCGTTCTCCGCTCTTCCAATGTGAGCAACCTATACTGATGACAGTTCTCCTTGTACTCGGATTTAGCATTGTTTAATTTATAGTTCAACTGCTTTATAAATTTTTTCTGAATATTATCTATTCTAGTTTTGTGAATATTGTAGATCGGACTCCAAATTGAGCTTGCATATTCGAGAATGCTACGAACATAGGCATAATAAATGATTTTGAGACTAATCAGACTCGTAAAAGGTTTAGATGTACGCATAATAAAACCTAAGTTGCGATATGCTCTCTTAACGATTTTATCTACGTGATCAGTAAACGTCATTTTTGCATCAAGCCAGACTCCCAGATCACGAACTAACTCGACCCTCTCTATTGCAACGTTGTTAAACCTATAATCAAACGTTAATGGATTTTTTCTACGTGTAAAACTTATGCAGTTACATTTAGAAATGCTGATATTAATCTTATTTTTATTATAGTACGCCATAAGGGAATTCAGGTCATCCTGTAACAATCTACAGTCATTAATAGAATCCACGCGCATGTAGATTTTCATATCATCTGCATACAATAAATGCTTGGAGTTTATTATGCTGGCAGAAATATCAAATATGTAGACGTTATAGAACAAAGGGCCGAGCCGGGAGCCCTGCGGCACCCCAGAGGGCACGGTAATGAAGTCGGATCTATATCCTCCAAGTACTACTGCCTGAGAACGGTTTGAGAGGTAGGAAGTAATCCATCTTAGTAGGTCTCCATGTATTCCCAGACTCTCCAACTTCTGGAGCAGAATGATGTGATCCACACGGTCAAATGCTTTTTCAAAGTCCGTATAAATCACATCAATCTGCCCTCCTTGTTCCATCTGAGTCAGGATGTAGCTGGTAAAAACTGCCAGGTTTGATACCGCAGAGCGCCCTTTCAAAAAACCATGTTGGGAGGTTGAGATGCCACGAGTAATAATCGAACAAATTTGATCATATACAATTTTTTCAAACACTAAAGCCAAAGTATTGAGAATTGAAATTGGACGGTAATTGCAAATTATGGACTTAGAATCCTTTTTATGTATTGGAATGATGTGAGCTCTTTTCCACAACATAGGGAAAGTGCATTCTTTGAGAGAAATTGAAAAAATAATAAAAATAGGAATTGCTAAACTCTCTGCGCATTTGGAAAGAAATATTGGAGGAATTCCATCGCAACCAGCTCCCTTAGAATTATCTAAATTTAAGAGATATTTTTCCACTAAGGCAGGAGAGATGTCTATATAGGATACTGTGTCATTGCTGCTAGGATTGCACTCTGAGGGTAATGGAGAACTATTGGGCGTTGGGCAAACGAATACACTTTTGAAAAAATTATTAAAGGCATTACAAATATCTTGGCCACCTGAAAAAGTTTCATTCCCATTTGTGAAAGTTTTGGGATAGCTACTTCCGCCTTTTTTTGATTTGACATACGTCCAAAAACGTTTTGGCGAATGCTTTATAGCAAGTTCAGTCTTATTGGTGAAGTAGCTGAAACACTGTTCCTGCACTCTTTTCATTCTACCTCTAAGTGATGAAAACTCATCATAATCTCGAGGGTTTCCGGAACGTTTCCATTTTGTATGTGCTTTATTTTTCTCTGTGTTAATCCTAATTAACGCTCGGGTGTACCAGACTGGATAATGAGACTCGGCTTTAGAGCGAATGGAAACCGGCATCAACAAATCACAACACTCCTGTAACTTATTATAGAATATGTCAACAGCTTCTTCCAGTGGTTTATTTGATAAAATTTCCACCCATTTAATTTTGGAAAAGTGTTCATTTATAATATCGTAATTAGCCCTGTAAAAATTATAACGTGTGGTATTTTTATTTTCGAATTTTTTACACTTTAAGTCTAAGACATTGACAAGAAGCGATGGATGATAACCATCCTCCTTTAGAAGAGGCTGTGAAGAGCGAGTGACATTAAGTGGCTGATTACTGAAGCAGAGATCTAGAATTTTAGACTTAGAGTTAAGAACATGATTAAATTGCTTCAGACCTAGAAAGTCAAAATCATCTACTAAACTCGTAGCGCAGTTTTGCAATTCTATGCTCCCTTGTCGCAAAACCGTGCACCCATCCTTGCTCCATTCTATGCACGGTAGATTGAAATCTCCAACCAAAAGAAAATTACTATTAGGATAACTATCAACAAGTCTGGACGTGTTAGATATAATATTGTACATACGACTCGAAAAAACATGCTGGTCTGGCGATGGGGGTGTGTAAATTAAAACCACGTATAAGTCTACCTGGGAAGAGAGAGATTGCGCGGGTATTTGTATACAGAGGGATTCAGCAGTATCACTATTCCAGTCACTCAATATCGTTGCACAGAGTTCCTTGCGTATACACATCATTACACCACCCCCTCCTGTTTTAGTGCATAAACTCAAGTTTCTGTCAACACTGTATTACAGTTCATTAAAGCACTATTGGCGCCTTATATTGACTGAGTGGAAGCAGAAAGAATCACGACGTATCAAAACATTGTCAAAAGAATGTTTTCCTACATTATTTTCACGTTTATACCAAAAATTAATAATCAATGAATCAGGAACGCAAAACATAAAAAGTGGCTTTGATAAATGCGGACTATATCCATTAAACAGGTATCGACCTATTGAAAGACTCCCTAAAAAATCAGTAAATACAGAAGACTGTGAGAAAAACATTTCTTCTGCTATTATTGATATGCTCACTGAGTTACGTATTCCATCGCATGCTCAAAGCCAGAGAAAAAGGAAAAAACGAGTGAATGTGTCACCTGGAAAAAGCATCTGTGTTGAGGACTATCAGATAAAAGAAGACAGCAGCTCCAAGAAGCAGAAAGGCAAAGGAAAGAAAAGTTCAGCAAAAGAAAATAATGAAAATGTTGAGAACACAACATTATTAAGTAAATCTTTGGAAGAAAACATTTTACCATTAGAACCACAACCTTCTACATCAGGATTGCATGATAAAAAAAAGACTAACCAACCTACACTTTCAAGGAAACGACAGAGAAGCTCATCGAGTAGTTCAAACAGCAGTATAGAAATGAGCTGCCATAGCGATTCTGACTTTATCAATTGTTCAAGGGAGTCTTCTGACTCGAATCACACATTAGAATTAGAGACTTCTGACGATGAACCTGAAATAGTCGATGCATCTTTAGCAATAAATGATGACGTTTTGCTGAGGTATCATGCAGACAACGACGTTAACTATTACATAGGTCGAATAGATAAAATAGAGGAAAACTGTATTACAGTTCATTGTTTTCAAACGCAGCATACAAAATGTGGGTTAAGATTTATCAAGAGAAAGAACGCAAAAGTGTGTAAGGTCCAGAAGGAAATGATTTTAAAAACGGTCCAACTTATAGAAACTCAAGAAAATACTTTTATCCTTCTGGACAATTCTGAAAATGTTTATTTTTTAAATAGGTAGAGTATTTGATACGCTATAATACAGGCCTACCTACGTATTAATTTAAGTCTGATTTTAATAAGTTTCGATATTTGTTACAATTTCATTCCAAAGAGTTTGTTTATTTCTTAATGATTGATATTTTTAATTTTATAATGTTAGGAAAAAGTCTAATTTATCGAATTGTATAGAGTATTCAATGTGATCTTTTAAATAAGCTGAAGAAAATTTGTTTATTTTATAATTTTGAATTTATTCTTATTAACGATGCCAAAAATAAATGACAACTATCAAAATGGATTTGGATTTTTATTCAAATAACTGAATAGTTACGATCTGTTTTGCATTTTCTTACTTAAAATACATTTCTTTTTAATACCAAATATCGCCAATGGTTTTTTAAATGGTAAATTGGGTAAAATTTACACTTTCCCAAACATCAGTACCTTTGGGTTTTAATTAGCCCCACTTCAAGGGTTATTTGGTAATGCACATATGTTTTTAAAAATATTCAAAAATTTAATCCCTGTAACAATATTTTATATAAGATTATATATGTCAATGTCATGCCTTTAGGAAACAAATATTATTTCTACATTATATACTTAATTTTTTAAACTATCACAATTAACTGTAGTTATTTTTTCCAATTAGTCCCGTTTTACTAATAAATTTTTGGTCATCCATCCCATGTCGCCATTCTACATTCAGGACTCAGAAACGTTATAACACTCTTTCCCGCCCTAATCAATCAGGTGATTTGGACATTTTTCACCAGAGTGCCAGAAAATATAAAGCTATGGTTAAACTCATTGGTAGTAAGAAAGCAACGTAAACCCCCGCTTATATAAAGTTTTGCATAATTTTACAATTTTAGTTACTTAAATTTAAGATCCATATTTTAAAGCTTTTATTGTGTTAGTTAGTACATATTTTTAATGACTGCCCAATAAATAAAATAAAATAAATAAAAAATTACCGACCCTTGCAAACAATCGCTGGGCCAGGCGCTAAACCACCGCGTACCGAGCTCTTTGAGTGACTGACTATGGTATTGTCATAGAATCTGAACGTGTACAAAATTTCAGCTCAATCGCTTGAAGATATCTGCTTCAAAAAATTGGTTGCAAGATTCCACCCGAACAAACATACAAAGCTTCTTCTAACCAGGGCAAAAACAATAAGCTATCTTCAAAGAGGTGACCTATCTGCATTTTTATCTAGCATTACTTAATCCTTGCCAACACACGAATATTATTAAGGCTTCCATTTGAGGGATGAGCAGCGTGTTTAAGTGATATTAGGCTCGAGGCAGACGCACGTCATGATTGATTCCGGCCATTCTGAACCACTATGATGGCACTTTGTTAGATATTAGGGTAGTTGTGATGTAATCATAAAAGTGAAGCAACTGTTTCGATGGTCGGAATTGGGATGGGTGACCATTCAACTCCCACTTTGTTAGTGAAAGACTGGAATAAAGGATACAATCCGATAATTTAAATTGCTATACGTTAACAAAAAGTCGGTTACAAAATAAATACATTGAAATTACCTCGACCAGCACAATAGCATAAGTCATAAAAACAAAAAAAAAACAATGTCTATTGTAACACTCCGGCCGCATATAATACTGGTTTAATGAAGTAACATGACGCGTCGATGTATGACACAACCCCTTTGATGAGCGGCATTCTGTTTATTTTTGCAAAATGCTAAATATCCAACAGCGTATTTAATTTTTTCTTAAGTTAGGTGAAATTAATGGTAATAATACTAAATGGTAATACTCGCAAACTGAAACTGTTTTTCTTTTAATCAAAACAAATTAAATAGTTTTTATTTCAGATCACTTACATTAAATTTAATATGCATATGATTATTATTTACAGTGTCAACATTCAAAAAAACTTTACTATTATTTATTTTATATTTTCATCCATTTTGTATTTATATGTATAAATGAAAATGAATATCTTTCAGTGTGTACCTAAGTTGTCCAACGAAATTACATTTACACACTTGAAAGGCTATTATGATTAAGTGATTTCACATTAAGTACATTGTTAACATTGAATTGAAAGCATTTTTTTTTTCTTACCATAAAAATCAGGTACAGAATAGCCCACTGAAACCCGTTCCCCACCGAATCAAAAACGCAATATGTAACAAATTTGTTTTTCAATTTCATACCAATTTTTGCATACGGGGTCTCGCCGACGCGTCGCCCTCAAATAAAAAGCAGTATTGTGGCTTTTACGACGAGTAAATATTTCTTTTTCTTTTTTTCCCAACTTTTATTGCCATACCTAAGGTGGGAATGAAAAGAGGATTTCTCCATAACAATCCTGTTTTGTCGCGGAAATTCGTTAATAACTCTTTTGTCACGTTTTTTATTAAAATTTTTAGTGCGTTTTTCTTTTCACAATATCGCAGTTTATGTTCATATGGGGATTACCTACGAATGTAGGCGACATACCTACATTTATTGGAAATCAAAGGAGGAAAGGAAGGAGTTTTTTTGCTGATTGAAATTTTAAATAAATAATCTCTATAACTTCACTCAGCGACTTAAATAATGAACATAAAAACTTTTTACTTTTCGGCTATTATTGACAATGAACGTTTAAAATTTTTAGTAACAGCTTCTTACCTTGCATATTGTTTTAGGCTTCCTAATGTAGCTATTATATAATGATTTACGTATACATAACGATATTAAATGGGAGCAAATTGATGTGGTCACACCGTGTACTGGACCATAATGCATTTGCGCCAGTAATTGGGTGTTGATTGGCGAAATGTACATCAGTGTACGTCGTTCATTTGCACTAATTGTTTAATTCCGGTAAGTTATTAGTAATCATGCTATGGACTCTGTTTAGCACTTAAGCTTATATTAATTTGCATGGTTTCTATTAACACAACATAATAATTATATGAAAATTAAGTCTTTTATTTACAACATGAAAGACCCGGAAAATGAGTCACAATAGAAATTAAAAAAAAAATCAAATTCATTTGCTGTTACAAGCACTTGTGAATGTCATAGAAGCTGCGCCATCGGTTCGAGAACCCTAAGCGGGAGACCTTGCAACGAGAAGAACCGGCAAGAAACTCGTAGATTTACTATAGTTGTCCAGACGCCGGCGTCCACGCGGGAATTGATGATACAAATTGAAATACAAAATAAAAGCTGTATAAATGACCTAATAAATCTTTACCAAGTATAATTAGTCAACAACTTTCTAATATGTTATTTTCGTTTCTGCTCTTTCATGATGTTAGAACAGTAATCAGTTTTTATTTCAATCTTGAATGGTTTGTTAGGCTAATTTGTGTACTTACAAAAAAAATACTACAGAAACAAAAAAAAACATGGGAACGTTGTGGTGTGAAACAGACACCCCAGCAAAAGTTAATAAGCATCACGTATAATACTAAAATATTAAAATAGTACGTGATCGATGATTGTTACCTTGTCTATATGCAAATCCCATAGTTATCGGGTGCCAAAAATTTGAATTTCAAATATATTTGTTTATTTTTTCGACATGCACACCTAATAGTGCGTGCGTATTTGAATATTTTGTATGCAAAAAAGTTGATTTGTTGAGTTGTGGCATTTTGCCAAACGGGGTTCGGTTGACGTGTGAATTGGATTTTTGATGGTTGTCAATCTATTTGACAGTCATTCTGTGGTGATATTGATGAGGTCCTGATTGAAATCATTTCATGATTGATCGGAGTTTTCTCAATCCTTTTTTGGATTAATACAATGCGTGCTATGGGTATTACTTTTTAGGTGTTATGATTTGGTTGGTGGTAGGGCTTATTTTAAGTCCGCCTGGCTAGCTACCACCATTTTACCTAAGTCTGACGCCATTAAAACAATTTAAAAATTGTTGTGTTCCGGCAGTTAGAGGTAAGATAGACAGTTCCTCAGTGATGAGGATTCCGGGTGTAGTGCGCTTCCAACTTCGGCCTTATCATCACTTAACATCAGGCGAGGTGAAGGTCGAAATACATTTTTAGATTCATTTTTCATAAAACATATAGTACAATTTATTAGCGGTTAATTAAGTAACATTGTCACAGAATAAGTAATAGTAAAAATTATTGGGCTTTTGATGCATGAAAATATTATCTTCCAGATACTTCGATACTCAAAGTTTAATCAAAATTATGTTCATTCTCATAACTAGGTACCCACTAGAAATCTCCTACAAATTCGTGTCGTTTTATGGGAAAAGCTAATTATCTTCCCGACCCACAATTCCCATACATAATAGACAAAACTGATAGCATCAACTAGTTAAGGAAAAAAATATCCCCCAAGATTATGCGCTCTCACAATTTAAAAAAAAAAAAATTGCTTCCCCTACGTTTTGTTTGGAATTTATGGATTCGATGTGCTTAATCTGTAGATTTAATTTTATCTGTGCACGTAAATATTATTAGGTAACCTGTTTGGTTCTGGGAAATTTTCACACGATACTTATGTCTACTTACCTAGATATATAACACTTAGAAGCCGAGCCCTTGTATGTAAAGTGAAGCAAAAAAACTGAGCTATTGGCTCAGTTTTCAGATTTATATCCTTCCTACGTTACCAAATCATAACTAAAATCCAATAAAATAGTAGATAACTAAAGACTAATTTTGTAAAGGAAGGAAAATTGGAACTTTTTCGTTTTTATAGATTCGATAAGGTAACGTGTGAAGGATAATTATATCTGAAAACTGAGCCATTTTGGGTTTAGTTTTATTTGCTTCACTTTTGACAGTGCGATTTGTGGGGAACTATTGTTCTAGGACAGAATTTATAATTGGTTCTAGATTACTATTTTCTAAGGATATATAGGTAACTTACCCAATTCTAAAAGAAATTTGTCTTCAGATAAAGAATTCGCGTTTATTCAGACGCGACTTTTTTAGAGAGGTGTATATTTTAGTATTCACCTTTTCTTTAATCCTTACTAATATATTATAAATGCGACAGATAATCATGAAATTTTACATATCGTTGTCAGACGTTTAATTTTTTATTGCGAAAAACAGTATTGTTCCCGAGGGATAGCAAGACGAAGTCGCGGGTGGCCGTTAGTAATTTATGAATGGTTTGAAAAATGGATATGCTTACATTTCCTGATTTAAAACACCGCTATCCACCTCATCGTAAAGCTAGGGTTTTCTAATAGTACAGTAGCCCGTAGAACATTTAAATCACCAAAAAGGTTACCGTTTACCGTTGTGATATAGTTATTTATTACGAAATTATAGATACTTTAACCCAGGTTTTACAGATCGAAATCCGCCGCCATCTATATTTGTATAACTCCAAAGATGATATTTTTTTATTTTTCAAGGTTTACCACATGGTTTAGCTATTGTCGTGTTCTACAGCGTTGTTTGATTGCCACTAATAATAGTAAGACTTTGGAAAGTGATCGTACACAGATTTAAGACCAGATAAAGTCCATCCATTTTCATCAGGTCTTAAATCTGTGTATGGCTACTTTTTATAGTCTTACTTTTATCTGTGGCAATCAAACCAAGCTGTAGAACACTATACACACATAGCTAAACTATGTGGTAAACCTCGAAAAATAAAAAAAATATCAATTTTGGAGATATACAAATATAGGTTACGGCGGGTTGTGATCTGTAAAACTTGGGTTAAAGTATCTATAATTTTGTAATAAATAACTATATCACAACGGCAAACGGTAACCTTTTTGGTGATTTAAATTTTCTACGGGCTACTGTACAATAAGAAAGCGGTGCCCGTCACATAGCGTCCGTAATTTTACGGACTTAAAAAGACTATTTGACTTTACGGAGTCCAGCACCGCTCTCTAGGAAACCGCGCCGTATTGTTTATATAGACAACGTTCTACGCCACTGAATTACGGCCGTAATATGACGGCACCGTAATCCTAGGAAACCCTAGCTTAATCACCGGTTTCTGAGGTATTTTATCGGAGGTTCAACGAAGGGGTCAAAAATCCATGGTTTAAAGTAATAAAGTATTAAACCTGATAATGTAGATCTTCACTAAATTTAAACCTTCGCTAACCTTTGATTAAGTACCTCAGAAACCGAGGTTTAGCTGCTCAAACCTTTTTATTATTTTTATGTTTTTCAGAAAGCAATTCTTCAGTGATTTTGATTGAAATAACACTTCAGTTAGCTACTCAGACTGAAATATGTTTAAAAAGTTAAATTCTTTCCTTGAAGTAATAAAGCCATCAAGCTCAGTTAAGTGTAGACGATCTCTTCTAAGCGACCACATTAAGTTCACTTCTTCACAATGGATAATGTTTCTCCAAGTTGTAAAAGACATCTAACTTAGATGGATGGAGCTTAGACTTCATATGAGTTACTAAACTTCAACTTAAAACTTATATAGTTTCCTTAAAAGTTTTGATCGATAGATACAAGGAAAATGAAATAACAAATTAATACTTAATATACTAGAAAAAATAAGACTCGCATCATTTCTCAAACGGGAATCAAACCCGCTACCTTTGGAAATCCAGTCCAATGCTCTTACCGCTGTACTTCCGAGTCTTACTTAATCATAAAATCTCAAATTTAAAAATGAAATAACAAACTTTATAAAAAAAAGTATATTTTCAAATAATGATTATTAAAACAGACATAATTGGCAGTACATCTCAAAAATAATTACACAAAATAATAATTACAATAATTGGTATGACTAACACAAAATGTATATGAGTCAACTAAAACTAACTTTCGTAAAAAACTAAATTAGCTAAAATATACAGGCCGTTTCATGTAATTTACCTAAAGTAGATCACACGTTTATTTTCTTTATTTACTAAAATATATTCACATAATAAAATCTCACAAATGATTTTTGTTTAAAATATTTTAAAAAGCTTTGTGGCATTTTTATACGCATACGATTTCTTTCTTTTTTGTTATTGTTTCAATTAATAAAAAGGATTTTCTAAAATAAAATAAGTAATCAAATTAAATGACAACCGATTTTTGTTTGAATTTAAGCAAAATTAATCATATGACCGCAAAATAAACTTATGTCCAAAAGCTGGGTATTCCTCGTGACCAAACTAAAATGCCAAACAAATTTGGCCACGAGGAAACTAAATTCCTCTCAACCAAACCGTAGTTATAGTTTAATTATCCGCCTGTATGGAGGAAAAACTCTTTAGACAATATACGTCCCAACGAGTTTGCATACGTCTGTTACTCATTAGTAAAACAATATTAACAATAATATTGCATAAACCAATATCCGTCTGGAAAAGATACGATAAAAATATTTGACTATGTACATTGTGTGTGTGTTATTTTAAATTATAACTACGGTTCGGTTACAGGGAATGGGGTTGGCAACGCAAAGCTAATCGCAGATGGCGCCAGCGGCGATCTAACCGCTATCAATACTTTGATTGGTTAAAATATGACACAAATGACATTTGATATTTGAAACAACCAATCAAATGTATTGGTACAACCGCTTGTGGCGCCATTAGTTCCTCAGTTTCCATCCCCATTAAGTTTCTTCTTGGCCAAATTAGTTGGGCATTTAAGTTTGACCACGAGATAAGTGGGCAAAAGCAGGTCTTATTTGATACCTATTAAAAAAGATTCTGCTAAAAGTAATATAGAAGGAAAAAAGTATGTGTATTGCCTTTTAACAAGAATAACCACGAAAGACTTGGTAGTGAGATTATTCTCATTATTTATTTAACTTTAATTTATTACAACATTATTGCTTAACGTTTGTTTAATTATACATGTTACAAATTTCAAAGCGGGAAGCTCACTTTATTTTTATGAAAAACTCTGTTAAGTTTTGCATAAAAATAAGCAGTGGTTTTAAATATTTGTAGCGGAAATTTAGAAAAAATCTCTACTAGTTTATAGCCTTAAGAGCAAAAAGCATACCAATTTTAATTTTATGTACAAAACTCTTAAATGCATCTATCATTTTTATTTGCATACTTTTGATCAAACAAAAATAAAATATAAAAATATGACTAATCATATTTTAAAATTGACTAATTTCAATGGCTTTTGAATTTAAAAACTTTATTTTTGTTAGCTCAAAGTTGCAAATTATTAGCAAATAAGAGTCTCCGAGAGATCATTAGGAAAACTTCTTTTATTTTTATTTTGTCCTTAAATAAATACAATATCACATTTGAACACATCCTTCCATATTTTGTAATCTCCTAAATTAAAACACTAAATATGCATTACAAATAAAATAATACAAAATAATCTTTGTTCCCAAATAATTTGTTCCCATCGATGTTCAATTTAAGTCATTCCATAATAAGTCCAAAATATAAATTTACATCACAAATGCATGGATTTATAAACCAAAACACTTTTAGATTTATTGACAATGGGGAATGTCTAAAAAAATCTAATTGGCTGAATATTTTTTATAGGTAGAAATAAGCTCCCTTATTTATAGAAAAAAAGTTTCAGTATTTTCGTTTTGCTTCACAAATGTACGAAAGTAACAGCAGAACGGAGATTATACCTTAGCCACTATTGGCCATAACCACAACACGAATAAAAAAAAGTGTTGACATTTTGCGTGGAAACATTTTTTTTAATACCATGTTGGCAGGTGTTGGCGAATGTATATGACTTTTTTTTTAATTTTTTACTCTCCCTAAAATTCTGAAACATTTTTGTTACTAAGGGAGCTTATTCCTACCCATAAACATAATGTACAGCCAATTTGTTTTTTCTTTTCAAACATTCCCTTTTCCAAGAATATTAACAAATATAAGTTCAAAGCCTCATATAACTAAAAAGCTAGCACAAACTATGGAGTATTACATACAGTATAAAATCTTACAATTAATAGCCCTCACATTTCTTGCCTTTATTATTTTACATAACAAACAATGTTTCGATTTATCAAACGCGTTCGCAGATTGTAAATTTTGATTAATTACTTTACAAATTGATCGAAATGAATAAATCGAGGTGCAGAAACGACAGAACCATTTATCAAACTTCCTAATTATTATTTACAAAAATTAATCATAGTACTAAAATATAACCATCTCATAAAAATCTCCACTTTAAACAACTTGGCACGAACCCTATTCAAAACTGCTTACGAATAAATACATTAAAAATATTTCTAAAATAAACATTTTCTTTATAAAAATAATAAAATGAGATCAGTCGATGATCATTTTTTAGGTTGCTCTCTTTGGAACAATTTGTGGAAAATGGACTTTATTTTGATTTAAATAAAATCTATTTTTCGTAAGCTACTTATCGACGGAGACTGGTCCATTCTTCGAAAGACTCCCCTTAATTTATATTTTATAATCTATTAAAATATTTTAATAATACGTTTTCTTTAATTCTATGGGTATATTTGTTCAACATCGAAAGCGGAATGTAAATTGACAGGCGAGTAATATTTTTATAGTGTAAAGTATTGACTTGGTGCGAAGAGCTTTCCCATGATTTTCGACGTATTTAATAGGAAATCCCTTTTTATCTTAGTATTTGATTCGTTCACTTACGAATAAACTTGATAAACAATATGATACAAGTATCAAAACAAAAGAAAGAAGGTAAAGACAAACATTGTTAAGTTTTTTTTCAATACAGTTGCTCGAAAATGAGAGCTTACGATGGCAGTGCAGCGTGCGGTAAGTTGATTTTACCGCACGCCGTGCGTTTTTGTTTACGGATTAGTAAAGCGTGCGGAAAGTTGATTTTACCGCACGCCGGCGCCGTGCATTTTTGTTTACATACGTTTTTTTCAATTTCTACTAGCTTCCGCTCGCGACTTCATCTACGTGGACAGTAGAAGAATATAGTGACCAGTTTAAAATGACCCCTTTGGTGTATGAAAGCTAGTACTACGGAGAGTTCAAGCTGTTTCCCTGGTTCCGCCCACCTGAATTTGATAAAACATAGCTTGGATTTTAAGTTGGACTTCAAGCTACCAAACAGTGAAAAGCCCATCAAAATTTGTTCAGCGGTTTTTGCGTAATTCGCGCACAAATATTTTTAATTTACGTTTTATTACATGTATAGATTACAATTTCAGTAGTACTTATTATGATTTTCTCGCAAATGTATTGAAAAACGTAGTATGGCACACGGTTGTTAAGGTTTTTTAAAACTCGTGACGATATAAACCCTCGCCTGCGGCTCGGGCTTATAAAACGTCAACTCGTTTTAAAAACCTCCTTACCAACCTTGTATCATAAACTACTATTTTCATAAACAGACCTATCAAAAAGTTTTATGTTACATTTTATTTTACATGTGCGTTCGAAATAGACGAATCAACAACAACGCAACTTTTAAAAAAGTTGCGCTTGGTTACGTCTTCAATGACAGTACAAAAAGTAAAAATGGCAACTTTTTTCGTATCAGAATAATAATAATTTTATTAATGCCCTTGTGATTGCATAACGACTATTTCGTTTTTAAGACTTTTCTTTTTTAAAGCTTTCTTTGTTAAACATTTATTTACTTCAACTAATTCTTGGGAACCGTCATTTTATGACAGTACCCAAGTTTGAAAGTTCAAAGAACTTTTAACAAGCCATGAATCAAGTTTTGCAAATAAAAAAAAATACTTTTTTGGCCTTGATATTAAAAAAATAAACTTTCGAAGATTTTTATTATACATTGAAGCAATTAGGTACTTATGTCTTTGACATGTCTATGACTTATTACCGTCATTTAAAAAAACGCTTTGTGAATATTCTGATACGAAAAAGTCTTCACCCCACAAAACAAACGTGCCGCGGAATAACCCTAAAAATTACACCGGTCACGCATTCTATCAGCTCAGAGGAACTAAAGTATCTCTTCACCGCTTGTTCGCTAGTAGTTTCCACCCCAGCATGAACAGAACTGCTGTGCAGATTGACCCTGACAGCTTGTCGGGGATGATGGACGAAAAGATGGAGCTGTCTGAAGACCTCGACCTGGTCTCTGATGGCGTGGACTCCACGGAAGCTGCGTCAGTCTGGAATGGGGAAAAAATTATTTTTATTTAGTTAATTCTTTAGACGTTAACTTTTTTATGCACAATGGGATAGTGAATAAAACATAAAAATAATAAAAGACGGTCGGCTTTCCTCTCCAAGTTTTCTTTTGCCATTTCTTTCTTGGAGGGGGCCTCCCAAATTTAAGAAATGGTGGTAGTTTCAGTAGATTCTCTATTTTTAGCATTAATTAAATCACAAAATTAAATTATAAATTAACTTAAACCAATTAAAATATTTTTGTTAAATATTAATTTCTGAACGTCTTAAAAAATTCATCACTTGATCACTAATTACCAAAGTTCTTTCAATAAAACCGCGCTAGTATCCATTAAAAATTGTTTTATTTCACGTCTAAGATGACAAGGCCGAAGGTGGAAGCGCACTACGCACGGAATCCTCATCACTGAGGAACTGGTTATCTTGCCTCTAACTGCGGGACCACAATATTATTTTAGATTGTTGTTACGGCGTCAGACTTAGGTAAGATGGTGGTAGCTAGCCAGGCGGACTTGAAATAAGCCCTACCACCAACTAAACCGAGTAAAAATTGTACCCCCCTGGGAATTGAACCCGGGACCCCTGCGTCTTATACGGGTGGGCAAACCACTAGACCATAGAGGTAGTTAAGCTTAAACTTTAAAGTTCATAAATAATCATTATTGCTACTTATTAGTAGCTTGATTTTTTGTCCTAAAAAATTTGAAAAGTAAGATATTTTTTCATAAGTTTTGAAATATAATCTAAAAAAATTGTTGTAATAAGATTTTTTCATTAACTGCTAGACTTGGAAATTGAACATTATTATTTTATTTATTAGGAATGTTATAATTATTGCTTCATGAGTTAACACTTAGCGATAACACTAAAAACTGTGTTTAATGATTTTATGTTGAATCATTAGACACTAGAATTTTACAGCAAATATTATACTTAAATACTACTTTAGGAGCATTCATAAAAGAAAGTGGCGGGCAATTTAGCCTATGTCAATACTAAAGATAACACTAAAAGCAAAGTGAAGTCATCATACCAAATGAGTGCAATTGCACCACAATTTCAAATAGTGTCACTGCCTTTTATTATGTGTAATATCGGTGTCACTATAATACGATAAGGCTAAGGTTACACTAAACCTGCCAAGCTGATTTAATGGGATATACTTTTTATTGCATCTCACCAACCCCAACCAATATTTTTTTTAATGAATATATAATATATTACGCACTTATCACACCCACACATAAACACACACACACACACACACACACACACACACACACACACACACACACTTATGGGAGCTGTTCATATTTTGTCTTGTCATGTGTTTTCCTGAATAATTTTTATTTTATTTTATTTTATTTTATTTTATTTTATTTTATGGCCAAATACTTAAACGAATCTTAAAGTAAAGGCCACCTTAAATTCTAAAAAGTCAGATTTGACAGAATCTCTATGAAATTGACAGCTTCCTTAAAGTTAAGGAGACCTTAACTTAAGATTTAAACTAAGAAGCCTTTGAGTTTTCGGCCGTTGGAGATTCAATTTAGGAACCTACGTGACTTACGTGGCAGGGGACTATCAAGACGCACCTACCTAGTTTCTGCCCACTAGGATCCCCTGCTAAACTCCCCTGGGTGAATCATGTGGATTTTTGTCCACTTGGATCCACCAAAAATGATGCTGTAATTTGGATCCCTAGGGGATCCAGTAGGACTAAAAATTATACTTTGTTTGCTAGTAAAACAACTTTATTACGCGTCGTTTGCAGAATGCAATACAATGCAATTAATTTGACACTAGTATAATCCAACAGATGATATGAGTTTGACCAACTTCACTTTATTTTGTGTTGTTTTACAATTAATACATTCTCGAGTGAAGAGAACCATCGTCCATTGTCAAATTGATATCGCATTGTAAAGTCCGTTCGCTTAGATAGTGTCGCCCTATTATCCCGCCGCCTTTGCACGTGCCGCTTCTTGTGAAAGGATACCACCGAATAAACAAAGGATACCGCGTACGGCGTACACCCGCAAGTGAATTTGGATTTTGGCAGTTTACATAGAAGTGCCGCCGTAGTGAATGGTTGTGTTTGTTACCGGTATTCTTGTCTCTGAACACAAGTGCTTGCGGGTGTACCGACACTATCTTAGCGAACGGACTTTACGTCCGTGCACCTAGCTAGGAGCAGTCACTTATAGTAGCTTGGCTCTTAGAAGGCTTTTCGTAGTGTGGCCTCAGCCTAAGGCAATGGTAAATTGTAATAAGACGGTTCTTATAAACTTAGCACTCCCATAAACTTAGTAAATAGTGCCATAAGAAATGTTCTGCATTCGGTACTTGGAAGCACTTTTTATAGTTATTAATAAAACAATGCAATCGTAAAGTTTACGGACTGGTATAGAAATACCTTTTACTGTATACGATACGACGCCGACACGATTTTTATGTTACCTAATGTCATCCTGCCAACGCATTTTAATAAAAACAACAAGTTCTACTGTTATACTTACAAAATAATTATAAAAAAACGCATAAAAGTAACGTGTAAGAGTTTTTTTTAAGTTTATTACAATTAAATTTCGCTTTGGTAAATACTTTTTAAAACAAATTTTATAATACAATGCATATGATAGTGCTAAATTGTGATAAAAAAAAAATTATTACTTTTTTTATCCTATTCGAAAACTAAAAGTTAATACAGCGGCAGATAAAGTGCCATTTACACAATTCGATTCCGCAACGTCAAGTGTAAATGCCATTTACACAATACGATTCTGCAACGTCAAATGTAAGGTGACCATACGCATTTCAAGTAAGTGATACACTTGACTATTTTATTATGAGTATAATTTGAATGGCGCATTTATTGCGGGGTGGGAATGCGTGTTACGGCCGCATAAAAACGTTCGATTTCAACCCAATAGTATTTAGGTGTGTTGCGATGGTGGAAAGAACAATGGCAAACCGCCATACAAATTATTGTTACATATTCTTTATGCGTATTAGTATGAAAAATACGTTATAGTATAGTGCTTAAATTCCTTAATAGATTGACGTTAAGTATACGATTGTCACAAGTCTAGAAATAAAGATATTCCAGTTTGAAGTTTTTATCGTAGTCCTAAGTCCACCAGCGAAATTGATTTGGCAAGCATTAGTCAACAGTCACGGGGGGAAGATCTCAAGAGTTCAGACGCAGTCCAAGTCATAAAAATAAACACTAAAAATCACCAGAAAAATCATAACTTACGGTACACAAGCAACGAACACGAACGTCAAGTAACGTAATGTCAGTTCAGTTTGGCTAAAAGACAAAAGTTGAAGCCATAATAAAAAAAGAGTGACATTTCAAATTCAACAAAATATGGCCGTTTTGCTGTTTCATTCAAAGATTTAAATTGTTGGATATGCCCTTACCATAGTATGAGCTTACCGAAATGTGTCAACATTCTAATGAGTGTGTCAATGCTGCTATAGATGCGATTTTCAGTACGAAGGCATATCTAACGACTTAAATCTTTGGATTCCTTATCAATCACAGTACTTGTCGAATGGTCTGTGTTCCTAATAAACAGACATTTGAGTTTCTTTTTAGACTGTTTTTTTTTCTCTGACTTAGTCAGGACTTAATTATAATCTGAAAAATCTTATAAATTTCTAATAGGTACATTCGTAATAATGACAATTTAATACGCTTACTAATTAACTCAACAATTATTTCGCCGTTGTTCTTTACGGAAGAGATTTGGATTACTGCTGATATATTATTCTTTTTAGTTCAGTAGATTTGTATCACAGACACAGCGTTTTAGCGAAAAAAAACTCAACTGACTTTTTTAAAAATTATGATTTTTTATGAATTATGTTGACTCAAAAAGAGGCCGACGCCAGATTTAGCTCATCTAATATTATTTCCAATGCCAAAAAATGTTCTAATTAACTAACTTAATATCATCTACCACAGCAACTAAAAATAATTATTTATGTAGTGAATAAAACTGGTGCCAATAGTTAAATCAACATAATAAATTATTACAACCGCAATAGAACGCTCAAGATAACATTTGACTATTGCCGATGGATACAGTAAACTTACTGCCATTAGTATTTATGACACGGACAGTACTTTTAGAACTTTTAGATGCGCTTTTAGTACATGTTGTTTAGCTGTATACTTCAGTACTGATGCAACATGAAAATAAAATAGTAAATAAACTTGAAATAAACAGGGCCACAAAATACGGGTTACCCCGCTATTTTCATACAAAATATATCAAAATTCTCACTTTACAGTAATTGATAAAAAAAGTTTGAGCATCAGGTAGCACATGGTTAAAAAAAACCTGTATCAGGCACATTCAATAGCATCACCGAAACCACGTAAATTTCCGTAAAAAGTTTTTTATTTTAACGCATTTTTTTTTTATAATATAATTTTGACGAATACACGCACGACATCCATAATCGCGCTCATAATCTCGCTGTTCTTTTCTTTTGAAGATTTTTGATTTGAATCTTTTTATTAGACTTTTGCATTTTCTCGATTTTACCTTTGCAGCTGCCGTGGTGATATATCAGGCGTTGAAAGCGGGCCCTTAAATTTAATGTAACAATATTGAGTATGTTATTGCAAGCAACAAAATGTTAAAACACTCTGTTTGGATAACATTAATGGTTTCGTTATTTATATTGTTGATACATTGCGTTCCTCGGTAGCGGGAGTTTGGAACGAGAGTTTTTACAATTTACGACTATCGCGAACGGAAGCCACTTTACAATGGCAGATCGATAAAAAAATATACCTAAATTCGTAAAATGTAAGTATAATACAATAAATTTTTCTACCAAAAAATCAGTTTCCATTTTCAGATGTCCTTAATTTTGCTGTACTGTGATGGGGGCTTTTTAAAGTGACAAATGACTTTACGCTCAATAGATGGGGTTGATAAACAGGCAAGTGTCAACTGTGGAAAACGTAGAGAAAGAAAACTCAATTCATATAAAAACACTGAAAACACAGCTAAAAAACAATGAACGCCAAGAAATTAAAATGCCTTTTTTAAGCACATGTCATGCCGTTTGTTTTTCAAAGCCAATTTTTAGGGTTCCGTACCCAAAGTGTAAAAATGGGACCCTATTACTAAAACTCCGCTGTCTGTCTGTCTGTCTGTCACCAGGCTGTATCTCATGAACCGTGATAGCTAGAAAGTTGAAATTTTCACAGATGATGTATTTCTTATGCCGCTATAACAACAAATACTAAAAACAGAATAAAATTAGTATTTAAGTGGGGCTCCCATACAACAAACGTGATTTTTTTGTTCTTTTTTTCTTGATATTAATAACAACAACAGGTAGACAGTTGAAATTTTCACAGATGATGTATTTTTGTTACCGCTATAACAACAAATACTAAAAACAGAATAAAATTAATATTTAAGGGGGGCTCCCATACAACAAACGTATTTTTTTGCCATTTTTTGATACGGAACCCTTCGTGCGCGAGTCCGACTCGCACTTGGCCGGTTTTTTAAGCACATGCCGTTTGTTTTTCAAAACCAATTTTGACTCTTTACTTGTCCATCAACGCTATTTAGTGAGGAAAATAGTTACTATTTTTTGTTTTCAAATGTCAACGACGCCATCGACTTAAAAGTGACTTGTCCAATCTTAACAAAATCCGTCAAAATTGTTACAATAGCTGTGTAACAACGTACAAAATCGGATAGACAAAGTTATTTTCACCCGCATTTAGAAACATAAAGATAAATTAAAAATTAAAAAACTAAGGGCTGATTTTTCAATCCTCAGTTATCAGATATCAGTCAGTTTAAATATTAACCAAATATAATAAAAGTCATTCAAAAATGTACAGACAAATGAATGACAAGTATTTTCAACTTGACAGTATAATACGCTATCAAACGGTTAAAGCTCTATCTAGGCATTAAAAAATCAGCCCTTAATCACAATACAAATAGTTAAGCAACACAAGCGAACAATACCATGCTTATTAACAACAGACTTTAATCTGCTTTTATCTCAAAATATTGTAAATTTAATTAATTTGCGGCGAAAAATACAACAAAGAGGATGTGACATGTGTATATCGTTTAAGCTGATTACAGGTAGAAAAGACCCTTGAAAAATAAAATTAGATACACCCCTCAGACTTAAAACGTAACGTTAAATCTGTGTAATTTTATTATACCTACCTAATTTCATTTCACCGAATTGAATACGACCACCGACAAATTACTTTCATTATACTAAAGGAAAGAAAGAGATAAATATAGGAAATAAGTAAGTGAGAGAGAGGGATGGACGACCTACCTGATAATCTTGTGACAAAGCATCAATCGTGGGACATTTGCATGCATTTCGGGAGTAAATAAAAAAATAAATTAGAATATACTGAATTGAGGAGCTCGGTGGCGCAGTGGCTTAGCGCCTGGCCCTGCGATTGCGGAGATTAAGCAACTTTTGCGAGGGTTGGTCATGGGATGGGTGACCAAAAATGTATTATCTCGAGTTTATCCATGCTTCGAAAGACACGTTAAGCCGTAGGTCTCGTCTGTATTTGCAATCGTTAACACCCACCAATCTGCATTGGGCCTGTATGGTGGGTTATGGTTCATCCGCCTTATCCACCCATAAGAAACGCCTATGACCCAGCAGTGGGAAAATTAAAAATGGCTGTTATCAAATTTGTAGCCCTTAAATTGAAACGAGTGATAGAGTGCTCTAAGTTTTATTAAAATAAGGTTTAATATTAAAATGAGATGCTATCAATATTGTTTTAGAAAGAAAATAAAATGTTTTGTGCTTTTTTTATTTCTAAAGCCTTATAATGTTGCAAAACCTACGACAGAGGAGAAAAAAATACAAGTTTTGCACATTGTGCAATACTGACTAAAATATCATAAAAAAAATTATAATATAACTCATAAAAAAAAACACAGAAATGTCAACAAATCTGTCTCTATATTTTTTAAGATTTGTTTGAAAAACTATTTGATAGATTTGTTTACAGAACAAATATTATTGAACACGCAAGGTGCATCAAAGGGGTTTGTCTTGGGATTGTATAAACATTGGAAACTTAGTATCAATATTGAGATTTTCTTTGATGTTTTGAAGTGATTTTAGTATTGATGAAAAAGCATTTTCTTTTACTTAGTTAGAGGCTTATACGTATTTAATGGGATAAAGCGCTCATGGCGGAACTTGACAGACTGATCGTACTCGATCACGTTTGTTAAGCAACGCTCGGTCCGGTCAAGTGTCGGATGGGTGACCGTTAAAGTGGCATTACAAAGGAGCGCTTCCGTGCTTCGGAGGGCACGTTATACCGTCGGTCCCGGCTGTTGTCATCTGATAACAGTCGTTAAGCCAAGTTAGAGGCCTTACAGGCGGCTTGGTAAACTCTAACACCAGAGGTGGCCAATAATCCTCAGTCGATAAGAAAGAAAATAGGATAAAATTTGACATGAGCACAAGTTACTTTATTGTAAGTTCTCAGACAAATTCATAACAAGTAAGTTATTCCTATTAATGTTTCTTGCCCACGAGCAGTTTTTGTGAAAACAATTTTAACTGGGCAAAGAAAAATTGTTTTTACAACAACTTTTTTTTTCACTTTTAGGGTCCCGTACCCAAAGGATAAAAACGGGACCCTATTACTAAGACTTCAATGTCTATCTGTCTGTCTGTCTCTCACCAGGCTGTATTTGTAAACCGTGATAGCTAGACAGTTGAAATTCATCACACATGATGTATTTCTGTTGCTGCTATAAAAAAAAATACTAAAAACATGATTAAAGGGGCAAATGTGATTATTTTTACGGAACCCTTCGTGCGCGAGTCCAACTCGCACTTGGCCGGTTTTTCAAACCTATTTTCACTGTCATCTGTCATTTAAATAAATAATATACTTACTTACTAAACTTATTTTATACGTAAGTAGACTACTTTTACATCCATCATCTACTTTTAAATCATTCATTCGAACAAACAACAACATTGCATACAGTAGGCAAATCTAATACCAGCAAACAGAAATCCAATTCTTTTAATGCGAAAACAATTTCTCTCTACCAAGCGTATAATAAAGTACCTACAAAGACAGCCTTTTGAGGCGTAACAATACTCCTTCAATCCGAAGAAAATCCACTCGATACCGATCTTGCCTCTTATAAAAAACCTAACTTACAACCATGCAAATATATTCCTTTTGTAAAAGAACACGGAGTTCAAATTCACTTGACAATATTTTGCTCTCCTAGGTTATTTACAGTGTCGCACCGAAGAGGTTTTATGAAAGCAGTCGCGAAATGAGTTTTATTTAATTTCACCTTTTTTTCTAAAAGGGTCTATCCGATTGATGTAAGATTGCATCGAAGTATTTTTTAATTTCGTGTGTTCATTTTCAATATTATAGAATCCTTTATCGAGTTCATAATATTGATTATAATAAAGCATTCAGAACATATATATATACGTTATCTGTGACCTTAAAGATCTCATTTTGATTATTAAGCCTTCTTTCTTTCAATAGAAAAACAAATGATAATCAAACAGATAAAGTGAGCATTAGTTAGCAATAAAATATGGGATGGAAACTGAGGAACTAATGGCGCCACAAGCGGTTGTACCAAAACATTTGATTGGTTGTTTCAAATATCAAATGTCATTTGTGGCATATTTAACCAATCAAAGTATTGATAGCGGTTAGATCGCCGCTGGCGCCATCTGCGATTAGCTTTGCGTTGCCAACCCCATTTGCAAGCAATAATCCATAAAGCATTGACGTATATAAGGGCAACAATATTTTAAATAAAAACAAAAGAAGTGATGATTTGACAGAAATTTCATCTTTCGTTCCAAATTCAAATATTACAAAGTTAAATTCAATCAACCAAATAAAGGAGACTACCATCTTGAGAGAACCATAACGGATATCGATATACCGTCGATATATTCATATCGATACTTTATCGAATGGGTATTTTATACGAGATATGAAACTTTTACAACTCGTTGAATATTACGGACGTTTCAGTGAGCTGACTTTGTTGTTGGCTGACGTTCTGTCTTTAAATTAGGTAGGCTAAATGATAGACTTTTTAAAATTATACATAACTAATGACTGACGAGTATTTGTAATGTCTTTAGTTATAGCATTATATAGAACCTCAAGCAACACCATTTTAAAGTTAAATGATTAGATAAATTCTGCATAAAAATATAAAAATCATAAGTAAACGAATGTTATAGCAGTTCCAAACTTCATAAACTTACTTAAGTGTTCTTTTTAGGGTTCCGTACCCAAAGGGTAAAAACGGGACCCTATTACTAAGACTCCGCTGTCCGTCTGTCTGTCTGTCTGTCACCAGGCTCATCTCATGAACCGTGATAGCTAGAAAGTTGATATTTTCACAGATGATGTATTTCTGTTGCCGCTATAACAACAAATACTAAAAACAGAATAAAATTATTATTTAAGGGGGGCTCCCACACAACAAACGGGTTTTTTTTGCCGTTTTTTGCTCGATATTAATAACGACAACAGGTAGACAGTTGAAATTTTCACAGATAATGTATTTTTATTGCCGCTATAACAACAAATACTAAAAACAGAATAAAATTAATATTTAAGGGGGGCTCCCATACAACAAACGTAATTTATTGCCGTTTTTTTGGTGCGCGAGTCCGACTCGCACTTGGCCGGTTTTTTTTTAAATTGTGTTAAAAAAACTTTAATAGAAATACAACGTGTTACAAAATAACCCTTAATGCCGAATATGGTAGATGAGAATAATCAAACTGAACAACTTTTACTATGGGACCAACTCTGAATTTACTAAAAAAAGTCAGCTGTTTCATACAAAAAATAACAACGAAAATATGAAAATGTATGAAACAGCAGATTTTTTTCGTGGTTTGAGAATCGGTTCCATAGTAAAAGTTGTTCAGTTTGATAGTCCCTATCTACCATATTCGGCAATAGCGGTTATTCTAAAACACTTTGTATAAATTTAAGCTTCACTGAACCAATAGTCATTATTCATTCCATTTGTAAATGTTGAAAAGGTTTATAAGTACAATTAATTTTTTGGGGAATATAATTTTATCACACGTCCAACGGTAACATTGTGTAATATAATAGTTTTCAAGTGCTTTCTATAGGCTATAAAGGTTCTAAAGCTTCTATCAATAGATTCTATCTAGACCATTTCGTGATTTTACTGTCTCAGAAACGATTTCGTATTGAATCTAAAGCAATGTAAGCTCAAGTCATTTCGATAAGGATTTTGCTGTTGAAAATGAAGACAATGTAACTTATACTATTTATGAAATTTAAGCTTTGTAATTTTTTTTTGATGTAATCCAAATCAGCTGTCCCCTTTTTATACTTACTCAGAAAAAAGCCTCAATATTTTTCAAAGTTACGACCCTAACTCTCTTTAATACTGTCAAATGCACAGATCTCAGCAATCTTGTAAGAGCATCGTTAAAAACCACACGAGCAACAAATAATTTCAAAATCCACGTCGATACATGCGACGTTTACGAGCGCGCAAATAAATTAAATCGATCATAAAAAATATCGAGCCGAATCGCGCGTGTCACGTCACTATAAAAATGAGTGGTCGCATAAAATGAGTTTGATTTTTATGGTTTTAGATATGTACTTTAAACGGTAAAATGTATTAATTTATCTATAGAAATAACATATTAAAATTAACTATTCTTTATAGTAAAAGTAAAATATTGTGTAGGTATAATGAACAAGGATAAGGAGTCCAATAATGCCTGATAAAAATAAAAATAAAAATCTGATAAAGAAAAATTGTTCGATTGTTTTTATATGCATAATTAATTGCAAGAAAAGTTAAAATATTATAGAATACTGATGTATAGTAATGGCTTCAAACGATATTTTTAAATCTTTACAGTTTCTTATAACTGTTTTTATCTACACCCATGCTTTAAATCCTCTGTAAGGGGTTCTGAAACAGCTTACTGCCATCATTACAATATCCCGAGAGAGAGCTGGTCCTGCAGCGCCGCGCGCCCACGCGCGAGCAACGCATTATGAAATTCAGTACAACATTATAACACTCTTGCGGAAGACATAATGACGAGGAGGGAGAGGAAAGTCAAAGTCAAAGACAAAGTCAAAGTCAAAACCTTTATAGAGGATACATATCATGGGTTTAGATAAATATCATGGGTGTTTTTAATCCATATGTATTAAAATATTGTTTGTTTCCCTAATAAAAATTTAAAAAAATGGGTGTAGATAAAGTCTTGTATGCAACTGTACATAATTAGGTAAGTATTAAAACACTCATGTGATACTATTATTACACTCGGCTTTGCCTTATGTGATAAACCCACATTCGTGTTTTAAAACCCCTCGTTATAGTACAGTTGCATAAATAACTAATATTTCATTGAATTTTAAATCTTTCGAGTTCGTATCATGAACAAAACTACATTTAAGTATTTTAAGCTCAAATTCAGTGTATTTGAAAAAGGCAAGAAAAAAATAATGAATACAATCTTATTAAGCACCAAACAGGAGATAAAAAAACTAAAATAAAATGCAATCACCATCGATTGGACACGGTAAACTTTTACCATCTTGTTACCACAGGACTAACTGGCCATAATAAAAGTACATAAAAACCACCAATTAGCACTAAATACCCCATAACTTTTAATCTTTTGTCACTCTTGGGGCAGCAGTAAAACGCCCGTAAAAATGTATTCCATTATAACACAACACAATGCACGCGCTGGTACTGTTACCCTTACTAATCCAAAAGTACAGTAATACTAGCGATGGGCGATTGTTGCAAAAAAAATCAATCGACTGAATCTAAAATTGTGCAATTGCGCATTCGATTGTCGATTTAGTAGTTCCTCATCTTAGAGCAACGCTGGCTTCTTCCGTAGGAAGCCGGCGTTGCCCTAAGGCCGCTATTACATTATCATATATTCATCATTTATATATGATTTCATATCTGTCAAATTCTATGATCATAGTTAAATGATGCTGTCCTTCATTTTTACATATTACACTTATGATCCACCTATGATCATATAAACAATGTCATAAATCAAGATGGATAACGATTTAGCTGTGTTTTCCGTTGCTATGAGTGCAATTTTTATTAATAGCATTAAAAAAGAAGAAAACTGTTAAGAACAAAGCAAAAAATAAAAGACGTATTTGGGTTTTGTATAAACGTATTTCGTTATCCGGAACAAGATTATTTTATAAACACTCATTTTCCTCGTAAAGAGTAATTAATATTTTTGTTATTTCAATATTCCAGTCAAAATTCTTGCTCTTGAAGACGCCATATTTTGAAGTTAGGCGAATAGAGGAAAGAATCACTACTGGGGCAACCAATATGATCCTACTTGTATGCTCGCTGTCAAATAGGATCCCATAACTATGATCAAAGACAATATGAATCACATGTAGTTATTAAACCGTCCTATGTTCTTCATATAAAAATGACTCATACATATATGATCATATTTCTATGATAGTCTAATAGCACTCTAAGGTCCTGATGTCCCGAAAAGCCGGCGTTGTTCTATCATGATTATTCGAATACCAATTGACGAACTACTAACTGAACAACTAATTTGTAAACTATTTTGCGTAATCCGCTACGCATGCGAGTGTGCGTGCGTGCGGTGAACATATTATTATAGAAGGCTATAACAACATACAATTTGAGCTCAAATTGTATGTTGTTATAAATTAATCTAATAGATGTCGCCACAAGGTTTTCAAAGCATACTATGTGCTGTTTGGTAGGTAGGTATTCTATTATTATATGTATTCGAAGCTAGACGGCGCTTCTAATTTTGAACATTTTTCGAAATGGGTAAATCGAAAAATTTCGATAAACTGCCTCGATAACAAAGTATATTATTATATAAAATAATCGATAATTATCGAACCTGCTTACAAAATTTCACGTCAATCGGTTAACAAATGCGGCGTAGAGGAGAAAAACGGACAGCGGGACAGCCGGAACGCGGAAGAACATACGAAAGAATTGAAGGACATACGAACGCATTGAAAGACATAGAATAGAATATAGAATAGAATAGAATGCATTTGCATCATCACCATTATCAAATTTTTTAATTATTTTTGTAGCTTTTATTTCCAAAACAACTTTTTTTGTTTCATTAGTGAATAACTTGGAAAAAAATCGGATAAGCTTAGCATAATCCAAGTTTTTATTATTTTCCATAGCCGTATTTTTTTTACAAGCGCAATGGTGATTTCTAATCTTTTCTCTTCAGCCATAAAATAACGCTTTAATATCACTTTTATTCGTCTTTTTAAAATCCGAATGTTAAAAGCGAATGGCGGATCGAGATAGCAAAAATCCTAAGAATAATAAAAATTACGTTTCGTTACAACATACAGATAGATAAAGGGGGGTTGCTTAAGAGTTTAATTTTTATAACAAATCTTTTATTTCCCCTCCTTTATGATGTGGCAGTAAAGTAGATACGGCGAATAAAAAGTGCAACATAAAAATTGTGCGTTTGTGAGGGAATAATAAATAGATAGGCTTTACAAACCTTAGACTATGAAATCGACAACTAACTGAGCACGCGCTAATTCTGAAACAATAAAACCTAAAACCTGAACATTACACAAGAGCTTATTAATGTGTCATAAGACTCAAAATTGTAAGCGATGTATTTCAAGGTGGGCTGCATTTGAGGTGAGTTTGAGTTGAGTTCGGGTTGAGGGCGAGTCGTGCGTTATCGTTTGAATGCAGCCTAACGTTGTCATTTAGGTGATATTCACTTAAAACCATAGAAATAGAATGTCAAGAACAATGTCAATAAACAGGTGATCCGAAAATAAATGCATACATTTTATATGAGATACGTAAAATATGACTTAGATACATAAAATATGACTATAAATGGCAAAGGAAATTAATAAATTATGTTCCATACCGTTTTCTTTGTCGATAAACGAATAAATGTAGCGAAATTTGGTTTTACAGAAATGTGTGATAATATCTTATTTACCTGTGAAAAGTGTGATTACTTGGATTGTTTCTTTTTGTCACGTCACAATTACTTAGAGCAGAAGACACCATAGCTCCACGATACCTTTATTTTAAATTTTAATTAAGATTAAGAAATATTTTAAACAAACTGTGATTGCTGATTTGCTAGGCGGGACGCTAGGGGCTCTTACTGTAAAAAATGTGGGCACATGTCACTTGATCCTTTGTCTCTTTTTTACATAAACCGTGTCCGTATGATGTTAACTTCTCTTTTCTACGCTTGTTCTTCTTGAGCGCAGCGAAAATTTTTCTATGTCTATGGGCTATACAAACCTTAGACTATGAAATCGACAACTAACTGAGCACGCGCTTATTCTGAAACAATAAAGACTAAAACCGTAACGTTGTCATTTAGGTGATATTCACTTAAAACTCTTTGGTTTAGCTTCAGAATTCTCATTTAAATTGACCAAGATTGGCATCGTAGGTTCCCTAGGCATAGTTTTGAACAGTTTTAACAAAACTAAAGCTAGCATTTTTTTGCAATGAGACTGCAACGCTAACGATTTAGTTTTGGTTTTGATTAGCGCGATTGGGCTCCAGGTTTTCATTTAAATTTCTGAAAAATTGCTCTTAACCTTTAGCTTCTATAAATGTTGAATCAAGATGAAGGTAAACTTTACTTGAATTAGGGTTAAATTACATTGACTTGCCCGGCATCGCACTTTACATTTAGCATTTTTGCAACAATTTCGTCCACTAGGTCATAGAACTCTCTCGACTTCGCTTTTTGGCATCGCAACGACGTTTTTGAGTGCCGAAAAGAGAGTGTAATGGAATGAAATATGGTTAAACCCTTAATCTACCACGGTTATTTACATCCATATGATACCTATTTTATGTATATGGTTTCCTAATTTTTCTTCACTTATCAAGTGAAGTGAGTTCTGCAATGCTTTTCTCTAACATGAAACTTCACTGTCGTTTCGTCAAGTTTCTGACAGATATCATACACCCATGATTGCTGTACTGAGTCACTAGGCAAAATGCCATAGATTCCAAAGAGTTTAACCAGTAATTGGAATTTGATACCTGTCAGGCAACGCTGCCGCAACGACGGCCTCGACGCTGCTAACTTTAAAGAAAGCATAGCTGTATTAGTGTGTGTTTAGCCATGTGTCGTTTTATTAACATAACTCACAGTTGATTCACTTCACAACGTAATATATTTCGTTTTACGCGATAGTCATTCGTTTTACGCTCTCCGACACACGTGTCGGCTGTATACGAAATCCATCGTTCAATTTTAACAGCAGATATGAAATATACATTTTCCATCTTCCGTTTTAAAAAAGTAAAAGGTCTTAAATTTAATATCGGTTTTATTGCCCAGATTACAATAATGCCTGAATAGGGTGAGCCGGTGAGATTTGGTATTGTTGTTTTTGTGTTTATTTTTCTTTTGTTAGTAATATTAGACATGCTTCTATTGATTTTTGACCCGATGCCCTACCAATTAAATCACACCACCTTTTTATTTAACTGTAAATTAAATCAAGCATGTTATTCTTCATTTGAAACATGTGATACACATACAGTGGTGGTCACATAATTAAAGAAACCAGTCGATTCTTCGATTTTTTAAATTTTAGGGTTACCATACGTTTTCATGCTAATTTCGCGGTTTTTTAAACATATTCTTATATCTCTTAGAATGCTGATCAGATCGGTTGTATGTGTAGCGATCTGAATCTCCTCCATTCACTCCCTGGATGGCAGTCATCAGATCACAGCTAGGTCAATCCCAGACGGAGAACCAAGGCTTCAAAGTTACCTCGTTTGTATGGAAGTCGATTGGTGTCTATTTATGTGACCGCTACTGTAAATGAATAAAAAAATACTTGGGTTTTTTTTAAGTTCTAACAACTTAAAAAAAACAAGTATTTTCTTTCAAATTTGAGGTTTTGGTTAGATGGGAATCTAATTACTAAACAAAATGTATGCTAAAATTCAGACAAAGCTCAGTTTTGTAACGACATCATATTCTTATCACTCCCAAGCATGCATCTACATAAAACATGTGATCATGATTCCAACACATGCAAGTTATCGTTAATATATTTTTACGCGTAGCACATTTGTTGCAACATACTTTATGTTTATTATGTTTATGCTTTATTCGCTTCAGCTTTAAACATTTTACAGGCGAATAAACGGAGCTTCGCTATAAACTGTAGCGGCGAGGTGTAACTTATTGTGTTTAACAATGCATTTTTTATTAAACATATTATTTATTATGTTATGCATGCAAGATATTGGGAAAAAGTCACTTCCAATATTTTTCTGATTGACAGTTTAGTGAAAAAAAATAGTTTTCTTTGATTATCATTATGGCTGTTTCGTTAGTAATTGATTAATTATAAAAAGTTCAATAGTTATTAGTCCGACTTTGGCCAATCTACTCTATTATTTTGCAGATATAATGTCTTCTTGGATTTTTAGTTTCGTAAAAAGAAAAATAATTCCTTCATCGAAACCAGTTATGAAACTAAGATTACGTAGACGGCCGAAGGGTTAGCGACATTAGTGATAAAGCAACATTTTTTATGCCATTCCTAAACTTAATTAGCTAATGTTTAACCCTCGTTTTATTTAGTAAAAAAGTTATAACAAGTAATAAATCATCCTTAAAATTAATCAAACAGACTCTCTAACGTCAAACTCATAATAAGAAGTGTATTAGAAGTTAATACGCGTGTCAACCCTTTATGCAACACCTGTGACGTCATGGGAATGATCGGGAACAATGGATGAACTCGATAGTGTGAAGCGGTCTGTTGATAGTCTCGGGTTAAAACTCTTTTTTATGGTATGGAATATTGAATCGTTGCAAAATAAATTTTGTAATAAAATCGAATTACGCGCGTACGAAGTCGCGGTTATCAGCTAGTATTACATATTTTTTTCTTTATTTTTAAAAGTAATACTTAATAGAAACACTTTTAAACTAAATGTTTGGTAAGTTCTTTGAGAATAAATGTAAGTACCAACCTTACACTATTAAATAAAACCGGTCAAGAGCGAGTCGGACTCGCGCACCGAGGGTTCCGTACAATCATAAATATATTTGGATATGTTACTTTAGTACAGTCTTTAAAAAAGTAGGATAAACGGCAGACAGGTGGAAGGGCGAACAGGCGGACAGTTAATTTACAAATCTTAACCACAGTTGCTTATGGTGACTGAAAAACGTTTCAGCCGCTCCACATTGCAAACTGTTTATATTACTAAGTAGGAACTTATTCTTCGTTTATTCGTACGGCAAATAGTAGGTAATTTATATAAGAACCAGTCACCAATTATTATTGTAGTATTAGGTTGCGCCATCTCTTGACCGATAGTGGAACTATTTTAATTCGCAAGTCAGCATTCTTAGGTCACCGCCATCTGTTGACGGGTAGTGAAACTAAAGAATTCTTGTTTGTTTTTTGAATTTCTAAAAAAGTGTGTTATATTGAGACCTCGTTTTATTTTTCCTGTAATCTTTACGTAAACTACTATTACATAGAATTATTTCAGATTTTTCTCTTTGCAAACTTCGGAGATAAGGGGGGGGGGGGGGGGGGGAACGGTATTTTTTTTTACATTTTTCATCATAAGTCGAAAACTATGCGGCCTAAGAAAAAAGAAAAAAATGTTTTGAAATGTGCAAACAGCGTTCTTTCATATGATACCCCACACGCCCTAGTCACTTCACTTAAAATTTTTAAGACCCCTTTTCAGTCCCTGTTGTGAAAAAAATATTAATTTTATTATTTCTTTCTTATTTGCAAAATAGTTGGGCAAATGTCATCTTAAACTATTCCAAATTTCAAGTTGATACCATTAGTAGTTCTCGAGATATCCAGCTGTGACAGACAGACAGACTGAGTCACACCATAAGGGTTCCTTTTTTACCATTTTGGTACGGAACCCTAAAAACGGGCGAAAAGAAAATAACATTAAATTGTAACTATTGTAGCAAATTTATACTTAATAATAACTTAAATAAATAAGTAGTTAGAAATCAGTAAGTAATTGGTTGAAAATTCTAAAACATCGTTTTAAAAATAACAAGAAAATTGATGAAATTGAAGAAAATGATACACATCCTATATTTATCAAAAAAGTATTGTAAATTACACGGCGATCAGTATCACATTTGTCAAAAAAAAAGATCATAAGTAGAATAGGTACGTCTTATTAAAAAATCCTACAAATCAAATTTCAAATATGATATTTCACAATGAGCCGTATGAAAGTAATATTGGTACAGTCGATAGCACATCAGACTATACATAGACCGTCTTTATGCAAAACGTAATAAAATCAGTTTTCCCAGTTGAACTGTTTAACTTAACGTGTTGTCGCGTGTACAATCTTCACAAGATGGGATATTGTGATAAGCAAATAAGCACACAAAGGTAATAAGCATTCTGAATATAAATCAGAACATTCTTTGCAAATATCGTAATGAAATCGGGCGAATGAAAAGAAAAAATTAAGGGGAAGCGCTTTCCTTGCGAGGAAAAGCGAGAAAGAGAAAAACCAAGCTTTTTACATCTTGAGAATAACACGTTCAGAGAATTCTACTACTATAAATGAATTAATCATTTGTTTATTTATTACACAACGATAGCTTTATATCACTTTGAAAACACTGTATAATTGCGAAAGTCCGTTTATTTGTTTGTTTGTTACGCTTTCACGTTTTAACTACTACTGAACCAATCATCATGAAATTTTACACACATGGTGCCAGGCGTACAGAAAAAAGCATGTACCTTTCATCTCGAAAAAGTAATGTTTCCGAAGGATTGCAAAAAACTTTCCACGCAAGCGAAGTCTAGTTATATTGATAATTCTGTTTCCAATTTTCCATTATAACTTAAGCTCTAATTTTTTTTTTTTTTTAATTTTATCTTATAACGTTTTTACATATCTTTTATGCATGATATTAAAATTATTGTCTAAGACAATAGTGATAGTAGTATAAGACAATAATTGTAAGCTTTAAAAATAAAATTAAATCTATTGTACAAATAAATCAAATCACGCCCATAAAGTGGTGTCAGATCACCAGAATTCATGTTCTTAATATGGATTTTTGAATAGTACCTATTATTGTAATTTATTATGTATTTATTACATTTGTAAATCTGTCAAAACTTTTCGCCAAATTCATGTTGTTAAAAATATTATTATATTATTAACTGCGATACTCTAACCCTTAAAGGAACACCTAAGCAAAATCTCCGGCAACATCTAAACCCATCGCTACTCGTCATAATTCGGGGCGAACGCGAATAAAGATACTTTTTATCTAACACAGCCGTAGAATTTCCCCCGAGTCTTCAATGTTTTTTATTATTTCCATCAGATAAGTGTGAGGGCGAATTGTGTGATTTCGATCGCGTGATATTGTTTAATTTTAATATTTTCTTGGTAAATCTTTTAGCATTACAATATTTTAGAATAAAATTACTAATTTTAAGAAAAGTTTTTTATTAATTAACGACTCATTTTTTTCTTTACAAACTAGTCACCCGAATTTTACTAGGCAGTTTTTTGGCCATTTATGAATATAACCGGCTTCAAAAAAGAAGGAAGTTATATTTTAATGTCAAATAAGGTACACCCTTGACGATCTCATGTGTTGTGTTTTTTTTTTATCGGAAACTGTAAAGTAAAATGATTCGAAAACAGCTTTGTATGTTGTTAATGTAGCACTTAAAATGTAAAATTAAACATAACTTTACCAACATAATCAAATTAAGTACAATACCTAAGAATCTCTACCTTCACTTCAAAATTTGTCAGATTCAAAAAACACAACTTGAACAAGACAAAAATTGTCATTAAACACGCCCTATACTAGAGAAGTGACAAATCCTGAATCCGTCAAGTTCTCATCATTTCCATTAATTAATACAATCGCACGAACGCGCCGGGTTTTCCACTCAGCTCCAAAGATCAGTGACACCACTCCGCTTTTCCATAAATAAGAAAAAAGATTAAGGGTAAAAAGTCCAAAAATCTCGCATCCACTCCGAGTTAATGATACGGCACGGTGGGTGGAGAGAAACAAAGGTTTGGAACCGTATTACACCGAAATGTAAGCTGCGATAAACTTCTTACTGTTAGTAAAGAAGGTTCTTTCGTGGTCCCTCAGAACTATCCAATTTAGCTTTGTTGATCAATTTGACATAGCACGTTCAATGTCTTCCCCGAGTAAGATACAAAAATAAATAATATCGGTTTTATTACAAAACATTTTTAAACACTGTTTAACTTCGACAGTGTTTAAATGTGATGTTATCTCTTTCAAACAATATTGTCAAAAAAGTGACAGCATCACATTTAAACAGTGTCAAAGTAAACAGTGTTTAAAAATTGTTTGTAGCAAGACCGAATATTTTTTGTCGTAGTTACGGAATGTCAATCATCATCACGAAAATAAAATGATAGTAACAAAATCTTATTAAAAATGGCCGTCTATCGAAAAATAATAATGATTTTTAATTAATTTATCATCGAGACTACTACCATTTTATATTTTCACTTTTTATTTTTAGGGAATGATTGAAATGTTTGCTAATAATGGTTAAAATCCATAAGTCATTGTATAGCATTTTGTAAGACCATTGTTTTTGTAAGAAAAAACAATGGTCTTACAAAATGCTATTCTTTGTGTGCCACAACACAATATGTGCTATCTTCTGCATGTTTTTTATACCCGAATGGCTCTCCGCCTATAAAAAAACATTATTTTCATGACAGGATCACGCGAAGGTTCGGCAGTAATTTTCATTAAGTTTACCAACAATCGCGACTGTGTAACATCACCCGCCAAAAACCCAAGTCGCGGCTTGAGACTCTTGGAGATGTCTCGATTTTTTCTCGTCTATTTTCGATCCCGTGGCCACAAAACGTCTGGCTCAGCTTCCTTTCCTGCAACCACTACATCGGTCCAGAGGAATCTTGCTTTTATTGCAGCCTGAAGACCCTTGAAGATTTCTTTGCAAGTGACGTTAGAGCTTAAGACTGAATTTTTTAAGACCTTTTAAGACTTTGTCATCAATTTTTTATTTTATGCTTACATGTGACGTTGTTGAGATAAATTCTTTTACATGAGATTAGGATATAACTTCAATCTTGACAATAAATACCAATAAATTAATAGTAAAAACAAGTATTAAAGATAACTAGCGGCGTGGTTTCCGTTCCCGGAGTAATATCGGGATAAAAAGTATTCTATATTTTAATTCGGTTTATCTACTTTCTGTGTGCCAAATTTCAACCAAATCCGTTGAGTAGTTTTTGCGTGATTGAGGAACAAACATCCAAACCCACAAACTTTCACATTTATAATATTAGTAGGATAATAGTATAGGTTTGTAGCAAAATTTTTAGATGTGTGTTTCTTTTTAATTTCTGACAAAACCCACCCACCACAATTCTGAATTCAGTAAAATACTGATTACTTAATTCAGAATTAAACTTATGATTACTCAAATCAATATGCAGGACAGACGAGTATGATTAGGGCATTTAGGTTCACCGATAAGATGCGGATAACCAAAGAACGATTTAAATCTTTGAGGATAACTTTTTTCATAAACATGTCAAAGTACTATATACCAAACGACTGTACATTCTTTACAAAATTTTTTTTTTTACAAAATAGGACTAAACAAATCCGCGCCAAACATAATGGTATCCCGACACGATGTATAATATCTAAATATTCCACAAGCAATTACGTTTCGCATCATCTTTCTGCCTCACGAGATCTCCATTACATCGGAAGGACCCTTTTGACATGTTTTTATTTTTTTCATAAAACCTTTTTTCTTTCGCCGTCTCCTTTTTCCGTTCTGCCAGTTGATTGCTCTAAACACTTCTTTGCTTCGACGTAATTCTTATTTTATAAGTAATAAGACATAAATTCGAATAGCAAAATGAGAGAGGATCTTCCCACAATGGAATGGCATTTTCTTTTTAATCCCTATCTTGGAAAAGTACCCTGTTTTAGATATGTTGGTACCTATTCAAATGAGACAGGTGTATTAATGTACTGGTTTATTTATGTCATGCTATCTATTTAATTTTTCTGTGGGAGTTTTGAGGATATTACACATTTTTCAGCATACTAATTGATTCTCCCATTACATTAATACAAGTGGCGTTTCTTTTGTTGTGTAAAAATAAAAATAAAACTCTTGCAGTCGGGTAAAAAGGTTATTGTTAATTTTTAGAAGTGAAAACTTCTTTAGCGTCGTTGTACGCTTTTTTGTAATAGGGAAAAAATGCTAAACTCGTGTCAGTAAGAATCACGTGACTCTGACCGAAAATTCGTAAGACGGATGTGACGGATGGAGAGTAGACAGCCGGCGGCGCAAGTATCCCTCTCTCTTTCTACGGAGTGCGGTGAAAATGGCAATACTTGTGTCACCATAGCAACGCGCTAATTTTTTAATTCAATGTCAAAACTCAAGATTTTCTGTCAAGCTATGGATAAGACCATAGAAATAGAATGTCAAAGAACAACAATGTCAATAAACAGGTGATCCGAAAACGAATGCATACATTTTATATGAGATACGAAAAAAATTACTTAGATTCATAAATTCATATGGAATTTTATTCTGAAATAAATGATAATAATAATAATAAAATATGACTATATGGCAAAGGAAATTAATAAACTATGTTCCATACTGTTTTCTTCGTCGATAAACGAATAAATGTAGAGAAATTTGTGGCAATATCTTATTTACCTGTGAAAAGTGTGATTACTTGGATTGTTTCTTTTTGTTACATCACAATTACTTAGAGCATAAGACACCATGGCTCCACGATACCTTTATTTTAAATTCTAATTAAGATTAACAAATATTTTAAACAAAATGTGATTGCTCATTTGCTAGGCGGGACGCTAGGGGCTCTTACTGTGCAAAATGTTGGCACATGTCACTTGATCCTTTGTCTCTTTTTTACATAGACCGTATGTCCGTATGATGTTAACTTCTCTTTTCCACGCTTTGTTGGTCTTCTTGAGCGCAGCGAAAATTTTTCTATGTCTATGGATAAGACATTCGTACAATACTGTTCTGTATTCGTAAATTCAAAAGCAGAGTAAATTTGTAAGACGGCAATTCGTGCAAAATTATTCCTTAACCATTCCAAAATATCAAAAATGCACAACGATAATATTCAAATTTTCACTTCTGCCGGCACTCCCGGAGTGCAACCCGATTTTTTTTCATTTAAAATAACTACTAACTTACATATTTTAAAAACAAATATTTTACTCTATTTTGTCAGAATAGTTATACTTAAGTTTGTAAAGTAGATGAAATTTTAAGCATTTTTTTTGTTCGAACAAATACACGTAAACATAAGTAAGTTGATCCGAAATTACATAACCTAAAAACGCAAAAACAAATCTCATGTCAATAGCTTGCTCGTCTTTTCTTTTTTTTATTATGAATATTTATGCCGTCGAAGCGAAAAAGATACGATGAAAAGAAAAAGAAAAAACATGAAGGACCCAACACACTTCACAAAAAGGTACCCTCTCTCTCGAGAAAATACTTTTTGACGGATGACAAAACGTAAAAGATTATGAAAATGAAAACTCTCGTTTTCTGTGCATTTAATATTTGTGAGTGTTAACGGTGTTTTAATATTTATGGCTTCTAATATGGCGTAAGTAATGGATCTATTCTTGTATTTCGGTACAAAAAAAGGGATGGTAGTACAATTTTTTTTTTTGCGAAAATTCGTCATATGATTTTGTTTTCTTTTGAAAATATTCTTACATTAAACTAATAGATCATTTCTCATTATTTTGAAAGATAAGGAGCTCAATGGCAGAGTGGTTTAGCGCCTGACCCAGCGATTGCGCAGGTAAAGCAACTTTCGCAAGGGTCGGTCATGGGATGGGTGACCAAAGTTTTATTATCTCGAGCTCCTGTATTTGTTAACACCCACTAATCCACATTGGGCCCGCGTAGTGGGTTACGGCCCATACTCACACATAAGGAAGGTCTGTGCCCCAACAATGGGGACGCTAAAATGACTGATGGTTATTTTGCTAGATAGAACTACGCGCAATATAATTTACCATAAAACAAAGGAATCGTAGTTGATATTGTATCATAAAGTTTGTATTTCAATGCATAGCATAATTTCTGCTTCAAACTAAAGTCATCTATTCCTGTATCATATTTCGCAATGCGTACTACGCCACTTAATTTCTCAACCGTACGTTACAACCCTGTCACAGTGTTTGTTACGCGTTGTTTATGACAATTTGAAGCTAAATCGACGTCGGTTAATTAGACAAAGGTCCATGTGTTTACTGCGTATAATTCTGTCATTTTGTAATGGTGTGCGTTTCAGTGATCACAGTGCAAATATAGTCAGAAGTATTTGTACATTGTAAAACTTTTAATATAATCCTTATGCCGGCTGTTTTTTTTTGCGAAGCGCGAGCGTAGCGTCTCTGTTTCAGTTTGGGCAAAAATACTTTTGCTGTCCGTCTGTTCTACTCTACAGGTAATTTCTCAACCGATTCTCGTAAAATTTTGTGAGCAGGCGGGTTCAATAATTATATAGATTTTTAATCGATTCAGTTTTTCGATTTCTCAAAATAGCGGAGATATGTTAAAGCGAGGTCTGCACCGAGCCACTAATTTATCTGTTTAAGATAGGATCTTTTTAGTTTAGTTCCAAAAATATTTGAATTATCCGTCAGGTTATAATAACAGTAATATACTTACCCACTAATTGTCTCATTTCAAAATCTGTCGCAATCGCTTTCATTTGACAGAACATTGATTGATACTTCTTTTTGGCAGAAATAAAAACTTACCAAAAAATGCAGCAATGTGTCACATCCATCTGTCAAATGAAAGCAAATTGCAATTTGAAATTAGACAATTAGCGCCATCGCACACGGGGGACTTTTGTCTCCGCAACTATTTTGTCTCTCACATGGTTTGTATGAAAAGTTGCAGACGACCGCGTCGCTTCGTGTGCGCGCTTCCATATAAACCCGTGGACTTGAGACAGAGACAAAACAGTTGCAGGGCGACTAAGTTGCCCGTGTGCGATAGCGCTTAGCCCCCTGGTGACTAAAACAAAACAATTTTTTTTCATAAGACAGGTTTTTATAAAAGGCTGATTTTATTGCACTTTTACAGAAGTTAACATACTTGAATCACACAAACTATGACGTCAGTTTATATGAAGCTCCCCGCTGTGAATCAGTAGAGCCCAGAATAGAATGCACTGTGTGCTAATAAGGCGTGTATTTACTGAAGACCCGACAAATCAAGTATACCTACTCCAATAAAAGCTAAAATTAAGTTGGTTGGTGGTAGGGCTTATTTCAAGTCCACCTGGCTAGCTACCACAATCTTACCTAAGTCTGACGCCAAAACAACAATTTAAAAATTGTTGTGTTCCGGCAGTCATCATATCGTATGGCCGACTGCGTCATCATCCTAAACCTCCAGTTATAAGTCTCTCAGCCACTCCTCGGCCGCAGGCGTCAGTTTGTGAAGCTCCCTCAAACCACCACCGGGGAAGCGGTACAGTGGGCAGTCATCTACGATGTGTTGTAGGGTTTGGTATGAGGCCCCGCATTCACAGGGGGTGGAACCTGGTCAAGAACTACCTCCATGCGGTCAACCTTTTTTATTATTTTTTATAATAGTGAGGTAGATACATTTTTTACGTATACCATATCTGGTATGCTGGGCTCGGTCAGTTAGCAGGAAACCACTTCTGGTCTGTCTCCCGCCGCCCCTGGGTCTCCCGTCGAGCTTGAATAATAAGCTCGGCAGGGGATCCGGGGAGTTCTAACCTCTTCCCGGAGTGGGGAGAGGGAGCGCGGTCCACCCTGGGCAACGGATTAGCTCTCGTGCGAAACCCGGCCAAATGCTTTTGACCCTTACTGGCTCACCGGACTGTTCCCTGAGTAATCTGAGAATCTCCCGGTGATTTCTACTGCAATAACACCATGCATCCTAAAAACAACAGCTTTCTTCCGACAGTTAGATGTAAGATAGCCAGTTCCTCAGTGATGAGGATTCCGGGTGTAGTGCGCTTACACTTTCGGCCTTATCGTCACTTAACATCAGGTGAGGTGAAGCCAAGCACTATCTCGTAGTGGATAAAAAAATCCAAGATAAGGCACAATTGAAATTAGGGAGAGTTGATGAGCTAAATTCCTTTTTATCAATAAAAACTTTACATTTTTAATTAGTTTCTTGTATCTCAAAAATATGTTACACATGGGGTATTTATACATGGTTCGATTTTCCGGGCGACTTGCTAAGCGAATTTAGTCGACTAGGGCTTTTATCGACAATTGAACCCAAACCTAATTTAATGAAGTGGCGATTCAATTTTACAAGCGATTGTAAAAAAACCCTATTTAACGCAAGTCGCCTGGAAAATTGATCCCTGTAAATGCCCCATTATTGGTTAGCCTTTGCACTGTGACTGAGGACCTTTATTAATATAAAGGACCTCTCTCTCTCAAAATAATTATCGAAAAACTAATGCACCTATATAGCCTCAGATACTGTGATTATGCTACTTATAATAAACTAGCGGCCGCCCGCGACTTCGTCTGCGTGGAAAGTTTTTTTGCTATCCCTCGGGAACAATAGTTTTTTTCGGGATGAAAGGTACCCTATGTCCTTCTCTGTACCCCTGACAATGTATATGCAAAATTTCATGATGATCGGTTCAGTAGTTAAGACGTGAAGGCGTAACAAATAAACAAACAAACAAACAAACGGACTTTCGCATTTAGGCATTTACGCAGTAAGGAATATTAGTAAGGATGGGTTTGGATGTTTGGATATTTGTTCCACAATCACGCAAAAGCGGCTGAACAGATTTGGATGAAATTTGATACACAGATAGTTTATAGCCTGGATTAAAACATAGAATACTTTTTATCCCGGTCAAAGGTTCCCTAGGGAGTTTCTCAATGTCCACGCGGACGAAGTCGCGGGCGAAAGCTAGTTATAGTAGTATAAGGATGAGTTTAACGACAGTATTTTTATTGTGTCTGATTCCTAAACAGTTGAAATTATCAAAGGTTATTATTTCAGTGATTCAGTAATAAAAGTCATCAATCTCTGGCTAGTGCCGATAATCCTGAAAATAAGATCCTTTCATCACGACGTTATTTCAGCTGCTTCATTCGTGTTTATGGCAGCAAACATTCCACTTTTGTTATAGCCTCAACGTTTAATTAACACATTTATTTGTTTGGTTTAATTTTATAAGTAAAATGAATATTAGTGCTTTAAGGAAAGTTAATGCTAAAAAACTATGAAGATTTGTGTCAGAAATTATTGATCCAGATAATAATTATATCGGGTCATTTTGAACTTACCATCCAAATTTTAAGGATGTGTCCTGTCCATGAAACTAAACAACTTTCTTTAAGAAACATGTGTCAAATTTCGCCAGAAAATTTTGGTCATCTCATACTAAATTGATCACGTGATCTCTTTGATTTGTATGGAAAGTTGATTTTTATTTTACATATTTGACCATGTGTTCCTTAGAGAAAATTGTTTAGTTTAATGGACTGAACACATCCTCAAAATTTGGATGGTAAGTTCGAAATGACCCTGTATAAGCATTTATTTATGTATCGCTTTCTTGAAACTGTAAATTCTAAATGTTTTGTGCGCGCATCAAGCAAAAACCGCCGGACGGATTTTGATGGGCTTTTCATAGTTTAGTAGCTTGTGGTCTTACTTAAAATCTAAGCCATGTTTCTAATACGGGGGTCATTTAAACTGGTCGTCATATTTTTATATACAGGGTTGTTTGCAAAACACCAATAACCTCGCAGACACCATCACCCAACAACATATTTTGTTCTTAGTTAGATTTTTCCGAAAACGGACAAAAAAAAAAAACGCTTTTCATACAAAACCCGATCAGCTTGTGGGTGTTTTACAAATAACCCTGTATAGTATTTACCTAGGTCTCAAAAGCTAAATACAATCAACGGCTAGTTTTTATTGACCGAGCTAGCGCGAAGCGAGAGCGAAGCGTCTCTGTTTCAGCTTGTGCAAAATATTTTCGTATGTCCAATCGGCTGTCCGTCTGTTCTCCTCTACAGGGTCGCATTTCTCAACCGATTCTCTTGAAATTTTGTGAGCAGGTTAGAATTTCTTTTTGTCGATTCAGGTTTTAGAAATTTGTTAAAATTGCGGATACAATGTTAAGCGAGGTCTACAGCTCACAGAGCCACTAGTTTTAATAAAATAAAGGAATCAATAATCAACATTTATGGGATCATTATTAATTTTATGTTTCGTCATTCACGAGATCCATCCAATAAGGCGTAAACCATCGCCCTCTGGTTTTGTGGCCCAATTAATTTGGTACTAAATACTGGAATAACTTTTATTTTATTTGAGCGTTGAGCTACTGAGTTAAAGTCAATAGGGTGGTGATCTGGCGTCGAGTGGAAGCGGCTTTTGATAATTTGTAAAGTAAAGATTTACAAATTATCAAAAGCCTCATCACCAAAATTAAGAAAAGAAATAGCGACCCACATTCGCCCAACGAGTGTCAGTCTCTCGTAGTATTTTTTAGGAGACTAAACTCCATTACAATTATTGTGGATTGTGGAATTATACTGGGTGTTTTTTTATTCACTCTCCAAATTTTAAAGATGTGTTCAGTCCGTGAAACGGAATAACTTTATCTAAGAAACTAGGGCCAAATCTTAGATTCCAAATATGTAAAAAATTACTTACCTTACCACACAAATCAAAGAGATCAGTGATCAATCTATTAAGGCTCGGTTATGCAAAATCATTTGTCTTTGTCTTTTTCTTTACGTGTATGGAGTATGGAAAATAACCTCACTTCTGCACTCTATTGCAAAAAAAATCTTTCTTATTTGCAAAATAATTGGGCAAACGACATCTAAAATTGTACCAAATTTCAAGTTGATAGCATTAGTAGTTCTTGAGATATCCAGGCATCCAGCTGTGACAGACGGACAGAGTTGCACCATAAGGATCCCTTTTACCATTTTGTACGGAACCCTAAAAAGTAGGAACGTTGATACTGAATCCGATAAATATTGTAACATCTAAGTACCATTAAATTCCTCATTATATTACACATTGATACAACATCAGTAGGTAACTTGAGGACCAGAAATACTCTCCGTTGATGGCACTGCGCCAACGTGCGTACGCGCAAGTTATGAATAATTCTGTCCCGCGATCGTTGAGTGATAAATCGATGGATTCTGCCATCGTTTCCGCTATCCTTGCTGTTTTTATAATAGCTGTTACAATAGTATAGTACCTATTGTCTGTGCTGTTACGTTATTAGTAAGGTATTTAATGTAGTACCTACTCGTACTTTGGGTAAATACTGCATCTTTAGGTAACGTACTTATTTAATATGATCAATATTAAAAACACTAATTTTATTATATTTATCTTGAACGCCTTATTGTTAAAAAAGTAAAATAGAATCATGAGATTTATAAACTGTATATAAGGTAGGTGTGATCGTACTCTTTACAAAATTTACAAAAAAGGCCAATTGTAGGTATCATCAATAGGTATTTTTTTTTTTGTAAACCGAGATCTCTCGAAAGCCATTTAATCAGCACTTTCTATTTTATGAAAGAATTAACAACAGAATTGACATTCATGCTAGAAGAACTATTAAACTAAGGAGAGATGGAACTCAAACAAAACGCCTGATCATTTCGAATAGCAATTCATCGTAACGACTACTTTGTATTTTATTCTACAGGGGCAGTTTGGTTTATTTTTATACGATTGAATTTACGGTTTCTTCCGGATAAGTTACATTACGGATAAATAATTTGACAGATTATTATAGAAATTCTGCTACATTTCAAAATTAAACAGAAAAGGGAGGTGATATCCGAAACTTTTACTAATTGCTTCAATGGTTGGTTGCAATTGTAAGTTGTACCCAAATAAGTATTCGGTATACCTTTAGGTAGGTCTTGTGATGTAAGTACTTGTAATGAAAAGTTCTACTTATGTTTATTATTTGTCATTATTATAAGTATGTAGGTAATGCATCATTGTAAATATTCATAACTTTGTTACTTTAAAGTTTAAGTAAACAACCTGCCTTCTCTATCACTTCACAAAGTACATTTTTATGATTCATCTATTTTTCATGGAAACCACCAAAACCACGTTGCATGGTATTGAATTTACTTATCTAGAATATTCTAGAAAATTTTAACTAAAATAATAATTAAATTGAGGTCGAAAGCCAGATATTTAAATCATAAATTCGTTTTATTAATACCAATTGTATTAATAAATTATGTTTCCGCTACACCTATCATCGTATATTTTAAATAAATTTTATATTTATTGCGCATTATTTTAATTACAGAAACCACAATTATGTATTATTATCGCGTTTTATTATTTTGTGGTTGAATAATAATAACGACGCACTTGTCAAAAATTTGTGGTAAGTATTATGTTATTTTCAGTTATATCGATCAGTAGTTTTGTCAATATTTACGTAGCTTGCAATAATTGTGCAATTCGTACTAAGTAAGTATATGTTTTTCTACGTCACAAAGGAGAGCAAAAATACTTCGCCACTCGTCATTGAAAAACGATAATGAACTCTATAATCGAAACATAGAATTGGTATAGATTAGTCATTTTAAAAGTCTTATACTTCCCCTTTTTATTATACTATATCTATGTTATACTTAGTAGCTATAGTTTACGAAGACTTATGTCAAATCTATAAATTCTTAGATAGCGAAGTTCATTAGCGTATTTTCAAATGTGTTTATTAGATCACATTTGACACTTCATCAAAATTCAACAACGTAACCTTTTAACGGCGGGTCTGTGATGTGACATTGGCTTGAGGGCTGTTTTTTTTATTTGGGTTTTAACGCACTGACGTCCATTATACAAGTACGCTGGACAGGCGTCTCCTGTCATTTGTTCCGATTTGAAAAACGCCATATTGGCGCTGAGAGTAGTTAATTCTACTATGACAGTAGTGAGTGTACTTGGAACTAATTAGTTCCAAGTACACTCACTACTGCCATAGTATAGAATTTACTGCTCTCAGCGCCAAGATCCACCCGTGGAGCCTCGTCGGTGGATAGTAGAGGAATGAGCGAATATGGCGATTTTCAAATCGGCACAAAAAAATGCTGTCATTTCATGACATTAGCCTGTCCAGCGTACTTTGTATAATGGACGTCAGTGGTTTAACGGCACTGAGTTATAACTGTCATGTTTGGTAGAAAAACGAACGCATCACGAAAACCGGGCGAGTGACTCGCCTGCTAAATTTGAATTTGTCCCGTTCTGTAAGTTACGGATTTCAGGGGGCAATAAATCCCAACTATCCCCCCCTCTGGATACGTGCCTGAGCTACCAGTAAAACAACAAATATCAAATCTACTCACCACATCTGCATCCAGTTCTGAATCTTCTGTAACACCATCAGCAACATCCGTCCCCCCCTTATCCCGCCAATGTTTCTCGCTCGTCACCGAAAAGGTAAAAGCCCTTTCTCTCCTCGGACTTAGTAACACCCCAGCTGGAGTCCTAGGGCTCCCATACCCGAATATCTCCAAGTTTCTGGTGGAGAACGGGTCGTTCCCGTTGTCCGTTCTGGGGCTGATGAATACGTCATCTTCTAAGTCGGAGTCGAGGGTTATCGTGAGTGGGGGGGAGGAGGCGGATCTTCGGCAGTGATGCGGCTGGATTTGGGGTCGATCGACGTCTGATTCGGAGTACGGGCGATCTGGGAAAGGAAAAAATACGTTTAGTGTTTTTCATTTTAGTGATTACACTCCGACAGAATATTATAAAAAATGAGGTACTTCTTCTAATCATTGTTACTTAAATTTTTATTTAACATTTAAAGTCATAAAAGTAACGCAGTAGTCGACTATCCAAGGACTCCAAGCAAGATCCATCGCATAATAGCGGGTTCACACGAAGCGATTTTAGTTGTTTAACTGCTAAATCGCTTGCGATTTAAACCGTCTAAACGGGTATGTATTAAAATACCGACAATTCATAACACATCGACCGCAATATCGACGTGTAATACACCTATTTTCAAAATACCGAAAATCCTAAATGTCGATATCCGATAGATCGAAACTTGAAAGATCGATTATTAAATGACCGATAGTTCAAAATCCCGAAAGTTAAAATGCCGATAGTTCGAAATCCCGAAAGTCTGTTTAGGTATATTAGGTGCGACGACGATTGAGCGTAGCGAGCGAGGAGGAGGATAAGTTCCATTGCGTCCAACAAAGCACGAGCTGAGCAAGCGAAGCGAGCGTGCCGCGGCAGCGGCCGGCGAAATGCCAGAACCGACCTGCTGGCGTTTAACCCTCAGTTAACCTGTTTCGGTTTTTTAAACTTCGGTATTTTATTCTTCGGGATTTAGACTTTTATGTAAAATGTCCTTTCGTGATTTTAAACTTTCGGCCAAACAACCATTCGACCTTTTAATTTTTGGTCTTTCGTCCATAGGTCTTGTAAAATTCGGTCTTTTTAACTTCGGCATTGTAATGCATACCCGTCTAAACGTTCAAATTGCAAACGATTGCGTACCTTTTTTGTTGTTCGATTATAACTGATCAACTAAAATCGCCTCGTGTGAACCCGGTGTAAGGTTATGATCTATATTTAAATATTTTTCATAATATTTCCAATAGATGATCGAAGTATTTCAACTTCAAGTTATTTGTTTACGTTTGTCACCAATTTCATCGTGAAAAAATTGTATACAAACAATTATAAAAGTTTTTTTTATTTATTCTAATATCATTGTATACAAAATTGTTATTCATTTCTATTTGACGTAAAACTGATAAAATAATAGTTAAACCTTAGAGTAACAGTAACATGCAACCTCTTTACGCCAGCTGGCCGTTAACTTGACCCGTAAAAAAGATAAAAGTCAATGTGTCGCAGTAAATCAAAACGTTTATTAGCAGTTTCGCCTACGATCTGCGCTGCGCAGACGCACGCGTGGGCTGTGCAGTGTGCAAGCAGACTGCATGTTTTGATTATTTTAGTGGTGTACGCAAAATGTACCATTTAAAGTCAAAGTAAAAAATGGCTTTATTCAAATAAATTTGATTTTAAGTACTTTTGAATCGTCTATATTTTCCTACCACCCGTTCCAGACTTTTTTAACTAACAAGAAAAACGGGCGCAAGAAACTTATCACTAAGCAATAAGTAACGATATTAAAAAATCGGTACCAGATAATTATAACATTTATAAATATCAATCAGTCAAAATATTTTTTTTGTATTTTGTAGTAGGTAAGTAATCAGTCATTAAAAAAAATCGGGTGCACTCTGGTTGTGCATTTTTGATATTTTGGAATGGTTAGGAAATAATTTTGCACTAATTTCCGTCTTACGAATTTACTCTGCATTTGAATTTACGAATACAGAACAGTATTGTACGAAAGTCTTATCCATAGCTTGACAGAAAATCTAGAGTTTTGACATTGAATTAAAAAATTAACGCGTTGCTATGGTGACACAAGTGTTTACGTCTTGAAATGACGCGCCGCCATTTTCGCCGCACCCCGTAGAAAGAGAGGGGGATACTTCCACCGCCAGCTGTCTACTCTCCATCCGTCACATTCGTCTTACAAATTTTCGATCAGGGTCACGTGATTCTTACTGACGCGAGTTTAACATTTTTTTCCCCATTACAAAAAAGCGTACAACGCCGCTAAAGAAGTTTTCACTTCAAAAATTGTCAAACAATAATATAGTGTTCGATTCTTAATATACAAACATGTAACAGAATTAATGGCTAAACCATTTTACAACGAGACCAACTCTGGAATCGTGAAAAAAAAACCGGCTGTTTCATACATTCATAATAACGACAGAGGACAAAGTTGTAATGACTTATAGAAGGTATCAGTGGACATTAATATAGATTATTAGGGTTATAAACGCATATCTATCCTGGTCTCAGAAAGTTACAAATAAATAAGTTTTGCAACGAGTCAGAAACGCAAGCTTTTGCAACTAATTAAGATGGGAAAAGGTGCTGGAAAAAAGAACTTTGGTCATAGGAATAAGACATGGTTGCAAAACTTTTGGGAGTGGACGGGAATAACCGAATGTTACCGAACTCTTTCGCTTTGCTAAGAACAAGTCTGAATATGCAAGAAACGAGGGTGGTAGACGGACAATGAATGAAAATTTCATTGGTAAGTTATATTAAAAATGATTCGCAAAGGAAATTATAATATAGTCAAAACAAAGTTGACAAATATCAACAAAAAGTCTGGTGGTCAGAACAAAGCAAAGTAATTTGTTATCAAGCGAATCGATGGGCCGTGTACCAGGATAGCAGCCGACTTGAAGAGCTTATGGCCACAGTTCTTTAATGTACAAGTAAGTCGCATTCAATTTAAATAAAATATTTAAAAAAATCCATACAAAATTTGGTTCATTCAAGTTTGATTTCCCATCGTAGTTCTCGTCGTAACAGGTAGTAAATATTTTGAAGGTTCGTACAAACAGTTACTAACTTTGTATTCAAAAGTATTTTTTTTACCATTACATGTTCAAAATCAGTATCTCCCAAAACATGATTTATACACTATAATCACCAATGCTGGGTCACATTTTGATGAATAGATATCACGGGCCCAATCTGGATTGGTGAGTGTTGTGTTAACGACCGTAAATACAGCCGATCCAAACGATATAACTTGCCATCAAAAACACGAAGAATCTCGAATAAAAAATATTTTGGTCACCCATCAGTTTACAGACCTACATCTAAAGTGATCATAGGCCGAATGCGCTAAAATACTGTACCATGTTCTGGCTTCTGTTAAAAATATTATTATTCAATTAAACTTGTATTACTGCTTTCAAAATTAAACTGTGTCTAAAAGAAACACAAATTAATAAAATCATGGACGGCACAGAACTGGTTTCAGCACACGTGCACAGACCGGCCACCGATCAAGCGGGACGGGTGCTTGCTCTCTCGCTCTAAAGTGCATCATGAAGGTTAGTATGGATAGGACAGTTAGCGCTCAAAATCTTGGTTGCCTAAAATCGGTGCAGTCCCAGCTAGCAAAAATGTGATAATAGGCCATCTTTTATCACTAAGTAGTCATATTAATATCGTATATAAGTAACGCTTATCACTGCTAGTTGTATATCTGTGTTTGAAACACTTATTAGCTGTATAAGGATATACAGCTAAATTGTCGTATTAACCTATCACATAAACGTTTACTCAGCTGCTTTATACAACATATATAACACAGCTACAAATTGATACTCCTTAACTTGATTATGGAGCAACTATGTTGTATAGTAAGATTTATGATGCTATTAAAACACTTGTGCTAAATAAATGATAAGGGAATCCTAATAGCACTCATAAGTTGTAATGAAGCTTTGTGCGTGCTCATATATCACCAAAATATTATTTATCGTAATGGCCGCCCTATGTTGTATATCGTCTGAGTAGCAGCAACACTAACACTAATTAATCATATATTGGTATCTTCACAAATAATTTGATAAATTAAATCAATTTTATTATTAAATACTACGAATTTGAGGGGGGCACTAAAAAAACAATAACATTATGCTACTAATTTAACAATAGAATTGCAAGCGCATGTGAAATCGCACTAACACTAATCTTTTTTACACACATAAATTGGATAATAAAAATGGAGCACATGATGGTGATATAAAAATATTACTTAACGAAATATACCTATGAATATTTAGCTTTCTGATAAAATAATCAGTAACGCGTTCAATTATTCACGTTATTCAAACAGTGTTATTATAGAATCACAATCACTAATATATCACTATATTGTGTTGCAACTGATTCGATGTCACTGATATGTATCTGATTAGTCCTAAGTGGAGCTACAATAGATATACTGTATCACTTTATAGTGATAAAAGTGGGGCCTTTTTCCATTGATAGAAACGTTTCTGTAACACATATGCGACTGTTTATATCACCGATATACAACTAAATTCTGTGTCATTTTGCTAGCTGGGGTATAACTTTAGAAGGTAGAGAAGGGAAGTAAATCAATGATACGCTAGTAATATAATAAGTCTGTGAGATAAATATTATTATGAAAGATTATGAAAGAGAAAAATATCGAAAAAGTTACAGATCATTATATCGAAAACAGGATAAATATACCAGTGGCGAGGGTTGAAATTATGGCAAAGGTAAGCCGCTCTACAAAAAAGTAATGATCTGCATAGTGGATCAGTGGGGTTGGATTTCTAAAAGGTAAGCCGATGGGAATTGGCTTGTATGGACCCTTCGCCACTGAAATATACTGATCACATCATGTTGTGTTTGCACGTAAAAGTTTGTTACATAAGTTGAAAAAGTATTACTTTATTAAAATGTATTGTTGAACACAAATGTTGGCAAACCTAATAAATAAAATAAAATAACTAAGTATATCACTACAAGCATGCCTGAAATGATATTTCCAACATATTATTAATTTATTGGTATAAAAATGTTTATCAACTCTTCTTTAATGATTGGGTGGTTTTTGAAGTAAAAATATTGAATATCCGAGATCAAGAAAATTGGGAAGGTCTTCAAGCAAGTAGAAAGTTTGGGAACTCTATTCATAATTATGATTACGTACAAATAATTACTTAAGTACTGAAATATAATGATTAGGTACCTGGCACGCTTTTGCTATCGCAAATATCTGTAGGCTACGGTGTCGACTAAGGGTCCCCCAGACCTATTATATTATCTGTGCTCAGACCTACCGGTTTCCATTCTTTCCTTTGCTGTTCGGCAATGGACCACCGGCCAAGAGGCTCATTTTCAATCTATCGCATATTTTCAATCTAAGTACATTTCACATATAAGAATGTTCTTATGAGCTTTGTTCCTTAAACGATCGTTATGAAAACACAAAAAAATAGTTCAGATAGGTAATGATAACACCCACAACCCTGTTTACAATTTATATAAATATGCGATCGATTTATTTTTAGCAATCGGAGACCATGTTCAGGATGGCATATCTCCTAGAAGCTTCCTACTTCGCAACCCAGACGATGATATTTGATAACACCAAGCTAATGGCTATCTTTCCAATTTCGTCTGGTCCAAATATGCGATAGATTGAAAATGACCCTGGTTGGCCGGCGGCGGCGGTCTAAACAGCAAGTAGAACAGCAAAGCAAAGAAACGAAACCGGTAGGTCTGGGGTGACCCTTAGGGCACAAAATTTTAAATTTTAGCTTTAATTCCAAGAAAAAATATGCGAATTTAATTATAATACTAGAATAAATTCGACTTACCACCAGATCATTTTGTCAGGTGGGACTTGAACCCGCAACCTTTGGAAGTTTTGTCTGGTTTGGAAATGACTCGATAGCTCAGTTAGATCATCATTGGACCAGACTTCCAAAGATCGTGAGTTTGAGTCCCATCTGACAAAATTATCTGATTTTTCTAGTATATCATTTATTGTATAAAAATAGGTAGCATTGTAAATGCAAACATCACAAATTTAAAAACATGTGTCCACAAGTTTCTTTACAAAAGCTCAGTGATACTCCAACCATTTTTTCTCTCTGCGCATACGCGTACTGCCACGCGTAACACAGGTGGACGAGGTTTGCGCCTATTTTCAATATCCAAAGCTGCATTATTGTTTATTTTAACGTATTTCTCTCTTCGGAATTGTTATGTTGTGTGGGAGTTGGCAATTTGTTTGCTGTTACCTACTTTTGTTGTTGTGATGACTGAATAATGGTTTGGTTTTATCGCTTTTATTAATAAAACAAATGTGGAATTGCTAAAATCTGTAAATAAAGAAGTTGATAGCACCTTCGTCTATTGATATTGCTAATTGTCACCTTCTCTTTGTTTTAATACTAAAACACCGGCCAAGTGCGAGTCAGACTCGCGCACGAAGGGTCCCGTACCAAAAAAACGGCAAAAAAACACTTTTGTTGTATGGGAGCCCCCCTTACATATTTATTTTATTCTGTTTTTAGTATTTGTTGTTCTAGCGGCAACAGAAATACCTTATTGTGAAAATTTCAATTGTCTAGCTATCATGGTTCATGAGATACAGCCTGGTGACAGACAAGCAGACAGACGGACAGCGAAGTTTTAGTAAGTTTTTACCCTTTGGGTACGGAACCCTAAAAACGCAACAAAATCATATGTGCGAGTGTGACTCGGGCACAGAAGATGCTATACTTATATATTGTGATGCCCAAACGACAAAAAAAAAATAAAAAAATCGGACACTCCTTCACAATTTGGATTGTAAAACTTTGCGTCGTGAGTGTGACAAATTTCATTATTCTTATCTTAGTCAATTTCATAGTTTTCGCAAACATGGCCATATTATTTTCGATTGAGTCGACTGAGAAGTATTTTTTTCACAGCATTATATCAGCTGATGATAAAAATGCATTTCATTTTAAATAAACTATTAGATAAACTTTACTTCGTGGATAAATCGGTTCGAAGGCTTAAATAGTTTTCAGTGTAAGCCACTGCTTAACAGAGCACTTGGTTTCAATCATTACTTCATAAATGTAATTACAGTGTTTATGTCAGAGTTGTTGCTACCAATAAGTGTTTTCTCTATAACTCGTTAATAGCACAAATTATATATGTATGTCGTGGACCACTTCGGAGCAATTTCCTTTATTATATTAAAGGTATCTTTATCAATTTTCTAAGGGTTTTCTTATAACTTAATTATTTTCATTAATCCTACATCAAGACCGCGGAATAAATAGACTGTGGTAATAGAATGTGGGCTAAACTGCTATAGATTTCTCCTATTTTCCCCATCGCATCGCAACAATTTATTGTAGGTACCCCTTAAAAAGGTAAACTTTAAAATATTAGCTAAAACATTAAACTTAAAATAAATAAATTAGATCGGTTGTACTAATTTTAGCACTGCACTAACCTTTTTGTGTGACACTTATATAAGTCTATAATTTTGTGAGCTTAATTTATTTTTTGAAAATTTTAGATTTTAGGCATTCACAATGCTATTTTTATATTAAGATAATTATTTTAACTGAAAAAATACTATATAGCTATTTCATCTTAATCGATTGTCTGACATCTGTAAAGGTGTTGCATTCGAATGTTGAAGCTAATTCTTCACATTGATGAAATAACGCTGGCTTGCAGCGTGAACGTAAAAAGTACTAGAAGATTTCGCCGCTCCCACTGGCGACTCGGTAGTATAATTGGTCAGTGCATTGGGCCGGAATCCCAAGGGTGCGAGTACGAGACCTGTCTGAGATGCTACGGGTGATTTGATTTTTTCTAGTATTTTTTCAATTAAAATAATTATCTTAACTTAATTTATTTACTGGTTGGTTTCTTCATTGGATAGGATCACAAGTTGATACATTTACACAGACTATAATTATAACTCGAGTCGTAATAATTTATTAAACTTTTGTGAGCTTATATTATGTACCTATTAGTTAATCACTAACTGATGTAGGTATTGCATAGAATGGACCAAAAATTAATGTTAGACATTAGAATTAAAAGGGAACTATGGTATAAGGCTGCTCTGTCAACAAATAGACATCTAGGTCGTATATTATTTGTTGATAGAGCAGCCTTATACCATGATACGAGTATAATACAGGATCTGTGTAAATGTATATCCACTTGTGAGTTTATCCAACAGCTTCGTTGGATAAAGGCACAAGTGACTTTATCCAAAGTGGTATGAGACGGGTGTGGCGATACAAGTCGGCAGACTGGAATGAGATGCTTCACTTCTTTGCATCCTTCCCATGGCGGCAATGCTGCTTCTCTTCGGAGGATCCGTCGAAGTGCGCTGACGCTGTCACCGAGATCATACTTCGAGGTATGGAATATTACATTCCTTACTCCGATGTTCCATCGGACTGTAAAGCTCGCCCTTGGTTTAATGCTGACTGTCGCAGCGCCGAAGCGCAGAAAGAGTCAGCTTTTTTAGCCTTCGACCACATTGGCCGCATTGGAGCTAAACTTGCTTCCCATCCATCTGGAAGTAGAAAGTTTTGGTCCCTAGCGAAAGCAGCCGAATCAAATTTCTGTCGCCCTTCACTTCCACCACTGCTGAAACCTGACGGATCGCTAGCCCATACTGCGACTGAGAAAGCAAACTTGTTTGCCTCTCTTTTTGCGGAGAATTCGCATCTAGATGTCGGTAACAAAGTTCCACCTTCGATACCTCGTGCTGACTCCTCTATAGGAGATCTTCAGATCCGAAACAAAGAGGCACTTAAAACTCTCCGTACTCTAGACGTGAACAAAGCTAGTGGTCCCGATGGAATCCCAGCAACTGTTCTGCGCAACTGTGCACCTGAACTGTCCCCTGTGTTAACTCGCCTGTACCGCCTCTCACTTGAGACTGGAATAGTACTTCAATCGTGGAAGCTTGCAAATGTGCAGCCTGTGCCCAAAAAGGGTAGCCGTGCCGATCCTTCCAACTATAGGCCGATTTCAGTCACGTCCATACTCTGTAAGACTATGGAACGCGTACTCAACACCAGTCTTTTGGCATACCTTGAGAATAATGATCTCCTTAGTGATCGCCAGTTTGGTTTTCACCGCGGTCGGTCGACTGGAGACCTTTTCGTGTATAAGAATAAGAATAAGAATAAGAATGTTTATTTGCATAATACCATGTACAGACAGAGTTAGAGGGTATTGTCAATGTGGATCAATAGTATTATACCTTATGAATGTAGGCATGCAAATATTTTTAGTGCTAGTATTTATTACAAATTATCAAGAGCGCAAAATAACAATAAAAAATTAATTGATGTCAAATAAGTGATAAATAGTACGTACAAAATTAATAAAAACAATAATATGAATGTCATAGTTCTTTGGATTCTAGATACTCCTTGATTGAATAAAAGTTCTTATCAAGGAGCCAACGCAGTAAGTTATTCTTAAATTTATTTTTGTCTATCGGTAAATCTCTTATGTGTGATGGTAGCTTATTATACAATTTTATTGCCATACAGTATGCATTTTCCCTGAAAAATGCCAGATTACTTTTTGGTATAACGATTTTGTTTTTTCTAGAATCCCGAGCATTTGTCTTAACTTGGCTGACCTTAGTGAAGTAGTCAGGGTGATTTTTTACAAATAAGCACATCTCCGCTATATATATACATGGTAGATTTGGGATTTTATGTTTTTGATATAGTGGTTTACATGACTCCCTGCTACTAATTCCACGTATGTATGCCACCCATCTTTGGAATGAAGCTATTGAGGAACACGGCGAAGCCCTTGCCGTATCGCTCGACATCTCCAAAGCCTTTGATAGGGTCTGGCACGACAGCCTGCTAGGTAAGCTTCCCTTATACGGTATCTCTGTTAGCCTTTGCACTTGGATTGCTGACTTCCTCCGGAATCGTCAAATCCGAGTTGTGGTGGATGGTCAGTCATCGGACCTAAAAGAAATTGATGCAGGTGTCCCGCAAGGATCTGTTCTGTCTGCGACACTGTTTCTTCTGCATACTAACGATCTGCTGGACAATAAAGCTATTGGGTATGCAGATGACACCACCATAACCGGTAGATATCTTTCAACTGCGAAGGCTACCAGTGATGACATCCAGTCTTGTCGAGAGTCCCTTGTTGAGCAAATGAATCTGGCACTTCAGGCTGTCGCTGATTGGGGCAACGCCAATATTGTCAGTTTCAATGCTTCAAAAACACAGGCCTGATTATTTACCGCAAAACGGAGTCCTTTCCAACTGACTCCGACTTTTCAGGGTGTATCCTTACCGATAGCGGAACATCTGCAAATTATTGGCCTGAATTTGTCATCAAACCTGAACTTTGGTGAGTACATCGACTCGATTGCACAGTGTGCTGCTAAGAAACTTGGCGTCCTCTCACGGGCTAGGCGCTACTTCTCACCGAACCAGCTGCTTCTGTTATACAAAGCGCAGATTCGTCCGGTCATGGAGTACTGTTCTCACCTGTGGGATGGTTCTGCTAAATATCAGCTTGAACTTCTTGAATCGATTGAAAACCGTGCCAGGAGGCTAGTAGGCAACTCAACATTGGCCACGGCAGAACTTCATAGCCTCAGTCACCGTCGCAAAGTTGCTAGTCTATCGGTTTTTTATAGAATACACTTTGGAGAATGTGCGAGGGAACTGCACAACCTTGTTCCTCCAGCCCATTTCCACCATCGGGATACCAGACGCAGATTAGCATATCACCCTTATATAGTAGATACTCCAAGGGTCCGTACCAAGCGCTTTGCCAATACATTTCTTATGCGAACTGCTAAAGAATGGAATGCTACCTGCTCATGTGTTCCCCGATAATTACAACCTTGGTCTTTTCAAGGCAAGAGTGAATAGGCATTTCCTGGGCATGCATGCTACACCTTAGACCACATCCTGTTTACCAAGCAAGATGGTGGTCAAATGCCTGCCCAGTCTATATTAAAAAAAGACTGCTTAGTCAATCACTTAAGCCCACCGGTAACGATCAATTGCGATTGTCAATTTTTCCGCAATTGACGCCCATTGACGGAAAAATTGATCGTTTACGCGTGCAATTGAAGCGATTGTCAATTGCTCCAACAATGGCATTGATGGAAAAATTGACAATCGCAATTTATCGTTACCGGCGGGCTTTAATGCGTTCACAAAATGATATACTTTTGTATAAGTGTCACACAAAAAGGTTAGTGCTAAAATTAGTCGCAACAAATTAGTCAACAACTAACTATAGTCAACGAACAAGGGCTTAATCAGCCTGATCACGACTTGGATCCAATTACGAGCCAGACTATAAGCACATTGTCCAGTTGTGAGTGCTATAAACTCAATTGCTACTTAGTAATTTATCGCTCCATCATTGTCAATTCGAAGTCAATTTGGAACAAAGACTTTCGAAGATTAGCAATGAATCCTTTTTATTTCCAGTTCTTATATTACGTACATAAAGAACTCTTTATACTTTTAAACTTTTGCGTTTCATTTTGTTGTATTAAAATCGCAGGTATAAATGCGTTTAAACTAAATCATAGATCCACGGCAGATGCAACTCGGTCGAAACGTCGGGAAAAAGTAGATGTTTGCAAACCTATGTTTTAGTTTAAACGCGTTTAATACCTGTGATTTTAATCTATAAGTACACTTGTCTGGCCAATCCCGTTACTCTCGTAGCAACTAATTCTTTGATAGTGTTACAGTAAAAAAAATACTTTTATTAACTATTTACTAGCAAAAAATCTCTGGGTGCTATTTACTCGTAAAAAGCGTACGTATGTACTTATACTCACTATATAAAAAATATTTTCAAAATTTTAAGCAAATGCTGATAATTAAAGTGACTAAGAAAAGACAACAAATTACATTGAAAAGTTCAAATATGAAGTTTATGACAATCACAATGTTCGTGCATTGTCTATTTTAATCTAAAGCTATAAATTCAACATCAGATTTCGAACAAAAAAAAAAAATATAGAGAGTTAATCAGTAAACAGTGAGTTTTACAATACAACGATAGTAGTTCATACTTATCTGCGCTTGATTACAGAGTTGGTAGGCAATAATCATAACAATGGATTGTTTATTTGATATTTATTACTCTGTCTAAGTCAGCACCTTATCAGGTTACAAAGCGAGTGTTTTATGGATCTGAGTTCGTTTTAAGCAATATTGAGCTTTATTTCCAATAAATCAGATACTGAGAATTAATGTGTTACTTTACTTGATTTGGACAAAGAAATATCTTTGTTTGTTCTGCAGTTTTGATTTCTTCAAATAGATTGAGTCATGTTAACTTTATATCAATTGGGTCCTAAACAAAATTCAAATTCATTTAAAATATAATATTATTAGTTTGAATAAGGTTTGACTGACGTAAACTAAACACTTCCCATTTATTTCCAAATTATTTATAGAAGAAAGAAAAATTGTGTCAATAGTAGTAACTTCATTAAAAGCAATAATAAGTACATTAGTTTTGTTGTATATCTTTTACATGAATTATTTTCAGACGTCCTCCTAACATTTAAGAATACCATAACAACAATCGATGTTCTACAGTCGTTCGTCAAACTAATATCGTAAGAGTACTGCGAGTACAAAAATATTGAGATTTTTAGACTAAACCGTTGCTAGATTTTGCACACCACATTCAAAGACATATATATCCTTATAAACCGTTACCAACCAATACAGCCGTTAATGAAATAACAAATCTCAGACCAAGAAACCTGTTGACACTCACGCTATAATGAAAACTAAAATGGCCGCTACTTGCTCAAACCCAGCATTACCCAGTTCTAGTGAGGTGGTTAGCCGTCATTATAATGTGAAATTACATATGGATTTACAAATTATAGTACCGCAAGAGTCGTCGTGTTGAAATCGGACCACGAGACTTCTGTAAATAGTGATTATATCCTTCTGTTTGCAGGTTTATCTCCACTTTGCAATGTATTTAAAAAAGTGTACGTTTTGACCACAATCACACATGTGAATGAAGCTGCGGTTTTGCTTACATACAATATTAACCAGTGTAGATGATAAAATTATAACATTGGCAACATAGTTGCTATAACCCTTTCAATCAATTCAGATAGGTACATTTATGTTTAAACAGAAAACCTTTTCACAGCAGCTGTAATAACAATTTTCTGAGACTGTTAATTATATGTATACGAACCTGAGCCCTGTTTTTTTTTAATTTGTTATGTGTATATGTACATTAAAAAAGTCACTTACTAATGCTACTATGGCCTACAATAAGAACGCAAAGATGGCAAATAAAAAAAATACTTAAGGAAAACATTTCGGCATTTTCATGAAGACACAGAATAGTAAATTGATTTAAACCAAACTTTCACATAAACAATAAAACAAACTATAAAATAAAAAGAAAGAATCTTAAACCACTTTACTTTGTTGGTGTAAACACTGAGGTATATGGGAAGTAGCACATCAAACACTCGAGTGCAATAAAACGGTCAGTTTTAGTGATCGTAAATCAAGCATCGATGCCCGATAGCCGTATTCAACGAACTAAGATTCAACACTGTCTCCTTAAAGTCAATTGAATTCTTATACTAAATTCTAAGATCGTTATCTTTCTCCAAGGCGAAGACACGAGCCAGAAGAATTGGTTGATCCTGTGGTAGATAAGATTTACTAAGCACGGGTTGTATAACAGTAGCTTTTTTCTTTATTCATATAGTCTAGACAAATGAACAATATAAAGCTATAGCTCCCATAATTCGAATCATCAGAATTTCCCACAACAAAACTTGTTTTGACCAACACATCACTGCCCACAATACGATTTGTCACCAATAAAGCACGACCAACTATTATCCCTTCAATAGAATCAATGACTCCGCACAAAACAGCTTTTTAAAATGGTCACTGCATGATTAATCGATTGATTTCATCCCTAAGGATATTTCTCCAGATTTACAAAAAAGTGATGACATCATTCCTTACAATCTAATTTAAGTAGCTTTGAGCAATGATCATGATTTACCCATTGATGTTGAGATTAAAACTGGTCATGGATTGGCTACGAGCGATGAAAAGTAGTCGACTGGAAAACAGTGTGGCGATCGCTCCGGGAGCAAACTGGTTAGACAGTTACTTTAGAAAGATGAGATTAAACGTTTAACAACAATTATAAGCATAATAGGCAATGCTGCTGCTGAGTATCGTTAGAGATAATTGCTAGGGAATCAAGTTTATGCTCTTGCTTTTACGAGTAACCATTTTCATGCAAATCACATGATTTTGATGGGAGAGTTTAAATTGTTTTGTAAATAAATACACGCTTCTTAGGATGTGTCGAAATGTTTTAACTACTGCTTTAATTACATTAATCTTTATGTTCCAAAATATGATTTTAAAGGTCTATTAAATTTACTATGTGTAATCATACTCCTACTTCTGTTCTGTGAGTAAAACAAGTTCTAACAGTAACATAAATACGTTAAATTGATTAACATTAATTTCTTCGTTCGTTTAAAATGGTGGCTTCAAATCACCGCAGGCAGTGTCTTCATCGTTTTTGTGCAATTACATATTATTATACTTAATTGTTTTAACTATTACTGTGATATACCAAATCATAGGTGATCCACGATTTAATGCGATCAAACCATCACACCCATCAAAGGCAAAAAGCATTGACGTTACATTTAATGGTTTTGGGTGAGATATATAATTTAAACTGACCACTAGTCTGTTTTACGGAACATTTTTATTTTCATCTTCAACGCATTTAATTTTATGGTGCTTTGCTTCCGATGTATCTTTGGTTATAATAACTATAACAATAAGGTCCGGATTCGGTATAATATTTTAAGAAGTAACAATTATTTATGAAATGTTAATAAAAAATTTAAATGAACGCGGGGCGTAGCAATGTTTGACATGTTTATGGAATTCATAAATGATTAGTAGTGCATAATTACTGATCTATAAACATCAAAACAAAATAAGTATAAACATGTTTTTTTTTATGAATGTGAAAGGGTATGGTATATTGATTGAGGCATTAATTTGAAACCAAAGCGGTCAAAATAATGTATTTAGTAAACTAGCTAAATCATAATCTTTAAAAATGTTGATATGCTTCTTTAAATAGGTGCGCTTGTTATTGGTTCTTACGATAATTTAGTTACAGAAAGTTGTCAGTATACTAATATTTCGTGTTTGGCTTAAACATGTTCCACTGATATTTAAAGTATCACTAAAAATTCAGATCACTTCAGTTCAAGGAGTCAATAGACATGTTATATCGGTAAGCAATAAAATCATTTGTGTTAGTTTATTTTCAGTTCGGATGCGTCCAGACGTACCATTGTATGCTAATTCCCTTCGAACCTCAAACTTATTAATTATTGCGTACGCGCGTCGCTATGAATAATAAACTCTTTTCTAGTCATATGCACACTTGCGACATCGTCACAAGCAAAAACTATGGACAATTATTGCTAGTTTACTTAGAAAATTGTACCTACGTCAACAGAAAATGATGATTTTAAAGACTTGTTCGATAAACAAGATAATGACTAAAATTGATCTAAAATGAGGCATTTAACGTTGTATGATTCGTATGAATTATTTACCCAAGGTGATCGATCACTTAATAAATGGGTAACATAGTGACAAACCCCTATTTGTGATATATTTCCTTGTATAATAAAAACTGATAAGTAATTTCTAAAGTCTCAAATTTCAGTAATGTACTACAAGTAGGATTAAATCAATCATTATCAGATGATTTTAAATAAGAAACATTGTTGGTGAATATATCTTCCATTATTGACAAATTAATTTGTAGGATCTAATAACAATACCATAGCAAAATATTTTACAAGATACTACTCAATAATTTTCTATTGCAACTTTATATTCTGTCAAAAGTAAAAAGTCTTCAACACATTTTAAATCAGTCACATTTTAGTACTTACTCCATTTTAACATTTGACTAAATTATTCAATAAGCTTTTTACAATAATTGTTTGTTTTTGTAATAAGCTCGTTTGTTTTTTTTACTACAAATCAAGTTAGAGACAATTTTATGATTGTCTTTTGTCGCAACTGCTAAAGCCAAAATTCTGTCGCAAGTATACCCAGTGATGATACTTTAGACGCCACTAAAACGAACTACTGTACTACGCACCCTTTCAAATGTAAATTTTCAGTTCGCATCCATTGTTGCCCTGATGTATGCGAAAGACAATCTTTTGAGGTAAGAGTCATTGCTTTGTTGACATTTTGAACCGAGATTGATGACTAACTGTTGGCTTGTGAGATGTAAAAAATGGTAGCGGAAAATGAGTGTATGTTTACATTAACATGTTTTTGAAGTTTGTCTAGTGAGTTTTGTGCCTGATTTTAATTAATGGGTCTATTTTTAATTAATGGGTCTATTTTTTAGAGATTTACTAATTTTTTTAAGTCTCAAGTCAGAAAATGAAGTTCGTTACTAACATAATGTTTTTTAGGGTTCCGTACCAAAATGGTAAAAAAAGGAACCCTTATGGTGTGACTCAGTCTGTCTGTCTGTCTGCCTGTCTGTCAGTCTGTCATAGCTGGATATCTAGAGAACTACTAATGTTATCAACTTGAAATTTAAAATATAGTTTGAGATGACATTTGCCCAACTATTTTGCAAATAAGAAATAAATAAAAAAATAAATGTCTTTTTTACAACAGGGACTGAAAAGGGGTCTTAAAAATTTGAAGTGGAGCTACTAGGGCATGTGGGGTATCATATGAAAGAACGCCGTTTGCACGTTTCCAATCATTATTTCTTTTTATTTTAGGCCATATAGTTTTCGATTTATAATGAAAAATGTAAAAAAAATACCGTCCCCCCCCCCCTCTCCTTATCTCCGAAGTTTGCAAAGAGAAAAATCTGAAATAATTCTATGTGATAGCAGTTTATATAAAAATTACAGAAAAAATAAAACGATGTCTCAATATAGCACACTTTTTTAGAAATTATCAAATTTCTAAAAAAGTTAACATTAGTTCCACTATCGGTCAAGAGATAGCGCTGACTTAAAACTGCAATACTAATTTTATTATTCTACTCTGCAGTGTGGTTTAATGGTGCAATTATGATGGTACGGAACCCTCGGTGCGCGAGACCAACTCGCTCTTGACCGGTTTTATTTTGATCTGGAAAGCGATATTCTTAGTTATTTGCCTCCTTTGTAAAAAAAAAACACATTTTTTGGATAATGTGCAGGTAACAAATAAAAAAGCATTTTAAACACCAAAAGATGTATTGTGACATTTTGGAATTGAAATTCAACGCGAGGAAATCTTTGAAATTTCCAACCCGTATGTCGATTTTTTTTTGTGGCGGACCGCAGAATTTGGTTATAAATATATTTTTTAACGTTTTTGCTTTAAAATATTCGGGGCCCGTATCGGAACGTTAATACCGGTAGCTGTGGTTTTTTTATTTCCAGTTTCGATACAATTTCGTGATACCACCGACGACAGTAAATCATTTGGTCGTAAAATAAAATATAAATCACCCGAAAACTGGGTTTTGGCTACTTTATTGTTACTATAATTCTTCGAGTTGACGATATTTATCTTTTTGTAAAGTAGGTACACCTATAATCTTTATCTAAATGAACATTGACTAACTGACATAATAGCTTTGATCACAAGAATATAGAAAGGATAATTACGATTATGTTATAGAAAACACAAATCTTAATCTCGAATATCGCCAAGTATCGCTTTCGTTTTTTAACGAGTTTAAGAAAAAGCTATCTGTAACTTTCCGAGGTTTAGATTCACCTATTGAAAAGTATAGATGTTATTTTTATTTTGTTGAATAAAATCATTTCAATGACACTGTTCTGCATAAACAAGTAAATTAGAAGTAAATTGTTTTATATCTACCAATTTTATTTTAAATTTGAATAGGTATTATTATTTCATATCAAATATTGAGTTAATATTATGTTCAAGCTAAGAAAAAACGAGAACCTATAGTGATTTGTGACGTGTGTCGAATTGAGTAGGCGTTGTCTGGCTACCGTGCGCAGTGTTGTGCTTAGAATGATAATATCGATATTATACCAATTTGTTTAATATCGTAGTGAGGCATAAACTTTTACTTTATTTTAGTACCTAAATCCTAATACAATATGTATTTGGAATAAGTAACAACAGCAAGTCGTTTAAAATAAACCTGTTAGGAAGTGGTATCGTAATTGGAATTGCAAATAGGTTTGTAAATAAATGATGATGTTTGATTATTTTGCAACTTAAATACAAACTATTGATACAATTTAAATATTGCTGATCACAAAAATTATCCAAAAATCCATTACTTACTTAAACTAATTAGCTAGTATCTAGTTTTTGTAACAAGACCTTACTTGACTGGGAATTTAGTATTAGAATATAAATTATATTTAATTGTATAGAGATATCACGGATACCTTCGATTTATAAACACAAAATATACCTTTGTCATCCATCATTGTATATAATTAATTGTATATTGGTCGGGCCACGCACCAATAATGCCATGCCTTAAGGCTGTAAATTTTTATTTACTCTCTGTTTTACACAACTAACGTCCATAATTAAATACAATACCAAACTATACAATGTTTTTTTTATATATTAAATAATAAGTTGATCGATTATTACTCGTCAACTTGTAAAGCCTACCTAGCAATGATAGTTTTCCTTTTAAATTAATTTTGTACTACGGCCATGAATTTTATCACGTACCCAATTGCTATTGGATACGTGATGAAAAAACAGCTAGTAGAGAGAGGGACACTTGACTCTTACAACATTTTGCACTTTAAAGTTAAATATTTCGTAAACGGATCCCTAAGTCGAAAAGTGATCTTCACAAACTTATAATATTTCCAAAAGAATATACAACGACACCCCACACTATGAGATGAAAATAAAATCATCTCCACTTTACATGTAGGGAAGAAGTATATTCTACCAATTTTATGATGTGATTAGTACATGCCAAATTACATCTTTCTATCGTTAAAGGTCTCTGAGCTGATGGACGGATAGACGGACATGAAGAAACAATAAGGGTACCTTATTGACTTGACTAAGGAACTCTAGAAAGAAAGACTGGTTACCTTTGACATTTACCAATAAACTTAAAAATAAAATAAAAATAACCCATCGATATCATCAGAAGGCACATCACTCGAGGCCAGTGACCCAAAAAGCCAGTACAGAGAGGAAAAAGAGGTTATATTTTATTTTCGAGATACAAGTGCTATCGTGGCATAAATTAAAGGGTTTATTATTTTCTCCTTTTCTCGCGTACCACGTGTTGGTTGCGCCCGCGCAGGCTTGGCTTTGTGTATGGTCAGCATTAAAAAGCAATAATATTTTATTATACTTAGTTGTTATTTTTTTGTTTAAAAATTAAAAAAAACAACTATAGTTTATTTGTAAAATACTAACGATCTCGCAGAAGTAAATTACTAACTTCATAAATAAAAACATTTGTTCTACGACTTTTCCGAAAACAGAAAAAAACTACTTTTCATACAAAACTAGATCAGCTGTTCGCGAGATTTGTATGAAGAGTCGAATTTTTTTTGTGGGTTTTCACAAAAGTCGTAGAACTAATGTTCTTGTTTATGATGTTAGTAATCTACTCCTGCGAGGTTGTTGCTGTTTTACAAATAACCCTGTTTAAGATTAGGGTTTGAAGCTATTGTTAGTCTGTTATTATGTTAGTAGGCTAAGTTTTTAGTCCCAAATTTATACCAAGAGAATTTGGAACGTTATGCAAGGATTAAAGTTATATATCTGTGAGTATACCTACGCAGTGGCGGCATGTGTTTATCAACAAAGGAGTCGGTTTACTGGTAGGTAATTTATTATACTGTGCTAATAGTTACACAAAAATACACCAAATTTTTACTTACGATTCAATTTCTACATGTTTTTTGCTATCCGTACAACAATACCACGATTATTACCGTTCAGTTGCGTACGAAACTGGTCGGCTGCTAGTCTTACGCGTTACACTTGTGTGGGTGGCTGTACTTACTTACCTGTGACTTTTCTGTGTAAATGTGACCACTAGTTTCTTAAAATTTCCAACCATATGCTTTATCAATAAGGTTTATTTTTCAATGAATAGCTTGGAAATCAGCTTTTTATACTTGTTTTTTTAATCCCTAACGCCAATTTACTTTTTCAAAGTACTTTTCCGTGTCGGTCCCTCTTGGAGTATACTCAAATATACAATAGATACAACTGATTTGCTCCTCTTTTTAATTTGCTTCGGTTATATCATAATAATATTGATACCTAATATTGCGTCTAATTTGATGGAACAATCTTACTTTTTGTTTCTACCAAACTATCTACTCGCCTATTTTTGTATAACCCGGTTTCATTAAGAAGCTATTAAATTGTATCGATATCAAGATGTATTGGTAAGTTCTTTAGCTTGTCCAACCAAAACAAAAAAAAACATATGCGAAGTTGAGAGTACAAACAACATTACTCTTGGTTAGAAGTAGGGCATGCTCCCGGGAATTCCCGGTACCGATTTTTCCCGGTATTTCCCGGGAAATTGACTTTTTACGCAGTACCGGTACTGAGAATTGATTTCCCGGGAAATTCGGTACTTTCGGTACTTTTGTTATAACTTAAAATTAGGCCAATAATTAAGCGTCTATTAGCTTAAAATGCCTCTATATTGCCCTGCGAACGAAAATAAATGAATGACGCGCGAAGTAAGACGAACTGGTACACACCGGGCTGTCTTGAGACATTGAGGTAAGTTGGATGCAACGATTTACTAAAGCTTTTCGAATGCTGCCAATACGAGCTGTATTCGACGAGAGATATCCTTCTCGAAACTTTAATGACCTAACTGGACTGTCTACCTACATCTTCTCTGTCCAGGTATTCATAATGGTCAATAACTTCAAGTGTAGTGTTCTCAGCATAAACTGGAGCGGGTACATAAACATTCAACATGATTTTCATCTTGTCATCCTAAGTCTCACTCTTTGGAAAGCACTACAGAGATGTTCGAGCATTGTGTTCAGGTCTTCCAAGGTCAAGAACTACATCGTAAGCAAAAATAGGGTAAGTTAGATACTCGCCCTAGATTTTGATACCGAATCCTTTCCAGTCAATGAGATTAAAGATGTTCTCCAAGCTCCAACGCAACGGTGAACCGTTTCTGAGATATTACGTCTTTCTGTCTCACACCTTGGATGGGATTTGTGCTCTGGTTCGATAGTAGGACCGACATAGTGGCATTTACGTATAGGTTCCTCAGCACTTGGCTTTAAAATTTACCTCATTAAGGCATTAGCTGCCAAGTATCCCCCAAACAATAGAATATCTATTGAGAGTCTGGTGTCCACGGCATTATAGTATAAATTAAGGGATTGTGTAAGCTTTTGTAGTTACTTATTTACCTACTACTAATTTGTTCTGTTAAAAGCAAAATAATAGGTGTATTCTTTACTATGTTCGTAAACCAAATTGAATATATAGGGACCCGCGTCGAAGAGCATGTAGCTGACATGAAACATAGACGCGATAACAAGTCCGCAGTGAGTGAACACGCCTTTGAGGGGCCCAACCATTATATTAGATTTGACAAACCCCAAATCCTTGCTAGGGAACGTAGATTTATTCCTAGAATGCTCCACGAGGCTATCGAAATAAATAAATATCCTAATTTCAATAGAGATGATGGTTGAAAAATTCCACCAGCTTGGGACCCCATCATTCACAAGCTTAAGCCCCTCACACACATTGTAAGATTTAATGATACAGTTAGTTCCTTTTGCAAATAAATAAATTAATATGAAAGACGGAGGTCGGTTTTCCTCTCCGAGTTTTCTTTCGCCATTTCTTTCTTAGAGGGGCCTCCCAATTTTATGAAATGGTGGTAGATTCAGTAGATTCTCTCTCATTTTAGCACTAAATAATTCATAAAATTAAATTATAAATCAACATAAAACAATTTAAAATTTTGTTTAATTTTAATTTCTGAACATCTAAAAAATTCATCGCTTGAGGGTAGACTCACGGGTAGCTTCAGTCCCCCGTGACCACGGCAGCTGCAAAGTTACCGAAACGTCGGGAAAACCAAAAATCAAACCAAATACCAACTAATTACAAAAGTACTTTCAATAAAACCGTGCTAGTATCCGTTAAAAATTGTTTCAATTCAAATTAAATAATTATAAAAAAATGAAATTTAAGAGTTCAAAGGAGAAGTTCGTATTCGTAACGTAGGTAAGGTACCTATGAGTTACTCATGTTATTTTCTTTACGATACAGTAAAAAAAATCTCAGTACCGAAAATTCCCGAAATTTCCCGGTTTTCCCGGTACCAGAGTTAGCGCAGTACCGGGAATTCAGATTTCTCCTCAGTACCGGGACTGCAACCCCTAGTTAGAAGTCTTTAAACTTCAAGAGTCTACCAAGCTAAAGCAGAGCTCAATCATTGCCCTAGGATCCACCAACGAGGCTCCACCAGTGGATCTAATGATTTTTTTTCTTTAATCCACCGGTGGATCTATGACTATTTTTTTTCCTTTTCGATCCACTGGGGGATCTATTAGATTATTAAGATTATTAATATAATTGAAAAATATTAGAAAAAATCGACTCACCCGTAGCAGCTCAGACGGGACATTATTGTCAAAATATCCACGCTTGTCGGGTGGATTCGGTTTCATATTATCATTGAGCGGAGGGTTAAGAAGCTCATCGGCAACGACAATCTTTTCTGTGATAAGCTCAAAAACATTGAGCATAAACGCAAGTTTATCGGTTTTTTTATCGGATATATTTTGGCGAGTGTACACCGGAATTGCACAACCTAATTCGGCCATCTTCCTTATACCATCGGACAACCAGAAGTACGAATCAGCGGCACCTTTTTTAGTGGATTTTCCAAAGACTCGCACTTAGCGTTTTGCTTTTAATTTAAAGCAATACAATTGTATTATCCGTACTGCTAGAGAGTGGAACTCCTTGCCTGATACTGTGCTTCCTGATAGGTACAATCTGGGGCCCTTCAAGTCGCGAGTGAATAGGTTACTTCTAGGCAAGCACTTTTCATCGTAGGTCTCATCATCGCTAACCACCAGGCATGCTAGTGGTGAAGCGCTTGACTATCGACATTAAAAAAACGGTAACAAGCTCATTTACTAGTCCACGAAGATATGTACTACCTCTTAGTCATAAGCCACCTTATACAATACCCCTGGTGGGAAGGGTTGATAATGATGATACTCTGCCAGACGCCACAAAGCCAAAACCCAACAACCAGTAGACGCAAATCAAACAATAATTCAAAACTAAAGCTCGACTCCAAATCATCAAAATCAACTCACACGCAATTTGTGAGAACAATAACGCAATAACGACCTAAGACCATATCACTGTCATTATAATAATTTTTGTACTTCTTCACCATATCTCGCGCTTTGCATTGAAAACGACCCCATTTTCCACAATTGGTTTGAAAAATTACCTTTATTACAAAAGCCATAAGGAAATTACCAATGCACTTATAATTTAGTAACCACACCAAGTTCATTTTACAGTCTTCAAAGACAAAAACAAAACTTATACTACAAGAAACAAGGCTTGTTATTGCATTAACAAATTTAACTGTTAGGTAAAAAGAACTGGTATTACCATGCGTGTAAATGCATCTTATTTTTAGTGACATAAAGTCCACAGTCACGATGTTAAAAGGTAGTATCTATTTAAATTGGTTTTGTTTTGTTAACGGTACGTGTTACCACATTACGTGTATGATCGATGAGAGCATTTGTAGTAAGTCTGTGGTTACTTTCTTTAATAATTATTGCACATGACACGCCTAGTGGTTTGTGCGTAGTTCGACCATACGACATACAATCTTATGTTAAAGTTCATTTTTCACGCAAGACACTATAAGAGCTCAAAATTCAAAATCATTTATTCAGTCTAACTAGCTAGGCTCTTACAAGCACTTGTGAATGTCAAGAACCTTGTACCAAGAAGAGTCGTCAAGACAGACCTACTGAAATGACATAGGCATATAGCCACCCAATAGAGGGACAACCTAAAATTTAATGTTAACACACATATTCCTATACTCTGTCGGACGACATAATCACTACCGTATGATAATGGAGTAGTTTGTGGTAAAAAAATCCTGTTTTCTCTCATTTCTGCACAATCTGCACCCCCTTTTACCGATTGTTTGAACAAGGTTATATTGTGAAAACATCTTCTTAACCCCATAGAGTTTGAAGGTTTCTATAAACACCAGATAGAGGCACTTTTAGACTTGCTAATCTAGACTATCTTAGAACTTGAACCAATCTAGTAAAGGCTGTGTAAACTCTTCTTCAATTCAGGCGAATCGAATGGAGCGAAGAAAGCCAATCCGTCTTCGGATGATAAGATAAATAAATACTTATGCTTATTTTTCTAACCGCAATATATTAGGTCTTTACCTATGAAATTGCCGATATTTTGTCACATACAGAGAAAATAATAACTTCTATAATTTAAAATTTTAACAAAATCGTGAATATTACATCGAATTATGATCATGATAGTTAACTATCAGTAAAAATAAAGTCCATATTTTAGCTTTCGTGACATTAAAAAAAAGATCTTGAAAGTGACTCTTTTTTTGTGAGCAAAAAAAGGGTGACCGAAGGGGTTGTAACTTAACCAAAACTTATTTTTTCGCTTATCTTAAATGGAAATAAGTTAGCATAGTGTTCAAACATTAGTACATAAAAGTTTTGTTACATGAGTGTTCATGGTTGTTAAATGAACAAAGAAAATGCTATTATGAAAAATGCAACTTCTTGAAAAATCTCCATACAAATCGGCAATTTCATAGGTAAAGACCTATTATAAGCAGCTATAGCTGAAGTCGTATGGAAACCAGAAACAATTGCGGATCACTATCATCTAGGCATGAACACGTGGGTGTTCAGACGATGGAGGAAGACCTCATCAAAATCCGCGGTCTTTAGATTATAATCTAATTTGCGGTCCCACTTGCCTAAAATCGAAGAAATATTAATTAAGGTTCTGTTTTACTAAAATACTGACCATTATATCATGTCAGAAATGACTAAAAGCACAATAATAATTTGGTCATTACTACGAGTAGTTATTGTGATTCAAAATCGTAGTAAGTATACCCAAAAAGAAGTTTTCCAATAAATAAGAATATTTTACTACCCTAAAATATAGCTAAATGCCACAGAATAAGCCAAAAGGCTCCAACAGAACAACAAAACGACGTAAGTATAAAAAAAATAAAAAAGATCGTCACGAACATAGGCGAGGGAGAGCGCGGGAGAAAAAAAAAACAAGTTCAACGTTTATTTTCGTTGCGTCCTTTTCGCGCGCGTGCCGTTTTCGTGTGTCCGTCTCTTTTTAGCCGGCCGAACGCTGGACACCTGTGCTTCAGTTTCCACAGGGTTCCAACGACCTCTTCGGTGTCGTGAAGAGAAAGGTCGTAAGTTACAAAGTATTTTTATTCGATTATTGCTTTTAGTCCTCGTATATTTTTGTTATAATTTTGAGTGGCAGTGTTGTAATTATAGATGTGTTATTTTTCGACGTAAAGCAATCATTGTCGTATACGGATTTGATTCGTTCGAAAGCTTAGTTTTTTTTCGTTGTTTTTTTAGTATAATGCATAAACTAATGCATCGTAATAATATGAACACCTGTTCGGTACAAACGTATTGTTAAAATCTACCAAAGTGAGGTAAATTAGGGATCGGATTTAGGTGCAAAATTACGCTATTGTGATAAAAGTAGGCCATTGAGTTTCTGAAAAGTTTTTTTCTGTTACTACAAAGGGGATGCATTTAGATTTATTAACAGAACACACAAAAGTTTGTTGGGTTATTTTGAAACCGTATACAGTATTGTTGTAAACGGTGATAATACTGATAAAGTTTATTATTTAATAATGGAGCTTTCTTTTAACAGTCTTAGAGTAATGTAATGTAAAGGTTTTTCGACTATATATTCCACACATCAGTTTTTTAACAGAAAGAAAACAAGACATTGAATTTTATTGAAATTAAAAAGTATCTACAGGGTATTTTCAAATTCGCATAGCATCTTACATTTAATTGGTATTTTTTAATGATGTTTTTTCAGAAAAAGAAACTGTTGCAATATAAGTAGGTAGGTAATTTTTATTTTATTCTTGAGAACATTTTATCATAATCATGTTTTTTAACGTTTTGATAACTAAATTATGTTTAATTGTTTTTAGATAGGTACGCCAAGTTCATATTTTTCGCAAACCTGAAATCAACTTTAACTATTTTTACTCTATCTTAGAACATACTTAAACCATAATTGATCGGTATTCTATTTACTATGCCCGCAAATTACTTTTTTTTTATAAGTATACCATATCGTACTGAAGATTATAATTCAATAATTAATTTATTAAATAACCTAGATATTAGAATTTTCTTGTTACATGTCATTTTTACTTGCGGATGACGTTAACGTAGATGTTAATGTGACAAGGTTCCTGTACATTAGCAATTTGCGGGGATAGCACACTTTGATAAACAGTTCAATTAATAGGACCAACAATCAAAAGCTCTATCATAATGTCATTTCAAACGCTGCACTATAATGCTAATTAGTTATTAGAAACATTCAACACGTTGCAATCAGATTGTTGGTTTGTTGTTGCACAGCCAGGAATAGAACGCGGCATTGCTCGCCCGTCATCTGGTGTAGGTTGGGAAGTTTGATTGCAGCACCCGAGGCGTTCTTTGCATGAAAGTAGGCTCTCTAGTATATTGCTGCTTTTTTATTTTCTTAAAAAATAGTTCATACGTAGATCATTTTAGCGTAATTTTTTGTAATTTCTAACTTCTAAAGAGTAAAAAATATCATTTTCAAATTAATAACAATATAATGCCAAGCACTTTGCCAAGATGAAAAAGATTATGGAAAAACCAAAAAAAAGGGAGAATTTTATCATAATGCTAAACTGTAGCATGTATGACTGTAGCTTTTGATAGTACTTATTTAAAGTAAAAAAAGAAAAGAAATAAGCAACACTTGTATTTAAAATCCAGACCATGTTAAAAAGCAAGTATTATTTTGAAAACCGGGTTGAAAATAAAATAAGCAATAAAAAATTTCTACACATCGAATTATGGACTTAAACAAACACCGTTATCCAAAATAAATGAAAGAAGGTAAAAATACTTTTCCATACGTCGTCGTCGAGCGATAAACTTCAACGATCCCAGGTGACAAAAGGTAACAAAAGTGAAGGGTGTCCGCTAATGCGTTCTGGTTTTGATACAGCGCTGTAGAAAATTCAGATCTCATGTAAAATAGCCTAAATAATTAAAAAAAAACCATCACATTTAAATAATCAGGGTTGGAGCTTAGAATAATAACAACCTTGAATGATAGTTCTCTACAAAGCACACTGTCAAAAGTGAGGCAAATCAAACTGAGCCAAAATGGCTTTTTTTTTCAGATTTTTATCGTTCATTTTGGCTCAGTTTTTTTGCTTCACTTTATTACCCGGCTCGGCTTCTATTCTAGGTGTTATTATTAAAAGGGTTGTAGATAACCAATAAAAATCCACGTCGAGCGATAGACTTCAACGAGCCCTGTTATCCAGAATAAGTGACAAAAGGGTAACAATACTTTTCCATACGCCGAGCGATGGACTCCAATGAGTCCTGTTATCCAGCCAGAATAGTGACAAAAGGGTAACAATACTTTTCCATACGTCGAGCGATGGACTTCAACGAGCCTTGTTATCCAGAATAAGTGACAAAAGGGTAACAAAACAGCCCCGCCAGCCGCTGAGTGAAGCGGGCCGCTAATGCGTTCTGGTTTTGACACAGCGCTGAAGCTGATTTATAGGTTCAAGTCACGGCTTACTCATAGTTTTTATTTAGCAAATCTAGATCTATTGTCTTAAGCAGCGAACTAAAATCTATGGACAAGCATTGCACTCAAAAAAGGGCACCACACGAAAAATACAACTAAGTGGATGGAGCTAAAATGCTGGGCATTTAATTATGCAGCCAAAAGCGTCTGAGCACTGATTGCTTATTAGCGACCATAATTTGCATACTCATAGATATTTATTATGTGCACTTAAATGAAAAAATATGATACCTACGTTATTTCTGCATATTTTTACTGCCTTCTTTGCGTCTTTTACACCATTTGACTACAAAGGGCGTCATCCTTACTTCCTTACTTAATATTATAAATGCTAAAGTCCGTTTGTTTGTTTGTTTGTTACGCCTTCACGTCTTAACTACTGAACCGATCATCATGAAATTTTGCATACACGTTGTCAGGGATACAGAGAAGGACATAGGGTACCTTTTGTCCCGAAAAAAAGTATTGTTCCCGAGGGATGGCATAAAAACTTTCCACGCAGACGAAGTCACGGGCGGCCGCTAGTTAGGGTTCCGTAGCCAAAATGGCAAAAAACGGAACCCTTATAGATTCGTCATGTCTGTCTGTCTGTCTGTCTGTCTGTCTGTCTGCCTGTCTGTCTGTCTGTCTGTCTGTCTGTCTGTCTGTCTGTCTGTCTGTCTGTCCGTCCGTATGTCACAGCCACTTTATTCCAAAAGTATTAAGACTACATAGTTGAAACTTGGTAAGTAGGTGTATTCTGTGAACCGCTTTACGATTTTTACACAAAAATAAATAAAATAAAAGATTAAGGGGGGGCTCCCCATACATGGAACTGAAACTGAAAATATTTTTTTTCATCAAACCAATACTTGTGGGGTGTCTATAGATAGGTCTTTAAAAATGTCATTAAGGTTCCTAAGACTATTTTTTTTCAAAGTCAACCGTTTGAAAGATATCTGCCGCCAAAGTGGTAAAATGTGTGTCCCCCCCCCTTTAACTTTTAAAGTAAGAGGGCGAAAAATCTAAAAAAAATATATGCTATAGATCTTAATAAACACTTTCAACGAAAATTAGTTTGAACGAGATACAGTAATTAGTTTTTGAGATATAGTACATTTTCCAAAACCGCAAATATAACTTTGTCATTCATACAAACACTGTGAAAAACAAAGTTATTTTTTCAGACGAAAAATGATAGCGGTATTAAAATATGGTATGGTATATAATGTACCTACGGAACCCTACTGCGCGTGGCCCGACACGCACTTGGCCGGTTTTTTTTAATAAACTTTCTCTTTCTCTCTTTTCTCTACAAAATAAACTGCAATTTGTAAAGAACGCTAGCCTCAGTCACCGGGTGCGTGGCTGGCCCGACTAAAGCTGAGCGGGTTGTACTTTTTCGGCCCCGTGGTGCCATTTTTTAAGCAATATTTGTTTGCAATTACACTTCTATAGATTTTAGTTCGGTAGTCTTAAGTTTCTGAGCTCAGAAGAGTAATGGGTTTGATACTTACATTGTGTGATTTTCGCAAAAGCCAAAAAGGGAATTTAAGGCCCTTTACTCATTCGTCAGCGCAGCAGCGAGCGGTATGACATCGCCTCGCCAGAGTAAACAGGCGTGGTTGCCATGGTTACCAAGGTGACTTACTATGGCAAGGCGATCCGCTGCTGCGCCAACAAACGAGTAAAAGGCCTAAGGTGTCAAAAATGCATCATAACTAGGCCAGTTTTTTGGAGGAGTCGCTAGTCGGTTGGTATGTTAAAAAAACGCTTAACAGAAAGGATTTTACTAAGTATGTCTTTATATCGGGGGGTTTGAACTCCAAAATCCCTTCCTCGCTACGCCCATGGTAGGTACATACTTTAAAGTTACAAAAGAACTTGTGTTAACTGAGGTATTAAAGATATTTGCACAGTTGCCCAGTTCATTAAACATTAGACAAAAATATCATTATATTAACCCATTAGGGAATTATGGGACCTTATACCATGACAATACTGTTGTCTGTTATAGCATGTAAGTAATTAATGTGAAAAAAATACCTCTTAGATAAAAATAATTAAAACATGGACTCAAATGTAAACAAAAAAAAAATATATGAGAACTGTATGTAACCTATAGTTAAAACTTTTTTATCAATTTTAGCTTATATTAACATAATTTATGTAAAAAAATCAAGTAACCTGCTACCAAAAATTATATATTAATATTCAACACGTATGTATTATAAAAAGGTACCTCTACAAGCTACCGAATGTAAAATGAGTTTTTTACTCGCTTATAATAAGTTACATTGATTGGTTTGAATGATAAATGATAGTATCTTTAATAAAATATGGATGTTGACGGGGGATGTGTTAAGTCTAATTGATTATATTCTTAAAAATATTTTTTACCTTTTTTGAGGTATCATTTAGCCGATTCAAAGATGAATAGAGTAGTGTAATGGAACCTTTAAGAACTGGTATTTGGTATCAGTATTTCAGTGAGTGAATATCAAATTACTTCAAAGAATTGTTATTCAAATAAAACGCTTACTTTTAAATAATACAATGTACCACAATATAGCTTTTTTACACATGCAATATTTATTAAAACTTAAATTTTCGGGTAAACGTAGTTTAAAAATAACTCTTAGGAGAAATAGTTACATTGTTTTTAAACATTTTCATTATTGTTTTTAAATGCTTCGATAGTTGTAAGCTATCCTATTAATTTTTATTTTGGAAAGAAAATAGTCATCGTGGATTATAAATTATTTTTCAATAGAAACTTCAAGTTCTAAAGCTTATTAAACCATGCTACAGAGCCTATTTCCAAAACATTAAATAATACATAAAGTGATAAAAAAACAAACCACGATCACTCTCACATTGTTTTTTTTTTAAACGTAACTAACACCGTTTCTGTCCGAAGGCTTTATTGGCCAAACCCGATCGTAAGATCAGCCTGATACGTGGAACATTATTTATATTGTTAGGGCCACAGCAGACACGATACTATTAGCATCGGTAGATGCAGCGAGCGACTCAACGCTCAACACCGCACACGTAAAAACAACGACCGTGGCAATTGAGTTGCTGGCAATCGACATAGCGACTGCACGCTACGCTACATACGTTTGAACGCCGCGCCGCCAGTGACAGCAACTTTTGGACACGTGTTTAATATTGCGACGTAACTCAGCAAATCGCCAATTTTGTGGTCTAGTGGTTCGACCACCCGTGTAGGTGTAGGTGCAAGGATCCCAGTTTCGATTCCCAGAAGGAAAGTACGTCATTTGTACTCGGTTTGGTTGTTGGTATGGCTTATTCCAACCCACCTGGCTAGCTACCACCATCTTACGAAATCTTACCTAAGTCTGACGCCGTAACTACAGAATATATTAACCATAACAACAATTTAACGTCTTTGTGTTCCAGCAGTTAAAAAGGCCAGTTCCTCAGCCCTCCTAGCAGCATGACCATCGAAACACGATATAATATCGCGTGATGTAGCGTTTGATTGACACTCGACTGTCAGAATCCATTGTTGTTTGACAGTTTAACATGATAAGTTGCTATATCATATCGCGTTTCGGTGGTGTGGTTGCAGATTCCAAGTGAAGTACGCTTCCACCTTCAGCCTTATCGTCACTAACATCAGATGAGATGAAGGCCAAACACTGACCCGTTGTGAATAAAAAAGCCGATGCTATAAGTATCGTGTCTGCCGTGCCCCTAATAAAGCACAAAATAAAATTAAAGTGTTGCTACCGTGAGTTGATCGACCCCTGTGACCGGCGCGGGCGCAGGTTTTTGTGGCCATTGTAGGGTCACGAGGATCGGTCTTATGACGTTTAGCCAGACTGGCGGGTGACACGGCTTTGTGATCGACGGACAATTAAAAAAAAAATAGTAAAAAAAGGCAGAGAGTTAACTTTTCCTTTTTTTCTTCAGAACAATATTGTAGTAATTACATTTCTGTAGAATATATTTTCCGTTTGAATGGTTTGGTGTTTTCAAAAACCAAAACTGATGGACAACGTTCTTATGTTTCTATATCTTTGTCAAAATGTTTTCTTAATAAAATTACTTTTAGAATTTTTCAGCTTTTCTATTTATTTTATTATAAGTATTTAATAAAAAAAAACGCTGAAAAATTATTTCACAAAATTTATTAAGAAAACATTTTGTCCATTTTTCGGTTTTGGTATTTGAAAACTCTAAAGCATTTCAAATAACGAAAAAAATTATTTAAAGAAATTCAATTTAGTTATTCGCTTTTTAATAAAGCAATATAAGTAATAATAGTATTTAAAACTCATTTTCCACTCATAAACAATATTTAGCGTCAGCAGAAATCGCTTAAACGAAATGACTGAGTTTGTTTTGCGAAAATAAAAACAAACCGTAAATAAGATCGCTGTGAAATTAAAGCATTGAGTGCAGTACGCCGTTGCAAATAAGGTGCATAAAGTGGTGCATTTAATGAGCTGAAGCGATTCATGTATTAAATAAAAATAAAACAAAAAATCGGTTGGCACTCCGGGAGTGTCGGCAGAAGTGAAAACTTGAATATTAAAGTTGTGCATTTTTGATATTTTGAAATTAGCGGCAAAGGATTAAAGTTATTTCTTTCCTATTACTATACAGTCACACAATTCAATCAGTTTGTAATTAGAGAAAAATTCTAACGATTTCGCGCCAGTGGCCTTTTTAATTTCTACATGCACGCATTCTACGATTTAAACTTATAGTCACAGAGTATAAATAAGTCTATGATTTCATCGAAGAGATCGCTGCTATTAGATCCATTTTCAAAATTAGCGCGTTGCTGGTGACACAAGTGTTTATTTTACGTCATAAAATAACGCGCCGCCATTTTCAACGCGCCCCGTAGAAAGAGAGGGGGATACTTCCGCTGCCAGCTGTCTACTCTCCATCCGTCACATCCGTCTTACGCATTTTCGATCAGCAACGTGATTCCTGACGCGAGTTTAGCATTTTTTCCCCATACAAAAAACACAAAACGCCGAACTTTCTAAAATACTAAAATAAAAGTAAGTTATTGATAATATCTCTGAAAAAAAATACAAAAATATAATACATGAATACAGGGTTACTGTAAAACATCAACAACTCGCAGGAGTAGAAATTTTTGTTTTCTTTGTTCTGAGTAGAACTAACTTCATAAACTGCGAGGTTGTTGGTGTTTTACAAATAACCCTGTATAAAAAAGAAACCAAGAAAATTATGTAATTTTTTCATTTTTCTTTAAATCGCTCATCTTTTGTTACTTGAGAGTTGAAATTTTATTTTTACGGGAACAGAACCGGTAGCCATCAATTTGCAATCAATTTGGCGAAGAAATGTTTGGTTTTAGCACCAAAGTCCCTAATTAAAACACTGTTAGAATTGCGATTCAAAGACAAGACGGCGATGTACGAAATCAATGGAAGCAATGAGATTTTTCAATCCTTTTAAAAGTATATTATTACCGAGGAGTAGGTAATTAATAAACACATAGGTATATATTTTTTTAACTTTTAGATTTTATGCATTCACAATGCTATTTTTATATTAAGATTCAATTATATTAATAATCTTAACATAGGTATAATGAAAGCACAGAGTAAATTTTCGTAGAAAATAAACTTATCTTTTTAGGGTTCCGTAGCCTAAATGGCAAAAAACGGAACCCTTATAGATTCGTCATGTCTGTCTGTCTGTCTGTCTGTCTGTCCGTATGTCACAGCCACTTTATTCCGAAAGTATTAAGACTACACAGTTGAAACTTGGTAGGTAGGTGTATTCTGTTAACCGCTTACCGAATTTAATACAAAAATAAGAAAAATAAAAGATTAAGGGGGGCTCCCCATACCTGGAACTGAAACTGAAAAAAAAATTTTTCTTCAAACTAACACATGTTGGGTGTTTATAGATAGGTCTTTAAAAAAGACATTGAGGTTCCTAAGACAACTTTTTCTCAAAGTCAACCGTTTGAAAGATATACACCGCCAAAGTGGTAAAATGTGTGTCCCCCCCCTTTAACTTTTGAAATAAGAGAGTGAAAAATCTAAAAAAAATATATGCTGTAGATCTTAATAAACACTTTCAACCAAAATTGGTTTGAACGAGATATAGTAATTAGTTTTTGAGATATAGCACATTTTCCAAAACCGCAAATATAACTTTGTCATTCATACCAACACTGTGAAAAACAAAGTTATTTTTGCATACGAAAAAGGTATTAAATATGGTATGGTATAAGGTAACTACGGAACCCTATGGTGCGTGGCCCGACACGCACTTGGCCGGTTTTTTTTGTTTTGATATTCTGCAAATGAGTATATTGATTTACAGGTAAACTGTAAAAACACAATGAGCATAATATTAAAAAATATATCACGTTTCCACTAAAGAATTAAATGGTTTGCTGCCTGCTAATTTCAGCAAAATATTTTATATTTTTAGTAGAAACCTACCTGTTTCATATATATTCCTTGTTTTTTGCGGTTCACCTGTACAATACAATCATGTAGGTATATCCTACCTAACATTTCTAATTGAATAAATAATAAGTCCTGTAAGAGTAAATTATCTACATATTTCAGATACAAAATAGAGGTTTTTTACAGATTTCAGAAGAAAATACAATAAAAATACATCCAACCCTACTTAATTTTTTTACTCAAAGCCAGACAAAGTACAGACTTCCAACGCGGAACATCAAAAGTTCACACAAACAGCGCCAGATGGTCGTGACCTACGTCAACGTGAACCAACGTTCCTCATAAACTAATAACAGAAAGTAGTGAGGCCATAAGATAGGGAAAGTGATATCGATACTGTGGTTTTATTATGCAACGTAAAAACGTCTGTGTATGTATTTTTTATATTATCATTTTGTTTTGCAACCATACATTTGCAAAATATGTTTTTATATTGAAATATTTAGAAGTCACTGCGTAAGCTATAATTCAACTATTCCTCATAAGCTAACAGAAAGTAGTGATGCGATAAGGTAGATAGGGAAAATTAAAGATAATGTATCGATACTGAAGAAGAAGAAGAAGAAGTGTAGCACATTGGATGTGGCTTTGTTACGCAATAGCTCTGTGTGGAAGAACTTTTTTAATTGACATACAACATAAGTGAAAATCTGAATAAAAGAATCAATTTTTCTATTAAATGTTATGAAATGAAAAAAAATATGATAACATTCGAAAATTATAGGTTCCTAATATTTAATACTACAGGATTATTTATAAAACACCAAAAACCTCGCTGATATGGATTACCAACATCATAAACAACAACTTTTGTTCTACAACTTTCCGAAAAAGACAAATTTTAGATATTTATACCTGATATTTACTATGAGATATGACAATATACAATAACTAAAACTTTGACTTACCCAAAACTAAAAAAGCCAGCTAATTTAAGGTTTTCGATACTACAAGTACAACACTAAACCTTAACACCGGAGCGCCACCGACCCGAAGAATTTCCCGCCGCATATTTATGAATCTGGAAATAACTGGTGAGTAAACAAAATCAACTATTCGTTATTATTGTTCTGCACGTTGTTTATGTTCGTCTTTCTAGAGCCGCACCTTTTGACTTGTGCCGCTGTTGACTTGTTGTTCTTTATAAATTAATTCTTTAGCTGTACGATTGTGCAAAATCTTTTTTTATTAAATAACTAGCGACCGCCGGCGACTTCATCTGCGTGGAAAGTTTTTTTGTTATAAGTACCTCGGGAACAGTACTTTTTTCTAGATGAAAGGTATCCTATGTCCTTCTCTGTACCCCTGAGAACGTGTATGCAAAGTTTCATGATGATCGGTTCAGTAGTTAAGAGGTGAAGGCGTAACAAACAAACAAACGGACTTTCGTATTTATAATATTAGTAAGGATAAAGGATATCAATAAACTTTGAATGCAATACTGTTTACTAAACAATATAGTATGTCACATTCACTAATTTAAATGAACATTAATGAAAAGCCATTTGTATAAATAAAGTTCATTTTAAAGATTTTAAAAATTTTTTTTATAACCTTTTTTAGGGTTCCGTACCCAAAGGGTAAAAACGGGATCCTATTACTAAGACTCCGCTGTATTATAGAAACATAAGAACGTTGTCCATCAGTTTTGGTTTTTGAAAACACCAATGCATTTCAAATAACGGAAAATATGTTCTACAGAAATGTAATTACTACATTATTGTTCTGAAGAAAAAAAGGAAAAAGTTTACTCACTGCCTTTTTTACTATTTTTAGGGTTCCGTACCTGTTCAACGCTCAGTAAGCCCAAAAATTGATGTAACGCTCCAAGGGTCAGTGTTGCCACTGCCTCTCGGTCAAATCCCACACACATGACTCCTTGATTACACACATTGGAGTATCTAGATGTCGTGGAATAACGCTAAAAAGTGACAAACAAAAGGTGCATTCCTTTCGCAGAAATGTACCTATACATATTTGTAACATTACTTACGACCAAGATCGTAATAGTACACAATTACACACATATTCCTGTTACACACGGATTACACACGAGAGGCCTTGATTACACGCAAAATGTGTAATTACACACAAAACGGCAACGCTGCCAAGGGTACTAATGTTCAATGAAACGCAATAACTCAATGAAACGCCCAATAGTGATATAAAAAGCCTATATTCATACAAATAATTAAACCCGACCTAGGTAAAAAACAAAAATTCTTAACACCGCGATGTACACTTTCATACAACCGCCGATACAGCGTCATCTATGGGCAGCTGGAGTAACAACAAATAAATACGAAACAAAACTTGTGCATACTTATTTATACAGTACCCAAAGGGTAAAAACGGGACCCTATTACTAAGACTCCGCTGTCCGTCTGTCTGTCTGTCACCAGGCTGTATCTCGTGAACCGTGATAGCTAGAAAGTTGAAATTTTCACAGATGATGTATTTCTGTTGCCGCTATAACAACAAATCCTAAAAAACAGAATAAAATTCATATTTAAGGGGGGCTCCCATACAACAAACGTGATTTTTTTGCCCTATTTTTGCTCGATATTAATAACGACAACAGGTAGACAGTTGAAATTTTCACAGATGATGTATTTCTGTTGCCGCTATAACAACAAATAAAAAAACAGAATAAAAATAATATTTATGGGGGGCTGTCATACAACAAACATATATTTTTGCCGTTTTTTGGTACGGAACCCTTCGTACGCGAGTCCGACTTGCACTTGGCCGGTTTTTTAAAAATCGGACATTGTCTGACTCGAGATATTATGATGAAAACAAAGTGTTGATTTTCTGATGTTTGTTATTGATGTTTAGATTGATAGACAGATATTATAGTAAACCGTCCCACCAAAATCATTTTCATGCATAATGTTGCCAAGACCTCGAACTGTCAAAAAGTTATCAGACCTCATGTAGAGCCAAGATTCTAACTCTACGCGCTCTAACTCTGCAAGCCCTTACTTCAAAAACTCTACACCATAGTCAAAATATGTGGCTCGGCCATTTCGCTACATGGAAACCTTTCTAATAAACAATAGTTCTTGTAGTAACGAAACGGCCAAGCCACATATTTTGACCAAAGGTGTAGAGTTTTTGAAGTTAGGGCTTGCAGAGTTAGAGCGCGTAGAGTTAGAAACTTGGCTCTACATGAGGTCTGATAACTTTTTGACAGTTCGAGGTCTTGGCAACATTATTCATGAAAATTATTTTGGTCTTAAACTTTCCGATTTGTGTATAAATTATCCCCACTAATATTTTAAATTCATTCTATCAACAAGCTTTGCAATAACACTCACAAGCCAAATACAAGTAGTTATTATAAAGTAGGTATTTCACACACGTATGTAACTATCGGCACAGATAATATAATCGGTCATTAGTCCCATGCATACGTGCCCATGCATTTGTATGAGGCAGATAAACCGATGGGAACTCAATGGTGTTTGTTTTTAACTATACTTATTGATGAAGGCTTAGAACATTATTATAGAAAGTTTATTTACTGATGAAAATGAAGTTGAAGGTCTTAGTTAAAGTATCAAGTCTGAAGAATTATCAAGTGTAGAAAAACACATTTTAAAAAATGAAAATAGTTTTTCCTCACAAAAAAGTGGGTAATTTTGTTTACCGTTTTTAGGGTTCCGTACCAAAATGGTAAAAAAGGAACCCTTATGGTGAGACTCAGTCTGTCTGTCTGTATGTCATAGCTGGATATCTCGAGAACTACTAATGGTATCAACTTGAAATTTGGAATGGTTTAAGATGACATTTGCCCAACTATTTTGCAAATAAGAAAAAAATAACAAAACAACATATTTTTTACAACAGGGACTGAAAAGGGGTCTTAAAATTATGAAGTGTGGCTACTAGGGCATGTGGGGTATCATATGAAAGAACGCTGTTTGCACGTTTTGAATCATTTTTTTTTTGTTTTAGGCTACATAGTTCTCGACTTATGATGAAAAATGTAAAAAAAATACCGTTCCCCCCCCCTTATCTCCGAGGTTTGCAAAGAGAAAAATCTGAAATAATTCTATGTGATAGCAGTTTATATAAAGATTACAGGAAAAATAAAACGATGTCTCAATATAGCACACTTTATTAGAAATTATCAAATTTCTAAAAAAGTTAACATTAGTTCCAGTATTGGTCAAGAGATGGCGCTGACCTAAAATTGCAATACTAATTTTATTATTCTACTCTGCAGTGTGGTTTAATGGTGCAATTATGATGGTACGGAACCCTCGGTGCGCGAGTCCGACTCGCTCTTGACCGGTTTTATTTTAGATGCAATCGAAAGCGTAGGTACTAGGTATAAGATATCACAACTTACTTCATATTTCACCTACAAAATAAAACTATTAAGGAAGTTACATACCTACTATTAAACAATGTAAAACTAATGAACTCTTTTTATACAGTTAATAATAAAATTCTGAGTTTTGTCAAACATAATGATACTCCTTCCACAACACTAAGTACTAGTTTTAAAATATTACTTTTTCTTTTATCTCTTATGGTTTATTATATAGATGCAATGATTATTATTGATGCTTCTCCGCTTGTATAATGTTTCTAATAAAACTACTTTTCGTTGCTTACTGCTTGCTACGTCTAGTGGGGAGGGAACTGGTGCACTGAACCACAGGCCTATGGCTTAGCTCAGGTGCCAGTCTCTCGCAATCTTTATCCTTAATTATCTTTAGATGTAACTAATAATTTAAAATGTATCACTTAAGATTGTTGGAGAAAACAATAAACAATTATTATTATTATTATTATTATAACATTATTACAATCGCATCAAAATAACTGTACAAAGCAGCAATTGCATGCAACATCGGCATTATATTTCTGGTCGATATGCTAAAAATAAAACGTAAACAAACGTAAAGTTTGCAAACATTGCAGAACCTGTTTGAAACCACTGTACACAAAGATTTAACGTACATTCGCGTATTAATTTATGAAAATTTGGCGGACGAAATAATGGGCAAGACGTACAGTAAAGTTTTTAATGTTATAAATTAAAAAAGTTAATTTTCTTTCATCTGTCCGTTCTGCTTCCACTTTTAATTTTTTTTTATGGTGAAAAGTTGTTCATCGTAAGAGAGTAGGTATTTTTTTAAAGTTTTAAAATACTTGCATCAGAAAATCGCACTTTTCACAGAGTTTCTTCAAACCAATGAGGTCATGAATATTTTGTGTGATTAAACTTCACTGAGCATGAGCACACGTATGTTTATATTGTGATCATAATTTTATTTGTATTTTTTCAGGTCTGCCAACACGAACAAAGGTTTTTGACAAAGTATCATAGTTATCCCGCTACCACCACCACCTTGCACCAATGTTGTGGTCAAGTACAGTTAATTTTACTGTCCCACGTCGCACATTACGATTCCGAGTGGTCACCGAATTCGATCATCAGTCCTGCTGTAAAAGGAGACGACGCATCGTGCGTGTTCAAACACTTACTGGTGTTGATATTAGTATGCTAATATCGTATAACTGGCTTTTAAAGTGTAAAATTATCTTTACTTATTTATAAACAATCGAAAGACTATTGTAAATAATAATTAATAAAGAAAAATCACTGCACATCCAAGATTTTGATCGAACTTGAAAATGCAAATTCTCTGAGAAACAAATTGAACATTTCACGAAAAACCATTTTTATTTATTCGTCAATAACACTCGTATACCTATTTTAATTAAGTTTTACTTCATTTTCAAACTTTTTAATGTTATTTGTAGCAGAATTCTATTTTTGAGTCTTCTGCAATGGTCAGAATGGTATAAAATTAGATGCTATAAACTTCTCGGGACTAGAATCAACTATAACAACTCTAATTATGAGTATACAAAGAATAGACATTACTCTTTAGTTTGTGGCATAATTATCATTGCTGACGTCCATAGGTTACAAACATTAGCAATTACGAGAAACCACTAGGTTTAATACTAAAGCAAATAGTACTGTACCATGAATAAATTTGCAATATGTTACAAATACTATTGAATCTAATAGCAACTTTAAAACAATGGCAAACGGTTGATATTACAAATTGTTGATTACTTTACTCTTCATAATTCTCTGTTGAAGCTTCTATACTTATTGTAAACAAAACGTTGACATTCAACTTGCTACGACTTGTAGTCCTTGATTATTATAGCCATACGCATGTAATCATACTTCAGAAAAGCTCTAAGTATTATCATTGTTTGACTAAAAACGACGTTATCAGTAAGGCATTGAAACTAAAACTTGCTTGGCAAGTCTTTGAAAAATAAGATGTTCTAGAATTATATGGGTGAGTTTATATGTATCGGAATATATGTTTTTACTGAAAAAGGAAACTGGAAAATCGTTAAGACTTGTGCCCTTGGCATTACTTGACACAGCTTTATCCAAAGATGGTAAAGAAAACATATTAATCACAGATAAAAAGCGATAACTTTACAAAATATATTGGTTTGACAAAGTGTGTACTTATTTGGCCAAAACCTAATTAAACACAGTTAACTTATACCTACTAAATGTAATGCTGGCTTAATAAAAAAATAAGATTATTGTAAAATAAACTATTCTGTAAGTTTATATATTGACCAATTTATTCTACTTATTCCCATGAAACTTCAAGCATCAAATTCACCAAAAATCTACCGCCAATCCACCAATGCAACGTGATAGCTCAAAACTATGATTTATTCTTGACCAAAACAAGAAAATAAGCCAAGGCATACGTACCATCGAATCGACTTTATTCTAGGTATTTGTCATAGTAGTATGGCAACATTAAGCGCTATCGCACACAGGCAACTTAGTCTCCCAGCAACTGTTTTGTCTCTCACATCAAGTCCACGGGTTTATATGGAAGCGCGCACACGAAACGACACGGTCGTCTGCAACTTTTCATACAAATCACGTGAGAGACAAAAAAGTTGCGGAGACAAAAGTTGCCCGTGTGCGATAGCGCTAAGAACTGAATCTACTTTTACTTTTCTTGCATTCTCAAAAGTCATTAGCTGAAGGAACAGTGACAAGTCACAACAAGATATCCAAACAAAGAGAGTCGCCAGACCGTCTGGGACACGTGTAGCGAACGTAAAAGGCATTGTTTTAATTACATTCAATAAACAGTTGCTACTTACTTGCTATGTTAGGCGGTGTATGAACAATTGGATTGGTTGGAATTGAAAACTATTTTAAAGTTATACAGCACTGTTGTCTCAAAGCTCGATTTAAATAGTAACATTAATGTTGGTACTTTTACAAATCGATGATGAACTATTATCCAAGTTTATCTGCAAATAATATGTTGTTTAAAATAAAGTAATATTTCATCATACCTAGGAGCACTTTTAATATTGTTTTATAAATATCTTCTTCGATCGTTATTCTATAAATGTTGTAAAGAGATTCGTTACCTGTATGAATTTGATTGGGGATGTAAAACGCTATGTATATTATAACTTCATTTAATACAAATGTATCTAGTAAGAATCCTGAAACATATTTTGTAATCGCATGTTATTTTGAGAGTATTCGCGCAAGCTTCCCTCGCTCGTTTGGAAATGTTCCATCTAGAGGGATAGCCATAAATACTAAATTCTAACAACTCGAAGTATTTTAGTTTATCCTATTTACAGCTTCTAAATTCTTGCAGCATGATGCACATCAAATGCATTCGCCATTTCAGTCGCCACAGAGTCTAGCACAGCCCAGTTATTTCTGTAGTGACACATAGCACAGCTGGTAAACATGATCTGGCGTAGAAGCATTCCATTAATGGCCTACCTATTTGGTCTTTTAAGAGTTTTCTTAAGATTAATTGACAGTTTGACCTATAAGCTCCTTGCTTTGTTCAAGAATAAAAACGTCTGCAGATTTAAAAAAAATGACAACGTTGATAAAATCTTTAGTTGCTGTAACTAATGCAGTTGTAGTAACTAAACTAGTGTCATAAATAATACGCTTGTTGATAAGTTATTATCTTGGACCATAGTGAATATTAATGCAAATTGATTGATATGTCTGATTGTAATGACGTTAATATCGTGATTATTATATTAATGGAATACTACTTGTTATGTAATCAGCATTATGGGTCACGTGTTCAGGGTTGATAGCGTTTAGCATATTTTAATTAGGTATAGCAAATACACTCGCGAACAAAAATATGAAATCACAAGCCTATTTTCATACAAACGAGGTAATTTTGAAGCTTTGGTTCTCTGCCCAAGATTAAACGGGGTGAGATCCGATGATAGCAATTTAAAGAATGAATTGCAGAGACCCGAAATGCTTAAGAAACCTAACAAATCAGACATGTCGTTTCTAAATATCAATAATTTGGTGAATAGGTACTATATCATTTGGTTTACATATCCTTTAATTGATACGGATTACAAAAACAAGGAAATTTCATGATGATTAAATATCAGCCGCACGACGCTTACAACTGGACATAGGCGTCCCCAAATTAACAATTCTTCCAATTGCTTATATCAAAATACATGAAATCTGAATTAACAAAAACCTTTTTAACCGATTGTTTAAGGCTTACGTAAAGTCTGTCCATCCTTACTTGTCTTATATGGTAAACAATCTTCACCCAACTCTTTATTGATATAATCATTTACAAAATAAAACAAATGGTTTTCCACACATAGATTACGAAATAAATTGTTAATAAATTAACAAAAATTTCATAAACTTACTAACATATTTTTAAATAACGATTCAAGTTTAAAAGACGTATGACAACTGTCAAAAACTGTTTACTAAATAAAACAAGTAAATGAACAGACTTTAGGTACGGTCACGAGCAATAAGATATACACACTTTAGAACTACGTCACATTCAACTCTCAGTGTGAAAATGTGATAGGTTAATCAATAACGTAATATGACATAAATTTTAAAGTGTGTACATCTTATTGCTCGTAACTGTACTATGATTTGAAAACGCCTCAATTTTCAAACACACACCTTTTGAATTTATGAATTTGCCTACGTCCAGTAAAACATTTCAAATACACCAACGCACTTATGCTTGCAATAATATTTGCAAATGGCGTCCTTCAAAGGCCTGTAGCAGCTCCGAACAAGATTGACCAACTAAAGGCTCGGGTTGCAGTCGCCAAGCTGTCTGAACCACGTGCGGCAAAGCATTGTGTTATTCACTATTGTTCTTTGATCCTGTTGCACTTGTAACGATGCAAATAAATGAAGATTGGAAAGGAGAAATGAATAATGTGCGTAAAAGATTTGGAATCGATACAAATATATTAAAGATCGTATAGGAGAAATGAAATAAGTTTTGAAAATAGAGGCTAGAGAAAGAAGTTAGTTTTCTGCCTTTTAGGTAATCTAACTTGTATAAGAAATGTTAAATGGCTTTTACTGAAGAATGGCTAAAGATAATAATATTGTGTTATAATAGCAGACAGGTAGTTAATCTTTTATTACTATTTCCTTGATCATCTACTATCCATTAATTTCTCAAAATAAGTTTAATGTTATTTATTTGGTACAATTTCAAATTTTAATTCTTTGGCACTAAAGTTTTGAATTTTATTGACTTTATTTTCATATCTTTAAAGGTTGATTTCTAAAGCCTAAGTTCTAAAAACGCATCCAAGTTTATTTAACTTAACCATGTTTATTTTGAAGAATTCCAATTTCTCGTCAACCAAACTAGAACGTGACGTTTACACGTATCGCAATCCCGGAACCCGAAAAGATTTCACTTTTAAAAGCATACGTCATGTCAACTATCAACTGTCGAATTCCTGGCATTTCCACTTCCCAACAATTTCTGAAACCAAAATAGTTTTGGGGACTTTGTAATTAACCTGAAATTAAAATGTCGGGAATGTATGTCAACGTCTGTTTGTCAGTACAAAGACATTTCTCATGTTGTTCTCTCCCATTTTTTGTTAAAATCTGGTATTTCGGTTGGGTCCTCGCTGTAACTTTAAATAGCTGTTACTTGAAAATTGATGAGTTAATTGCCTTCTAATTTTGTGTTTTACTCGCTTTTGACGTTAAAACTGTTCGAGTCTTTTTAACTACCCTTGTTATTTGGTTTTGTTCTTAATTGTACAGGAAGTGTTTAGAGTTGTTATTAATCTAGGATGCTTCAGAGATCTTTTATGTTACTATTTTAGCTGAATCTCTATTATTATATGAATTAGGATAACAACTATATGTTGTAGATAAGAAGTTGGCAAAGATGTTCTGACTGTTGAATTAATAACTATTTCTCTTGTTTTATTAATTTGCTTCATATTTCACAATATCAAGTCGAAGTTCGTACTTCACATCATATAATTTGTTGCTATTCTTTAAAATCACTACACAGTTTAATAGATACATCTAACAATGCAAAAATTGTTAATCCAAAAAGTAATCAAACAACACCTTCCGTCTTTTAAAAACAACCTTATAAAAACATGTATAAAATATTAAACAAAAACCAGTTGCAATAACGCCAACTTAATTTAATATTATTAATCGCAGGCAATTTTTCAACTGCACTTAAAGAAACAAAGTAACTATGACAAATGGATCTTATTATTTACCGACGAAAATAGCACAATAGTCAGACTTAATCTCAACTAAAAATCTTCTGAACTTAAATGAATATTAATAAAGTGGGGACAAAAGGACACCCCAATTTGGGGAAGCCAAACTAAATTCAAATAACTCGAAAGACAAAACGCTACTTAAAACTCGACGCCTTGAGATTGATGGCTGTTTTTGGGGTTCCTTTGTTATATTTTTACATTAAAATAAAGTTTGCAAAATTGAGATGTGGACTGGACTCTCAATTTTTGAGTATTTTTTTACTGATGAAAGAGGAAATAAAGGAGTTTAGGTTTATCAAGAAAATGTATGTAGATATTCTATAACATTGTTTTCTTATATTTTCAGAGTAATGTTACCTTTACATTGTATTTTGAAAATTAGTATCATGTCTTTTTAACCCTGAGTTTTTTACATTGTAGTAAAACACTCAACAAAAGCAGAACCCTATAAACTCCCACGTGTTTTTTTTATCCCGACTTTTTTTAACCTGACAAGACCCCTCAGACAAACAATAAATCTGGGTATAATTATAGTCACGGGTATAATGTTGAAAGCCAATTTGAGTTAAGAAGAGCTGCAGTTGTAAAATTTATTGGTAAAACAGTGAGTGCTGTTGGTTATAAATTAGCTGATTTAGATAATGAATTAGGAAAAACTAACGATGGGATCGCATTACTGACTAATAGTGGCACAAAAAAGTTAAAAGATTTGGAGAACAATAATTTGAGGAGATTTTATAAAATAATGCAAATGGGACTTTGAAATCCTTGCGTAGATGTTGTTGATGAGTTATTAAATTAAATTATGCAAATAAAATACTCAGGTTTTTTTTAACATCTGTTAGAAATGATTATGCAGGAAATCTTAATTCATCTAGATCAAATGTTTATTTGGAACAAATATAAGGTAAGTGCAAAAAATACACACAAATATAGTTAAGTAAATAAAAATATTGATTCTTCGTCAAACATAATACATTATTTATTCTTTATAATAGAAAATATTATGTTAATCAAGAAATCTATATTTATATTGTAGCATTGATATTATAGACTTTAGTAGGTTATGTAATAGGTATACCTGAAAACTGATGAAGGTACGTTCTTGTTTTTGAGAACTATTATTTATTTTTTTAGAATAATTTGCTATTGAAATAAAAACCCTTTATCTCATACTTAATTTTTTTTACATAAAACAAACATTCGCTTTACCTTTTAATATCGTATAACAAGTCATTAAGTGTGTTATTAATTTCCACAGTTACCTACCTAAAAGTTTCATAATTAGCCATAAAATTAAATGGCTGTAAAATGGAGTTTTTAAGTCCTTTATAGACTTGAGATTTAGACTCAAAGCCATAACCAGAAGCGATCTTCCTAAGTTTGGTCATATAGATGTCAATATTGTCCAATGGAGACTGTAACATAAAAGTGAATGGGTAAGGGCTTATAGCAGATGCTCTTATAGGACTTAAATCTTTCTTTATTATAAGACAAGACGCAAAATAGGTGCTCAATATAAAATGTTGTGAGGTTGGAGATTTCGGACGCATAGTAGTAGAATACAAAATGGTCAATTTGTTGTAAATATATTGATAGTTTGCTTGCTTCATAGTGTAAAAATAATATGTAGTGAAATCATAAAAGTCTTAAAATATTTGAAGGATATAAAATAATTTTGAATTAAGGTGAAACTTCCTTTGTTATTTTTGTGGATTCATAAAAAATATACATTAAAAAGTTGTGAAAATATTCGTTCCGTTTTACGTACCTACAATAATGTTTTGTAGTATTTAAACATGATTTATTGAAGTTTAATCTATAATAATATAGTTGTAAAAGGATAAATTAATTAAACGGTAACAATAATGGATTTATTGCTATCAAATTAATTATAATAGCTGCAGTTTACTATAATGGCACCTGTAATACGGAATTTTGTTTGTAGTAGGTAATTTAAATTTATAAAATAGTGATTGAAAGGAAGATGTATGGTTGGTTGTTAGAAGCAGGTTACGTCTGCAATCCTACTAATATTATAAATGTGAAAGTTTGTGGGTTTGGATGTTTGTTCCTCAATCACGCAAAAACTACTGAACGGATTTGGTTGAAATTTGGCACACAGATAGAAGATAGCCTGAATTAAAACATAGAATACTTTTTATCCCGATATTCCCACGGGAACGGGAATTACGCGGGTGAAACCGCGGGCGGCCGCTAGTTGTAAAATATAAGCAGTTTATTCTAAGGTAATTTTGTGGGATGAGTGACCACGGATTTATTTCTCAAGAATTCCGGCCTTCTTTCTTAAGGATTTTTTTAATAAACTGTGTCCTGAATATTGAGGCACTAGACTCGTTGTAAAGTTAAAATTACATGCTTTTTAAACTACCAAACATCCCTTATATTAAATTCATTGTTGAGTCTATAACAGTATTACTATAAAATATTTTTAACTGTTTAATTGTGACACTGTCAATTTTTAGGGTTCCGTACCAAAATGGTAAAAAAGGAACCCTTATGGTGTGACTTAGTCTGTTTGTCACAGCTGGATATCTCGAGAACTACTAATGGTATCAACTTGAAATTTGGAATAGTTTAAGATGACATTTGCCCAACTATTTTGCAAATAAGAAATAAATAAAAAAATAAATATCTTTTTTACAACAGGGACTGAAAAGGGGTCTGAAAAATTTTAAGTGGGACTATTAGGGCATGTGGGGTATCCTATGAAAGAGCGTCGTTTGCACGTTTTTAATCATTTTTTTTTTGTTTTAAGCTGCATAGTTTTCGACTTATGATGAAAAATGTAAAAAAAAATACCGTTCCCCCCCCCCTTATCTCCGAAGTTTGCAAAGAGAAAAATCTGAAATAATTCTATGTGATAGCAGTTTATATAAAGATTACAGGAAAAACAAAACGATGTCTCAATATAGCACACTTTTTTAGAAATTATCAATTTTCTAAAAAAATTAACATTAGTTTCACTATCGGTCAAGAGATGGCGCTGACCTAAAACTGCAATACTAATTTTGTTATTATACTCTGCAGTGTGGTTTGATGGTGCAATTATGATGGTACGGAACCCTCGTTGCGCGAGTCCGACTCGCTCTTGACCGGTTTTTTTAAAGATATTATTTAAAAGAGACAGCATAACATTTAAACAGTGTCTTAATTAAACATAGTTAAAAAATCTTTTGTAGTAACACGATAAAAGTTTGTTTTAAACTATCGACCATAACTTATAAAAAAATACTGACTAAAAATCTCGACGTCAAGAAGTTAAATAACGAACTAGCTTTGCACCACATAAAAATAAACTCTTGATCCGTCGTAATCGGGAAGGATCACAAAGCAATTATCGTTATTTACGAAGAACATCAACGATCGGGAGCTAACAAATCTCCTCGGCTCACGGGGGTGCATTGACTTCAAAGATAATGAGCTTTTTTGGAGTTTATTAAATGCGCAAAATGCACAATATTTTTTATTTACTATACATTTTGTAACACAATGTTGAAAAGAAAAGTAGTGCCAGAAAAAAAGTACAGGAGCACAGCTTATTTGAAAACTCTTTTTTTCTTTATTCTGTGGAAAACTCTTTCAGCAGGACCGAAACAGGAAAGGAAGTGGAGAAGAATTTAAAAGTGCAGTATTAATTATATACTTAATACATAATGTAACTTATTTTTAAAGTTTTTGAAATACTCGTAGAATTGATGTTTTGACAGCAACAACATTTTTATGTAAATAATTTTTTTTTAAGTTATTTATACCTAAGCGTCAAAGTAAATAAACAATTTCATGCGGTCTACACGTTTTAGCTCACATATTTTATTGATTCTTTCCTACACACTAATAGTAAAATTAAACTAACTTATAAAGCATATTAATGACAAAATCACAATCTACGGACCTTATCATTATTTTTGTTCAACGACATTGCAGTTTATATTTATTTGTATATTCCAAATAATGTGTTTTGTAAGTTGTTATTTTGATTTTGATTGATATGAAAGAAAATTTTATTTTTCATTTAATTAACCCTCAATTGTATCTAAGTCAAACTTTTACTAATGGATCTAACAATCAAAACATATTCGTCTATTTTCGGTAGCATGGGAACGCTACCCACTCAAAGCGATACAATAGCTACCACTTCTAATAGTTAAACTTTAAGCTACTTACAAGTACTTGAGTGCGGTATAACGGTATAAATAGTTAATGTTTATAATTATTTTTGTACTGTGAGAAAAACTTGGTTTATTTTGGTAATACTTAATGGTATTTGAATATAATTTATTGTGTATTATAGACTTTAAGTTTTCAAGTAGGCATAGAAACGTCTTGGAGGCAGATTTGCTTGAGTTGATTTAATAAAAAATCAAGATGTTTTTAATCATTGTATTTATGTCGAATCTTGATCTTAAAATAGAATAATGAAATAAATTTGATTGTAAGAAGAAAAAAAATACGAAATTTATTAGTAAATTAAACAGTCCATTTCATAACGTAAGGTATTTTAATCTCGAAAATAACTAAAATATTGGCAAGACTCTCGTTATTTTATTTTATCCGGTTGGACTTAGTGAAAATGTTAGAAAGATATTAAATGGTCAACTATTTTTTATATTATTTTTTTGTGTTTTAAATAATATGAAATAATAAAATTATTATCTAAATGGTTTTTAAAAACAATAGCCACAAAGTTATATATTATTAATAGTAAAATAACAGTACAACAAGCTCACACGTGTACCAGGGAACCAGAAACGAACAGTGGTCATCTGAACAAAAAATGAAGAGCTCAAATTACATATAAACCAGTCATTTGCGTCTTCGAACCCTGTTACTATCTCCTTTTAACTTAAAGATTAGCTAACGTTAGAAAGAGATAGAGTGACTTAGTAAAGCAATAATTTTCCAACACACGTAATTGTAAGGGATTTGTTTATAGTGTAGGTTTATAGATTTTCTTTACAACAAAAGTGTGATGCAGTGATACACTCTGTCTAAATGAAATATTCACTATATTTTTTTCGTAACTTATTTTTGTTACAATGTAAACAAAATAGGTAGTAAATAGGGAACTATCCAGTGATACATTATACCAAGTAACTAAAACTGGTTACCAAATAATACAGACCATACAACAAGTACTTACGTACCAAATAATTAATCGAAGATTCTTTTGATTAAAATAATTATATTTCTTTACATTCAAGTCCAGTATTATTGAATGCGTTTTATTTTGAGTCACATTTTTGTAATTTTACACCCATACTGTTTCATAAAAATGCTGTACATTTTATACACTTACATGGATGTTTACCCGTAAAAAATGTTTTTTATTTGTTAGAAAAACTGCAAAGGGTCAACCCTAGACGCAAATAGACAATTTTATTGTTTGCAAAAATCAATCCCATTAATGGACAAAAGCAAAACACAATTTAGGTCTAAGGTTTAAGTTTAGGATGAAAACATTTTTTTTTTGTTTAAAAAGTGGCGGGTAATAGGGTTTAAATTAATTTTTCGGGATTGTATGCATGGTACCCATATCTGATATACCATATGGTCTACTATCTACCTACCAGATTCTGGTGAAATTTTGTGAGCAGGTTCGATAATTATTCATAACTGTTTAATCAAACCGGTTTTGCCAAATTTATCTAAAAAAAATATTCACCCATTTCGAAAAATTAGAAGCACCATCTACCTGCGAATACTCAATTACACACGTACTGTGGACATTTTATTTTTGTAAAATTTGAGCAATTTTTTATCGCAAGGTCTACAGCTCACGTAATACGTTTGGTAATTACTTTACAGCCAAACAAAAATGGATTGAAAATTCATTACTTAGTAGGAAACAATAATGAAATGCATTTTTCCCACGCTCGAAACAAAATCAAGGATTCAGATCTTCCCTTCGTTTACTCAAACAGTCATCACAACGCATATTATGTGGCAATTTGCAAAATTACACACTTAAAAATGCTTACAAATTACGCAAAAATAACCCTTAATCGATGAGGATAAAGAAGTCTTTTACTGACTAAATCAATTTGCTGATTTAATAACTTTAATGAGAGGATTTAAATTAACTATCTGCAAAAGTTCTAGAGATTCTTGGTATCAATCTTTTGAATCGAGGATGGCATTTTTTAGTTCACAGTTAATGTTGATACAGGATAATAGTTTGTGGTATGTACTTTTGTACTTTTTAATACATCATTCATGGACATACTATAGCATACGACGTACTGACGTAACAGGTCGTCATTATGGCAAAAACGGTAATTAAGCACAAACCACATGATGGGTTTTTGCCACACAGATTCAACTCAGTAACGCTACCAATGGAAAAAAATCGGTTGGCATTCTGGGAGTGCCGGCAGAAGTGAAAACTTGAATACATATTAACTTTGTGCATTTTTGATATTTTAACATTAGCGGCAAAGGATTAAAATTATTTCTTTCCTATTACTATACAGTCACACAATTCAATCAGTTTGTAATTAAGAAAAGTTCTAAAGATTTCGCGCCAGTGGCCTTTTTAATTTCTACATGCACGCATTCTACGATTTAAACATAGTCACAAAGTATAAATAAGTCTATGATTTCATCGAAGAGATCGCTGCTATTAGTTCCATTTTCAAAATTAGCGCGTTGCTGGTGACACAAGTGTTTACATGACGTCTTAAAATGACGCGCCGCCATTTTCAACGCGCCCCGTAGAAAGAGAGGGGGATACTTCCGCCGCCAGCTGTCTACTCTCCATCCGTCACATCCGTCTTACGCATTTTCGATCAGCCACGTGATTCCTGACGCGAGTTTAGCATTTTTCTCCATACAAAAAGCGCACAACGCCGCTAAAGAAGTTTTCACTTCAAAAATCAATTAAGTTTTATCAAGGACTTAAATCAATTAAGTTTTATCTTTTATTTGCGCAAAGTTTTGATAATTTTGCGCAAATAAAAGAGTAAAATGCATTTTCTAAATATATTTGCGAGAACTCAAACTTAAGCAGGCTCAATAGTGCCAAAAGTGGTCATATTTAACAATATCGAGATTCATAACTTATTGCTTATATTTGAGGCCATCTAAAAATATTTAAAAAAAATAGCACTTCACTCTTCTATCTGCTCAAAATAACCAAATCATTTATTTTAAGCCCATGATAAAACGTAAATAATTGCTTTTCATTAGTGACGCTACTGAGCTCCTCAAACCACCTTAAATGTCCCATTTTTCACAATAATTTCTATAAAAACCTTGAAAGATTGGGTTGTTCTATATTCATCCCATGACGTCTCAGCCCACGAGGGCTTAAATTCCATACTCATCTCTAATTGCATTGCTAACTCATCCCATGGAGAGTTTTACCTTTATCAACAATGTAACATTTTCTCACACATATAATTACAAACATTCTATAAGCCATCATTACACAATGAAACAATTCTAACTATCCTTTGTTAAATACTACAATTAACGCGTAATATATTAAGCATATAGTGCACATGCATTATTATTAAACAAACTCAAACAAAGACTTATACGAGTGCAGATATACAAACATATAGTATGTTTTACGTCACTACAAGGTCATAGCGTATGACATAATAACGCGTGCGAAATTAATAATGTTTATGATAAATAACTTTACAGTTATAAAACAAAGTACGTTTTAAATAATATGTAGGTAAATATAATCAATTAATTTGAAATAAAAAAGAGTTTCAACTGTTTTTTATAACCATTCTTACTATATCCTTATCAATATTATGAATGCGAAACTCCGTTTGTTTGTTTATTTGTTTGTTACGACTTTATGTCTTAACAACTGAACCGATCATCATGAAATTTTACATAATATACGTTGTCAGGGATACGGAGAAGGACAAAGGGTACTTTTCATCCCGAAAAAATATTGTTCCAGAGGGATAGCAAAAAAAACTTTCCACGCAGACGAAGTTGCGGGCGGCCGGTAGTTGTTTTTATAAATTATACAGGAGTTCTAGAAGGAAGAGAAAATTACTAGAAAAGATTTTCTTTTTGGTTTAATTGAATACGAGAGTGTCTTTTTACAGTTCGGACGATTAAAATTTTTCCAATAGCAATAACTTTACTAAATTATTGCACAATATTACTTCAACACAGAAAGCTCGATGGCACACTGGTTTACACCTGGCCCAGCGATTGCGGAGGTTAAGCAAGTTTTGAAAGGGTTGGTCATGGGATGGGTGACCAAAATTTTTTATCCAGAGATCCTTCGTGCTTCGGAAGGCACGTTAAGCCGTTGGTCCCTGCTGTATTTGCAGTCGAACACCCATCAATCCGCATTGGGCCCGCGTGGTGAGTTACGGCCCATCCTTCTTATCCACCTATAAAGAAGGCCGGTGCCTCAGCAGTGGGAACATTAAAATGGCTGATGGTCAACCTCAATACAGCGGCGCTGGGGCGTAAATTCGTTACAGGTGATCTCAATCGATCCAGATGGATTTCTAGAGTCAGCCTGCTTACTATCTTATTTTAAACAATTGAAAAAAAGTACGTTATCTACTTCCTCGAAAGCTCTAGCATTATAACTTGAAGCCAGTAATCAAGATTGTGCCGCAAACTTATAGCAACATGTAATGCAAATAATTTATGCAAGCCGGTACGTACGGCGCAAGGTTACACGCACCGAAGCTAATGTTATCTGAGCGATTAGCGAATCAACTCGCCAGTGGCTCTAAAACTGTAGATTATGACCCCACAAACTTGATGCAGAGGCAGTATTTAATATGATTTTTTTTGGGAAAAACTGTAATATGGTCTATTTGTAAAATAAATTGATAAAACATTATGAGTATCAAATGATTTGATTTTGAATAAAAAGAAACAACTATTTCTGATTGATGGTTTTGAGTTTTGACGCAGAATAAATAATAAAGAAGAAAGAAACACAGAACAATAAATTTGACGACCTGAGTGGTGTAGTGGGTAACATGCCGATCTACCACGCAGAGGTCCCGGGTTCAATCCACGGCCGGGCAGAGATTGAAAGGATAAATTTTAAAATCTGTGTATTACTATGTATAATAAAATAAGTATACATTTAAAAAGAATATAAGTAGTACGTATATCAGTTGTCTAGCACCCATATTATAAGCTTTGCTTAGTTTGGAGCTAGATGGGGCTTTATGAAATTGTCCAAGCATTATTTATTTATTTATAATAACACTTAGTTTTTAAGTAATTAGACTGGAAAAATTACGTTTGTTAATTGTAATTCAAATCTGAAAAAAATCATTATCTTAACAATCTCAGAATTGCCCTACATCGATTTTTGCATAGAAGACAATTTCACTATAGCACAAATCCCACTTTTTATTTATAAACAATTTGTGAGGACAACATTGACTAAAGTTTGAGAGCCACTACAAAACAAACTATAAAGGGGGCTCGCTTCTGTAGCACATTTATCGTAATCCGAGAAACGGTCGTTTTTCATCGGTGTCTGTGTGCGTGCGTCGTGTCTGCGTTTTATTGTGCGCAGGCGCAGCAAGCTTTTGCTTATACAATTGGCTTTGATAACTTTTTGAACATGACTGGAAATCTCAAAACCATTTCGAGGAATAAGCTTTCGGTACAGTGTCTACTCATTAAATTTAAAAATAATTCTATATTTTTAAAGATATTTATAATATTCAATAAAAAGCTTTAACCTTCAAATGACCTTCATATGACGTCATCACATACAGATCCCCCAGCCATAATAAAAAAAAAGAAAAAAGGGCAAAGACAATTTTGACAATGAACTTGGCATTAGGGATGGTGGAAGGAAAAAATATCGATATAGGTAATATTTCTCAGAAAAAAATGAGATGAAATGGAATGATGACTAAGTAATGGATTCTAATTTTAAGGTATTGTAAAACATAAAAAATAGCAAAATAAACCCCTACGCGAAATTTGGGCTCGATTTGACGAATTTTACGATGACTTTTAAGACTCAAAAGTAGGAAAAAATCAAAATGCTCCAGTGATAAAATAGTGTCGACTATTAGAATCCATACGTAATTACAAAAAAAATGTTTTGGAAAAATTATTGTAAAAACATCTATCGATATATCAGAGTATATCGATGAACTTATCTCGTAATTTTTTCCACATCCCTACTATTAAATGTTTGTAAATAGAAATAAAGTATGCACATATTTTCACAATGTTTATTATGTTATCCTGCAAATTTATTAGTCCACAAGCAATCGTTACATTTCATCCATGTAGCCTACATCCAAAATAGACACAATACATACAATACATTTCGCAATTCGGGTAGATTGGGCGTGTCAGTTTTTACAAAGTTTTTCAGCTGAGTTTCCACTGGTAAGCTTTTTTATTATAATTTTACCACCTCAAAAATTATTGCGGCAAATTAAGAAGGTAGGTTAGAACCGTCACAACTGGATTAAATGAATAAAATAGAAGAAATATTAACTATAACTTATTTGTTTACTAATAACCATAAAGTCATTATGACAGGTAATGACACTTGGCCGTTCTTTTTCTATAAGTATATGGCAAAGGTTTTCCTTCTTAAACTTTCATGCCACTAATGACGTCATTCCGGTTGACCATATCCACTCGACAAATATATTTATAAAAAAATAAATACGGGACCAAATGTTAAAATATTCAAATTAATTTCTTAAATTGGCCTAATCTGTAGTAAAAAAATATAAAAAAATACCTTTTATTTTTTAACCAAAGCCAATTCTGTTGCACCAGTTATGTTAAGGTGTTTTTCCATCATATTTATAAAACAAAGAGAAATATTTAATCGGGTAGCAATAAATTCCGATTTTGGGTATCAAAAATACTGAATATAGCGTACTGAAATACTAAGTGGGCGACGGACTAAGGGCGACTACAAATGTTGTTAATAGGTAAATTTAAAATACAAATTGAGTAACTAGTTGTTCAGAACGGGCGACCAAATTATTACTTGGGTGACAACCATTGGGCACACAAAACATTAAAAATTTGGCATATATGTTATTTAAAAAATGTGACTATTATCCTAATCGAGATGACAAAAATACCATGTTGGGCAGTCTAAATCAGTTATACAGTTACCTATTTGGCGTAATAGTTGCCCACTCAGTATTATTGGCACTCATTTAGAATTTTCACTGCTAACTTAAATTATTTATCTCCCACGTGTATTCGCCTGTTTTACATATTTTTGTAATCCACAGTTAGTCGTTATTTTGTCGCCCGAAAAATAAACCGCTGCCCGGTTTAGTATTTAAGTATCCCATTAACAGTCGCCTTTAATTATTTACAGTCACCCAATTAATTAATTCCCTAAAACAAATGAATATTGGTATCATAAAAAATATAGTCTTACACTGTTATTTCGCAGTCATTTCATCCCCTTAAGGGATTGTTGTTCTATCAATGAAACTAAACATTTTTTCCAAAGAAACGTGGTCGAAAAATATGAAAAATTGTTGGTCTTTCGATACTTACTAACTAGACAGCTAAAACATTGCATTAAAATGGGATTTTTTATTGTTTTTCGACCCATGTTTCTTTGGCAAACATTTTTAATTTCATTTCTCTCCCTTAAGGGGATTAAAACGACAAAAAAAATGACAGTCTGTATAGATTAGGGTACAGCCACAGTAGGCAACATTAAATAAACACCGCATAGGAGGACCATCCTTGCCAATTCGAATATTTGGCAATACCATGCCGATCACGAAACATTATCACTTGATATAAAATAGCCAAACTCAACTCAATTAATTTATATCGGGGGGTCAATCAAGTAAAGGAACACACTTTTTAGTTAAACAAATGAAAATGAGAGCGCAGTTTTGGTATTTTCGTGCGGTCAGCCCGGTTACGGTAATACGTTAACAGAGCCTCGATAGATCAATATAGTTTCATAAAGGTACCCAATGATCCAATTAAATTGGTCATTTATCGTTGCATCAAATCAGGTATTTTTACCGACTTCAAAAGGAGGGAGGTGCTCAATTCAATCCGTTTTTTTTTTGTTTTTTGTATGTACGTCGATTCGAAGACGGATGAACCGATCGAAATGATTCAAACGTTATTAGATTAAGTAAACTTCCAAGTTGGTCCCATTTTTTAAATTTTGAAATCGGTTCAGTACTTTTCAAGTAATCTTGAAAAAAGCACGAAAATAGTATGCTTTTGTGTGAACTACCTCGATGATCAGTCGTATAACTTCTTTGTTTATGAACTGAATAAGATAATTATTTTTTTGTTGGAAAAAGGATATCTTTAGTGTAGTTCTTTAACCGACTTAAAAAAGGAGGTTCTCAGGTTCTCAGTTTGACCCGCATGTATGTTTCTCCGCGATTAACTCACGTTTGGCTGAGCCGATTTTTCTACCTAAATAACATACCTACACTACCTAATACAAAAGGTGCCTACACTAAAAATAAAAAAATAAAAAATTGTTTAAAAAAACAAAAAACCGACTTCAAAAAACCTACCTCTCAAAAACAAGAAATAATATTCGAAATAATAAAAACACGTCTATTGAAGTCGGGTGGGGCTTTTAGAATAAAAAAAAGGAATTTGTACTCCAGCCCCACCCGACTTCAATAGACGTGTTTTTATTATTTCGAATATTATTTCTTGTTTTTGAAGGTAGGTTTTTTGAAGTCGGTTTTTGGATATATTGTTGGTAATGTGGAGGCAATGTTAAATCCAAGTTTTCGACCTCTGCAGACGACCGGGTCATTCTCAAAAACAAAAAAAAAGGTACCTTTATTAAGTTTTTGACGATTTTGACCCAGAATAGGATTAGTTTTTCATCAAGATTATGTAAGAAAGTTTTAAAGAAGGTTAAATTTGCAACCATTTGAGGGTAAAATGTGTCTCAGCTGTGTCTCTGAAACTATCGGTCGTACCAAAACCGTTTTACCTTCAAATTGTTGCAAATTTAACCTACTTTAATTTTTTTTTTACACAATCTTAATGACAAACAAAGCCCTTCTGGGTCAAAATCGACAAAAACTGAAAAAAGGTACAATTTTTTTTTTGAGAATGACCCGGTCGTCTGCCCAGGTCGAAAACTTGGATTTATTATTGTCTCCACATTACCAACAATATATCCAAAAACCAAAAATACCTGATTTGATGCAACCATTACCCCCTTTTCATGTCTTATTTTACTGGGTTACAATACTGGGGGGTTACTCCCAACGCGATCGGGATCAAATTCGAATCGAGTAAACGTCAAAACAGTACCATGGAAACCGTTGTCAATGTACGCACGACAGCACGCTAAGTTAAACAGTTGAACAACGAAAACAACTTTTATTACGTACGGCATAAAGGCGGTATCAAGGTCAACATGTGTAGTCTGAGGTGACGTTGTGTGTACCAAAATTACAGATTTTTGTCGTTTATTCGATCTTGATGTGAACTCGATCCCGTCTAGAGTTAGGGGGCTGATTTAAAAACCTCTTGTAATCTATGAAAGCTTGCCTACTGGCTCAGTATAACATCAAACATGTGACATAGACTAATTGAATCGAAAATTGAAAGTGAATAAGTTATACTTAAGTGAATCTAAGTATTATGAAGACTGATTACATTGTCGTTTAAAACAAAAACTAATGTGTTTTTGCTTTAATCTATTTTCTCAACTTTATTATCAATAAAATCATAAATAAACAAAATCAAACAACATATTGTCAACATTGTCAAGATGTCATAAAATATGGTTTATTTTTTCACAGCCACATTTTAAGGCCGCTCTATTTTAAGCGTGGCGTACACCAGATGGGTAGAAATTCCAAAATTTTTATGACACTACGCACAGCACGTGCCTAAACGCATTATATTCAATGTAAATAAATATAGCGTTAAAATAGGCGAGTCGGGTAGTGTAAACACACCCTTACTTCAATTTGGGGGTTCCAGTACTGTTTGTTGTATAATTCATCTCTTTTGCTTTGAAACTAAAATAATATTTTATATTGGAGTTGAAAAAAATCTTAACTTAGAAGCAAAAACACTGAACTTAAAAAAAATGTGAAGATTGCAAAAGTATTGAGTTTTCATATAAGACGAAATATTTAGTACATAATTATCCTCTTCGTTGAGTTTCGTTTTCGTTTCGACAAAATATTATTATGACGTTCGGATCTATAAACTGAAGTGGTTTAATTATTTTAGTGTTATGTTTATTCAAACCATGTTTAATTAAAATTGCTGTGAAAAAGCTCGTATAAGCTAGAGTTGCCGCGAATACTCGCTATTATTCGGTATTCGGCATTACTCGTCATTTTTTTTATATTCGTCGAATACCGAATAATAGCCAGTATTATTCGGCATTCGGCGAATAGTCGTCTAAAATATTTTTTTAACTGTGTAAGATCTGAAATAAATATAATTATTATTATTATTTAACGAACAAAAAACCTAATGAGTTAAAAATAATAATTTTTTTAATTATTTTCCCTTATAAAACAATACACAATATCAATTATTATCTGTAATATGTGCCTGTATCAATAATATTCATGAAATTAAATTAGTTATGCTTTTTAATTAATATTTAAAATCCAACAGAGGCAGATTGTGGTGCAAAAAAACAATTTTTATGCAAGTTCGAGAGCAAGTCGGTTTTGTTTTTCCTCGAAAATTAAACCTGCCTCGGAAAATAGTCTTTCTGAATAAACAGAGCTTAGGGGGTATTCCCCGTAAACTATGTACAAGAAAAGGGTTGCCATTGCCAGCATTTAAAAATGGAAAATTAAATTTACTACATATATGTAGGTATGTATAACATGAAAGAGATTTCTTTAACTTTATTGTTTTCTTTTCTCACAACCTTAGAAGAAATTAGAAATATTTTTAATGTGTTTAATGTTTTTTTTTTTGTCGAGTTATTCGAATATTCGCCAAAGTGAATGGCGATTAATCAGTATTCGTTTATTCGTAACCACTATTTGCGGCAACTCTAGTATAAACATTATTGCCTGAATTATTTTTAGTATAACTCGAGCTTAACCTAACATTGCCTGTAATCATAAAACAAGAAACAAACATTACAAATAGTACAAAACTATTAAATGGCAGTAGAATCGATGTCATCATCATGTTAAAGTATAATATCAAACAAATCTTCTTTATATACTTTACATTGAAAGTCATAAGGTTCAAGTTCCCAACACAGGTGTAACGCGTGATTTGTCGACTACAGTACAATATGTTTGAACAACGTGATATGCCAAAGCTTTCACAACATTGCAATTTTGATGCCATTTCTTCATATTGGTTGTTTTGCTATCGTTATAAAACTTTTATAAATTATGATCTTTAAGAACATCATAATAGGGGTAACTTTGGCTTTTTCGTATTAAAAAAACGTAGTCAATGATATCAAAAGCATACGCATGCCATAATGATTATTGACACGAGAAAAAAAAAGAGTATTGAAAATGGTGCCGTAGACTGCAAAATAACATTTTATTAAAATTAAACTTAAAACATACTACAATAATGCAATATACTCGTATAGACATTGCGAATCTGTTTGGAAGGTTGTTCATCAAATGCTCGGACTGAGCGGGTAAATCATCAAATTTTAATACTCGCAAGGTAACGATTATGTTAGCAAAGTCGCTTCTCTACATCACGAATCCTTTGATGCGAGGCATGGCTCGTGAGCTAGCTTTGAATTTGGATGTGTGTACTGTGTATGCTTTCTGCCCTAAAAGCACAATCTAAGAGCGCCTAAGTAACTCTATTAAGTACCTACGACAGTCCCAGGCCCGTATAAACCGCTTTCAACTTTGAGATCATGCCTGGGGCCGTTCAAGTATTACGTAAGCACTATGGGGGGTGGGGGGGGGGGTCTTTGTTTTGCTTATTTTGGATGACATGGGGGGTAGGGGAGTCTAGATGATGATTACGTCATCGGTAGTTATTTACTTTTTTACACGAATGGCAACCCTCACATTATCTATGCTTGAAAACGAAACTCATTTTCGGGGATTCACGCAAATAATGCATACGTATAGGCACTTTCTTATTTTTAAAATAACATTTTAATTATAATATAAAATAATAGTATTTATAATTGAAAAATGTTTACGTAAGCATGGGGGGAGGAGGTAAGAGCTTTGCTTACTTTTGCTGACAAGGGGGATGGGGGGGGGGGGGTAAATAATTGTAATAAATCTGCTTACGTAATATTTGAACGGCCCCTGAGATGCTGTTCTCAAGATAGCTCTCAACGTTGAGAGCGGTTTATAAATACGAGTCCTACTATTTGAAAGTAATATTTAGCGCGATCCTTTATGAAAATCTTCATCCACCTCTGACTTCGACCGTACACCAGCCAAACTACGTAAATCACAAACATTCAAATCGAGCACCGTTAAACCTGACTTCATCTACACTTTATAAGCACAATATAACATTGTCCTGCAGCCCTTGACATGTCTGCAAGTAATACCGACTTTAGTACTTACGATAATTACGTTCCAAACACCTGCGTTTGGCCGCCATTAAGTTTTGTTTACATTTATTATTGCAGCGCAGTTGCAGCAGATGAAAATCATTTTGTGAGCCAATCTTTGCATACAAAATGATTTTCATCTGCTGCATTGAAATAAAGAAATTTTAATGTGCTAATTTGATCCACCAACTTTCTTTCATTTGTGCGACTCAAATAAATATTTTTAGATCTTTCTTTTCTTTGTTACAATTTTCTGATACAAAGAATAAGGTGTAAGTTATGGTTGGTTCAACAGAATTTTTAATATCAGCTACGTTTGCCTTATATCAAAATCTATACAGCGTGAATATTTAATCATTTATTTCCCGCAGTGGGGTGGTTCCACTCATGATTACAAGCAACTTTTACTACAGGGCCAACTCTGAAATCACTAAAAAAACAGCTGTTCCATACATTAAGGTCGAGTAGGTAATGTAGGTATTGCGCTTTTGTATGGAACAGCTGATTTTTTTCGCGATATCAGAGTTGGCCCCATAGTAAAAGTTGCTTGTAATCATGAGTGGAACCACCCCACATCGGGAATCAAATGTTTAAAACTGCCTAATAATACTTTTAATTTATGATGAATTCAGAACCGATTCAAATCTTTAGCGTTGTTAAAAACAAATATGGTAACAAAAGTTAGTGTTTACAGTTTGTTTAAATGGTGAGGTAGGTAAGTATTCATAAAGCCACATCAGCCATAAAGAAAGCAAATGAAGTTGCGTCGAACAAACGCACCTCAAACGTCTACCAGTTAGTTGTATATCTTGATATCGTCTCAGTGTTGTGTTTCAAGGGAGCTTTCAAAGAGCTCTGTTTATACCAACAGCTGGAGGTCCAAGTTATAAACTGATGCGTTAGATACATTTTCGCGACAAAGTTTCTTAATACCTACTTCCCTAGTCACCAGTGTAAGGAAAACGGTCAACGATTAAAAATCAGTGACGGAAGGCATGTCCCGGCTGTGGTTATGGCCCATCCACCCACAAAGAAGGCCTGTGCCCCATCGGCAAAAATTGTTTCCCCAAGGAACACCCGAAGTATCCAAGAGACATACATTTCAGTATTTTGATTTATCAATGTTATTGTCTGACTTTTTGAATAGGGTATTTTTATATGTATTTTTGTATATTTCTATTTATACATCAACTTATCAACTAAACTTGCTTTTTAATTTACTTATATTAAGTTCTTACATAATAGGCTATTTTCACCTTGACGCATAGTGTATATTTTTTTTGTCTTGACTCATGTCGTTATTATTTAACTCGTTGTCGCTTGTGATTTAGGACACCGCTAAACCAAAGCATTGAGTGCAAACGTCCAATTTGTCGGCAATTAGCTGTATACGGTGGTCTGTTGTGAGGATCTTACGTCCAATGATAGGGAACTGCTTGATTCATCATAATAATTACCATTTATTTAATTTTAGCCAAGGCTGTTATTTTAAGTAAGTATAAGGAGCTATTAAAACAGAATTTAGAAGGAGATTTTGAGGAGGTTTTTGAGGAGCTATATTGTCATAAAATTAGTCTAAGGTTTGGAGTCGAGATGGCAGTTTGTGCAAAAGTTGTTCGATCAATAAAGTAAATAAATGTTTGGTTTACGTCCTAAAGATAATATATATTAGATATAATTATCATAGTATCATTGGTTGAATAACAGTTATAAAATACCCACAACTAAGTATATTTCTCCCCAATCTTCACGACAATCCAGCGACTTTTCACGACTTTCCGCGGCTTTCACCAGATCGTTGGGTCCACATTGTCGGTTCTCACAGAGGTCGTCCGGTTTTAATACTTTGTTATAAATTAATTTAGGTAATTTATGCATATGCATTTGCCGTGTAGGTGCCGGCTTAGAATAGCACTACCCCCTCTCATCCCGTGGGTGTCGTAAAAGGCGACTAAGGGAACACAGCCATCAGGAGACGGGCAGCAGCGTCTCCAAAAGCTTGGCCTACTGCAATCGCCAACCCGCCTGCCAAGCGTAGCGATTATGGCAAACCCCCTCATGATGGACACAGCACAAATACCGATCGTCGTGGAAATCCTTGTGGGAGGCCTAGACCCACCGGTGGGTGTCATGCGGCTGATATGATGATGATGATGATGAATTTATGCATCCAAATTAAAGTACCTAAATACGATTAAAAACCTAATGAGATTGCGCCAAAGTCTAATGCTGTCTATATGCTAAGTATCTTTCCCACCGCGTTACATTAAATAGGTCAATCCTAATGATTGTAAAAATATGCCCCTCGTACCACCAACAAGGGCCATCAGTCACGATCTAACGGTCCTACCTATTCTATCTTCCAGTGTTATAGAACTGAAACACGGAGTACTACGTGCCTAGGCTACCTATTGAATGCCTGATCAAATGACCGTGAATGTTAATTTATAACTGTTGCATTGTTGCACCTTGTGTTTGGTCTATTAACATAGAACAGGCTCTGACTTGGAATTGGCTTGCGATGATTTTATTGCTGTTTTATTTGTGGTGACAGGTTTGACGAGGAAGAGAGAAAGATATATGAGAACAATGATTCCTAATGTTGTTTAAATAATTGAACGAACAATAATACAACTGTAGCTCAACCGTTTCTGTGGTCTAAGTGATTCGCCCACCCGTGTAAGACGCAGGAGTCTCGGGTAAAATTTCCAGAGGGGGTAAATTTGTACTCGGTTTGGTTGGTGAAAGGCCTATTTCAAGTCCATCTGGCTAGTTATCTTACCTAAGACTGATGCCGTAACAATAATCTAAAAATTGTTGTGTTCCGACAGTTGAGGTAAGATAGCCAGTTCCTCAGTGATGAAGATTCCGGGTGTGTACGCTTTCACCTTTGGCTTTATCGTCACTTAACATCAGGTGAGGTAAATGCCAAGCACTATCTCGTTGTGCATTAAAAATAAAGCTTTGGTCTTCTTTGTTCTTTGGTTTTAGTGATCCATTGCCTTAGAACTACTAAAGGGTTTTTCAATAGGGTAGTAATCATCAGCATCACAATCGTCAGTCACAGGACAGCTGGATATAGATCTACCCCAAAGATCTCCACAACGATCGGTCCTGGGCTGCCCGCATGCAGCACCTTCCCGTGACCTTTACCAGATCATAGGTTAGCCTGTAAGGGGATTACCTACGAAGCGTCTTTCAGAATCCTTGTCTCTAGATTATTAAGTAATTTCTTTAAGAATATGTTATATGTATTTTAGAAGTCACTAAGAGCTCAGAATGATTCACGTTGAATCTGGGGGCACGAGAGTGCCCCCGCCAAGACGAGAAAGCGAAGCGCAAGGGCACTACCTACCTTTTCTTGAAGCGCTTCGTCGTTTTTTTGAACCCTCATATCTTGGGTTTGGAGTATACTAGATAAACAAAATTCTCGGAATGTGATATCAGCAGTAGATTTATTAAATATATAAAGTTTGAATTGTATAGCTTTTATAATATAGATTTTATTGATATCTAAAAAAACCCGATTTCGTCACTGACTCACTCATGATCATCAAAATTCAAAGGGTACTTCCAGAAGTCCTAGAAAGCTGAAATTTGGTATGTAAGCTAGTATTAGGACTTTAGGACACAAACAACAAAAAAAATTATGAAATCGGACTTTAACCCCCTAACCGCTTAACCCTCATAACTTGAGTTTGGATTATACCAGAAGCACAAAATTCTCAGGATATGATGTCTGTAGTAGATTTATTAAACATATAAAGTTTCAATTGCACAGCTCTTAAAATTTGGATTTTATTGATATCTAAAAAACCTCGATTTCGTCAAAATACTTACTGATAATCATCAAAATTCCTAGGGTACTTCCTGAAGTCCTATTACCTATAGATAGCTGGGTATGTAAGCTAGTATTAGTACACAAACTGCGAAAAAATTATAAAACTTGAAACTTTTACCCCTTAACCCCTTAAACTAGGGGATGGAAGTTTGTATGCGACTTCCGCAAATTTTGATGCTGGAGGTCTGAAAAAATGTGACATATGAATCTGAAAAATCTTTAAATATTTAGTAATTATTTTTAAGCCTTAGTAAATCGCCATTAAAGTAATGGGAAAAAAGTAGTCATAAAAAAGATATTGTGTTCATTTCAAAACTACTTCTTTCATGGCGCAAAACTCGTGCAGCGCTGACGTCCATTATACAAAGTACGCTGGACAGGCTAATGTCATGAAATGACAGCATTTTTTGTGCCGATTTGAAAATCGCCATATATCGCCGCTGACAGCTGTAGATTCTATACTATGGCAGTAGTGAGTGTACTTGGAACTTATTAGTTCCAAGTACACTCACTACTGTCTTAGTAGAATCTACTGCTCTCAGCGCCAATATGGCGAATTTCAAATCGGAACAAATGACAGGTGACGTTCGCCTGTCCAGCGTACTTGTATAATGGACGTCAGTGTCGTGCATACTCTATTTTTTTCTTTGCACTGTCACATTCTGCGTTTAAGAGTAAAATAATATCACAGCATAAATGAATAAGTTCTACCACAGAATAAAATAAATAAGAGTACAAGTACGCTGGTTGATGTTGATCGAATTTTACACAATTTTAGACCACAATTCTGACCCCACCTTGCTTTATCGGTTTATGGATAGGTAGTTACTTACAAAAAGAAGTGAAATCCCACCAAAATTATTTCATGAATAATGTTGCCAAGACCTCGAACTGTCAAAAAGTTATCAGACCTCATGTAGAGCCAAGCTTCTAACTCTACGCGCCCTAACTCTGCAAGCCCTAACTTCAAAAACTCTACACCTTAGTTAAAATATGTGGCTTGGCCGTTTCGTTACTACAAGAACTATTATTTATTAGAAAGGTTTCCATGTAGCGAAATGGCCAAGCCTAAGGTGTAGAGTTTTTGAAGTTAGGGCTTGCAGAGTTAGGGCGCGTAGAGTTAGAAGCTTGGCTCTACATGAGGTCTGATAACTTTTTGACAGTTCGAGGTCTTGGTAACATTATTCATGAAATGATTTTGGTGGGATAAACTTATTTCATTTAGTACACTTCAATTGGAGAGTGGTGGCACATTTATATTAACAAACGCTAATCACGTCATGTCAGAGATAATTTGAGTTTCTTATAGGTAGGTAGTTAGGTTTCAAAAAATGTAATTAAAGTACAATTAATCATTGTGTCATCAATCAAGATGATCATATAATTGATCATTTATAGCACAATAGATGGTATACCATACCATCATTGAATCAAACATAATATCTACGCGATTCTAATACCTCCTAATCTATCCAGTTGTATGTAATTTGAACTTGAACACGATGGGTTAATAATTTAAGTCATTATAATAAGTTTTAGTACTAATAGCTGGGAGTGAAACTTAACAGATTTGAAGTATTTTAAACGTTATTGCGTTTTCATAAAGCTCGTTTTGTGATTGCAATGACGGTCGTGAGTGGTTGGTACAGTGAACAGAGCTTATGCACCGATCATTATTTCAAATTGATATATAATTGTAATGCACGCTATTCCTTATGAATGCTTGAATTTAATACTCGTATGGTGTTCTTAGTATTTGATTTTTGAAAATAGGTACTCATACATTATAAGTACCTACTTTGATCTTCATTTTCTAACCTTGCAAAAAAAATTCACGTCGTTATTGATACGATTTTTTTTAAAAACACCCAACTTTTAACTATATTTTTTCCAGTATTTTAGAACAGATCAAGATTTTTATAAAGTGATTACCTACCTCCCTACCGCGTAAGATTATTGATATGAAGTTCATGTAAACGTTGACATTTTAAGTCCCTATTTTTATGGTTTTTTTGGCAATTTTTTTGTTCTTTTTAACGATGTCCGCAATAAAGAGACCAGCTTCGTTGCAATAAACAAACAATTCAATAAAAAAAAATCATAAATAGGTACTTTAAGTGTCAACATTTAGATGAACTTCAAATCAACATAAACACTGAAATTTTAATCATTTGGTTCCCGCAGTGGGATGATTCCACTCATGATTACAAGCAACTTTTACTGTTCCATACAAAGGCGCAAAACCTACTCGACCTTAATGGATGGAACAACTGATTTTTTTGCGATATCAGAGTTGGTCCCATAGTAAAAGTTGCTTGTAATCATGAGTGGAACTAACCCACTGCGAGAACCAAATGATTAAAATATCACGATTTGTTACGCGGTAGAGTCCCTGGATGGATGATTAGAAATTGTTTATTGAAATAATTCAGACCTCTCCTACCTTTTTACTCGACTGTTAGAAGGATTATGTGTTCATTCACTGTTTAACCATAAGAATAAATAAGTTTAACCTCTTTACTATAGGCTTAAAAAGGTACCTACTTGTAATCACATCTTTCTAATCACAATCATATAAATTACCCAACTGCAGCTGCATTACGTTGCATTGTAACTCAAGTACTCGAAGATCAGAGCAAAGAGGTTGAAAATAAAAATTAAATTTTATTTTTATTTGTGGCCGCGTGCAGCCGGTAAAAAACCGACAAGCCGTGATTAGATAATGACGCCTTTGTCGTTAGATATCGGAGGCAAAAAGCACCGAAGGCAGTGACAGGGTTGGTACTAAAAATAATTAAAAATTAATTTTAAATTGAATGATATAAAAAAAACTTCAGTAATAAACAATATAAATTAGATAATTTGGAGGATTATTAAAAATGGGGCTAGTGTGGTTTACTTTTACAAAAAAAACATGAACAAACTCGTAGGAAAATCCAGAATTATTACAAATCTAAATGTTTGTAAATATTATTTTTCTTACTATGTTAAATTAGTATTTCCTTGCTTTAAACAGTTACTAAAACGTAAGAAAATTTACAATAATTTAAGCAATAATACTTTTAAATTCGTCATTATAATTACATTCGGATAAACATTTTTCTATGTCGCTTTGAGTCAGGTTGTGATACCTAGGCGTCTTTTTTCAAAACCTTTTTGAATTCTTTCACAAAGATAAAAAAATTTTCTTTTAAATAGTTTTCATTTCTTTAAATTAGTTTTTGTTAACATAATATGTTATATTAAGTTGCAAGGGCATTGAACGAAGCGCCCTAGCATAAGTATTTTAGAATTACTTACTGGGGTTGTTTCATTATATATGTTATTCTTATTAATATATGATTTATGTTAAAAACATTTTATTATTATTATTCATTATTTTAATCATGGAGTGGCAACCCTTAGGACCAGTAGCACGGGAGCTATAAGTTCAAAAGCCATTCACTGGCCAACACGACTGCGATAGCGGACGGACAATGTTGATACTTGGAGCTTTACGGGCTCTGAGTAGGTCAATATAGACCCACTAAATATAAAGACTGTGCATAGTGTAATAATATCTTTTCTTTTAGTGATGTTTCAATACATCTTTGTCATGAATGCAGACAAATGACGACTAGTAACGGTACCTAACTTTCAGTAGTGAAAAGTTAGGTACTTGTTGCCTGCGCGGTAGCGGAGGAAAGTAAAAAAGCTTTTTAAAAACTTTGTTTTTCAAAAAAAAACCTCCTTCGTAAAACCTAAAAACAAAAACAACTTCAAAATTAAATAAGTACCTCTAAAAAGCAAGAAATAACATTCAAATCATTAATTACGCATATTATTATCATTATTAATAAAACACGTCTAGTCGGGCAAGGCTAAGACAACTTATTTTTTTTTTTTTAGATTTCTAAAAGCTGTTTTTGTTTTCTGGTTTTTTGAAGGAGGTTTTTCTTTGCTTTTAAAAAGCTTTTTTTAATTTTTAACTTTTTAGTGATAGGTATGTAAGCGTGTAAATATTTTTGAACTTTAAATAATATTTTCAATGATACAGTGCCCATAACTCAATTTCCTTTACGCGGTTTGTTTTTAAGGAGTTTTGTTAAGCCTTATTCGTAGTCCACGTCTAGTCCAGAACGTCACTGTCGCAGACCATAGCTCGGTTTATTTTGGATTGTCATAAACCTACCGATATCTCAATCACTATACATATCCTATTTGACTTTGAGAAGTTTCCTTGTTTATCTTCGAAGTCAAAGGTCTAATATCAATGAAAAAGCAGTTTTAAGGTTATACCCTTAAAAAAAAAGAATCATCTAAATTGGTTCATAAACAATGAAGTTATGCCTGAAAAACTCGTGCGATGGTAAGCTAAATAATTGATATTTTTTAGGATTATGAAAAAATTACTAGCTAGATCTCTGTAATTTTTTATGTGACCACACCTGAAATATGTTCTTTCAGATAAAAAAAAAGTTATTTAAATCGGTTATCAACTGGTGAAGTTATCATTAAAGATACATAAAAAAAACATACATTCGACTTGAAAAACTGCTCCTTTTTTTTGAAGTTGCTTTAACTGATTTTTGACGTTTATTCGATCCTGATGTGAACTTAATCCCGTTAATTCCCGTTGAGAGTAGAGGGTTGGTCTGTGCGTTCTAGACAGAAATAGGTGCTCTTCTATCTACTATTCAGTGACAAAACTTCAAAAGGAGTATGCCTGAAGTTCGGTAATGCGCACAAACAATGTTGATACTTGGCTCTTAAGGCTCTCTGTGGATTAATACAAAATCTAGTATTTCTAAAGGAAACCAGCTAAAGGCTACATTTGGGGATTTCAACTTTGGCAATGAATGAAGTTGATAACTATAATAATTATAATCTCTTGTGACTAGTAATTTGTTATAACTTATTATATATTTGTACCTTTGTCACAGTGTCAATATTGTTAGAGATAATTTTGACTATTAAATATATTGCGGATGGGTGCAATATATATTATATTTTAGTGTCTTAAATTCTTACATTTAGTGTTTCATACAAACTTATAGAAGACTCAGTATATATTGAAAAAACTTATATACCTATAAAATACTGTGTAGGTAGAAGATTCGTAGTGGTTTCTTACTATACTTTTATTACTATAAAAATTGTTAGAAATAAATTCGAAGTAAAGGTAAAACAGTAAGATATTAAAAATATTATGAATTTGTGCTAGTAAAAAATAAGGTTTATTTTTACAAATACAAATGCCAAAGTCCATTTGTTTATTACGCCTTCACGTCGTAACTACTGAACCGATCATCATGTAATTTTACATACACGTTGTCAGTGGTACATAAAAGGACATTTCATCAAGAAAAATGTATTGTTCCCGAGGAATAGCAAAAGAACATTTCATGCAGACGAAGTCATGGGTCGCCGCTAGTTTTAATATAAGTTGATAAGCAAAGAATACTTCACCGATATTAAAATTGACTTTTCTAAACTTAGATCCCGCCAGTAAAGGGATTCTTATGTTCATACCATTACTGTCTCTAAGGATGTCAATAAGTTCAATAATATTCCGTATTTTCTGTTGTATTATTTTTAGATGAAAATAAAAATGATAACCATAAAAACGATGCTTGAATAAAAATACTTTTTCAGTACTAAATGCGTTGTTTGCACGTTAGCCATTTTTAATGTCCCTAAATCTGTAAAAATAAAAAAATACTGTATAAGGGGCCTTTTTACAATCAAAAGTAATATTTACCTCTCAAAGTTACGCGCTAATTAGACATAATAAAATACTTATAGTGTGGTGCACGATGTCATCGTCGATGACGTATAAAGATGTGAAGTGTAATCAGATACTTTTCTAAACAATCTAAATGTCATGTGAAACATTTACGTATTGACCTATTTGAAAACACTACAAAATCCCTGTTTTTCTCTCAATAAAAAAACCGTTAGGAATCGACTTTTCTTGTGTTATTTTGTCTCTCGACGCCGCTCATCACGCACTTTTTAACAGATACTGGCACAATTTTATTGAAAGCACTTTGGTAATTAGTTGGTATTTGGTTATTTTTTTTTATTTTCCCGACGTTTCGGCATTTTTGCAGCTGCCGTTAAAAGTAAGTTTTGGCAAGCTTTATAATTGACAGATTTTACATATTGTTCTTAAGACAACTGTCAAATCATCTATTCTGTCAAGCAAGCTACTCATACATTACTTACTTATTGATTGTGAAACAAGCCCGTAAGAAATCAATGTAAAATTCTTAGGAATACTAAGACTTCTCAACTGACCTTGGTGCTAGCAATTTGCCTCAGGATCTACTGAGTCGTCATTATACTTCCTAACTGCGATCTAGCGTAGATCACAAAATGATTCATTACCCGACACTGACCTACTAACTTGCGCGCACGCAACACGACTAGGAAATGCACACGACTGCGTTTATGAAACGTTTCGATTTGATTTTTTTATGTTTAGGTATTTGAGGAGTTTTTGTATTTGTTAGGTTTTGCACTGAATTCATTTTGCTATCCTATTTACCTTCATTAAGAACTAGTGGCTCGCAGACCTCGCATTTGTGACATTTTTGAACATTTTTCGAAATGGCTAAATAAATGTTTTTACTTTAGAAAAATTTCGGAAAACTCAATTGGCAATTTTATTTATAGTTATCGAACCTGCTCACAAAATTTCACGAGAAACGGTTTAGAAATTCGAACTGAACTCTACAGTTCATACATTTTGTATGTCTGACCGGCTGACAGACATACAAAATGTATGAACTGTAGAGGAGAACAGATGCATCTGTTCTCCTATAAAGTGTTTATTGCCTAACTGAAACGGAGACACTTCGTTCGCGCCACGCACTTGCTCGGTCAATAACAAAAATTGTTTGTACCAAAGATTGACTGATAGGGAATTCTGCCAGCATTATGTACAGTTCTTGTACCACATTAGAATTTACTACCTATACAAAAACTAAACAAATTATTTTAAATTTTTCTTTAACTTATAGATCAATCTCACATTGATTTTTTATTTGTTTTATTGCTGGAAATTTTCAGGAATATTGTTATTACAATAGATAAACTTAATTTACAAATATTAATCCATGGTCTTTCAAGCAAACGAAGAACAACTATACAGCCAAGAAACATAGAATGGAAGGACTCCAACATTATTTGCGCAATCACGAATGATTTAAATTCGCTGATCACTTGCAATTTGAATGTTGATCTCTGTCGCGGCCACCTGATCCCGGCATCTGCGCAGACGCCTACAGACAGTGGGAGGACTGGTCATAACATTACGTGGTAATACTGGTTTTAGCACCCTTGCAGATTTTTATATACACATGTTACAAAAATACCTCTGATGCCCAATATGACTATTAAACTGAACAACTTATGGGACCAACTTTAAAATCGCGCAATCAAATCAGCTGTTTCATACAAAAAATAATGACGAAATTATCAAAATGTATGAAACAACAGTTTTTTTTGAGTTGGCCCCATAGTAATAGTTGTTCAATTTGATAGTCCCTATCTACCATATTCAAATAAGAATGTAAAGACTTCAAAGCTTTTATTTCGAAAAATTACACCTATTAGTTTTTTTGCTCTAAAAATTTACTGAAAATGATCAAGACCTCAATTTTTATATGGCCACAAACTATGAAATCTACATTGCTGGTCACCCATCCATTGATCGATTCTAGCGATAGCTGCTTTACCACAACATTTTCAAATCATATGCGCTTTGTTATAAAAACGTTGCATACATTTTTATTTTAACAATTTTTAGAACTCGGTTCAATTCAAAATGTTCTAAGTGAAGATTTCGTTAAATTCACTTATCGCTCGTACTGTTTAATACGAGTATTTTAAAATAACCGGCCAAGTGCGAGTAGGACTCTTGCACGAAGGATTCTATAGCGTCAATCCTGGCCAAACCCCCTTACTTCGCCTGCTTTTGACAGGTTTTTTTTTATTTTTTGCCAATTCATTGATTATATTTGAATTGAATCGGTTGCATGTTATCTAATCAATGACGATCTTATTGTCTATGGTTGCAATAACTATGTACAGTGAAAAAATTGAAAGAAATTGACGGTTGAAAATCCAGGCGAAGTTGAGTAGCGTTTCCTAATTTCGCCTACCATCAAAATTTAGGGTACTTATTGGGATTGGTAGCATTAAAATAAAAAAGCTTAGGTACTATATGGAATAGGAACCATATTTCAATATTGCTAAAGTATTTTTTATTTATTGTGAAGTAGGTGAAGTTTGGTTGCGTTTTACCAATAAAAAATAAAAATCTCAGGTTTTGTTGACACTAAACACAAACTAAAAAAGGAACATATTTTCATAACTCTATGATTATCAAAAAGTAGTTAAATGCTCTATTGCAATAATAAAACAACGAATCTAACAAAACATAGTCAGGCGAAGTTTGGAACTCTTGTGTTGTTAAACTGTTACCTAACATTGCCTGACCAATTTGGTCCAAGATATGTGATAGTTAATAAAATGATATCTTGTATTTGGTTAGCTGACTATAGGTTACAATGCACAATATAAATCTTTAGATTTTAAGATTTATATTGTGCATTGTAACCTATAGTCAGCTAACCAAATACTTACTTTTCAAATATGAACACAAAATACCACTTTTTGGGGACACTGTCTAAAATCACGCGCGAATATTCCGACTTTTTTGCAACTGCTTCAAATTGACAGCTAGTTTCCATAGACAGTAGAATGCTGTTTTGCCTTAACAAACGAGAATTTTTTTCCAAATTCAAAAAAGTGACTGCTATTTAATTTTCCGAGATATGGAAGTTTATTTTTTTTTAGGTGAAGATGAGTTCAGAAGGCGAAGTTATAGGGTTTTACGGTACCAAAAAACAGGAAAAATCAAAAAAGTTTGTTGTATGGGAGCCCCACTTGAATAGTTATCTTATTTTATTCTGTTTTTAGTATTTGCTGTTTTATCGGCAGAATTACATCATATTCTGTGAAAATTTCAACTATCTAGCTGTCACGGCCATGCGGCCATGCGTGCCAAATAAGAATAGTATCGACAACTTCACGTCACTGGTCAATTTTGTACTGCCAGTAAAAAATCCAATGATCGTTTGCCATGCTGATCGATGCCAGCAAAAATAAAAATAATTAATTTATATATTTTGTTTCTTTTTATGCACATCCTATACATTATGAAGTTATCAATTCTACGAAGCAATAAAAAAATTGTCCAGTGCCATGAAGTTGTCGATACTATTCTTATTTGGCGCGCATAGTACATGAGATACAGCCTGGTGATAGACAGATGGAAAATTAAGTCTTAGTTATAGGGTGAGTCGTGAGTAGACGGTGAAGTCTTTGGGTACGGAACCCTAAAAAGTATGTAATAAATAAATTGGCAATCACCTACGCACTTAAAGATTTTACGAGCTTGTTAGGTTTGACGGAAAATAAAATCTTTGACACTTTAAATAGAATCGACCAACATACATTTAAAATTTTCAGTTTAGTATTCATTTAAGTTAAAAACCATACTGAATAAATTACAAAATTTTACAATTACTAAAACGATACATAAATAAATAACTCAAAATATTTTTAACCAATAGGTAAGTATACTGTTATGTTAAGAGCTACAAGTAATTGTGGTATATACGTGTCGACTTGGCAGGCAACTTGCTGGAAAATTTTAGTCAACTAGCGCTTTCTATCGACATTCTCTTGTAAAATTGAATTGCTATCTCATTGAAATTAGGTTTGCCATTAGATTTTACAAGCGATTGTCGATAAAAAGCCCTAATTCACTAAAATCAACCAGCAAGTCATCTGCCAAGGTGGCACATGCCTTTAGATGCATAATACTACATACGCAAAATACGTAAAAGCTCTCAACACAGGGGTCCTAACTCCTGGAGAGTTGGTCTAACAGGGCAATCAGTCTATTGAAAAGTACCAGGCTAGCATAAATGTAAAAGAGGTCTTATCATACCTGTTCATCAGATTCGGTCAGCATATTCCCCACAGCCCTCAATTCCCGTCGAAGTCTTCAGCAGTTAGGACTTTAAACTGCTGAAGACTTCGTCTTTAGGTACTGGTAGCAAATCAAAGTACAGAAACTCGTTTTTTTTCAATCAGTCAATTACGAAAAAGTTGGTGTTATGCGTAGTTGGTATTTTACGTAAATTAAAGTTGGTGTTCTGCTTAGTCGGTATTTTGCGTAAGTGGTATTTTACTATTGTGGTGTATTGCGTAAAGATGGTATTTTTCGTATGTGGTATTATGCGTCTAAAGGGGCACATGAACATAAACTGCCGTACAAATAAACAAAAAATGAGTTTATTCTTAGAATAACCAAAAAGTTTGTGTTTTGAGACGTAAGGAGAAATATTGCTAAGCAATATTTTTGGTTAAACTTGGTATAAACTTATTCCTCGTTTATTCGTACGGCAGTAAGATTACGAATTTTGTTTTGATTAATGTGAAATGCTTTTAATATCACCACGATTACTAGGGACAAGTCACTAAAATAAATAGGTCAAATCATAAAAAATTAACGACCAATTACAACAAAACGATACAATATAATTTCAATAACACCAACACTTAAAACATCCTTACTAATATTATAAATGCGAAAGTCCGTTTGTTTGTTTGTTTGTTTATTTGTTTGTTTGTTACGCCTTCACGTCCTAACTACTGAACCGATCATCATGAAATTTTGCATACACGTTGTCAGAGTTACAGAGAAGGACATAGGGTACCTTTCATCCAGAAAAAATGTATTGTTCCCGAGGGATAGCAAAAAAAACCTTTCCACGCAGAGGAAGTCGCGGGCGGCAGCTAGTATAATATAAAACAGTACATCAAGAAACTAGCTCGTGCTGTTGCGTAAAGAACAGACTGACAAAACATTTTAACTGCTTCTAAAGCTGATTTCAATAACGATTTCTATGCTGAAGATATTAAAGCCCAATTTGAAGAAATTGGTGACACAGATAAGCTTGTAGATGCAAAACAGATTTATGTCATTGCAATCGCTTCAGAACTGATATTTAACGACTGCCTTATAATTTATGTATAGGAGATTAGAATTATAATGTTTTGTACTCAGTGTCGAAAGATTGTCGTCAAGTTTTAGATTTTGTGGAAGAGTGGAAAAAATAACGCCTATTTTTACACAAAAATTATTACACACAAGTTTATAAGTATGTTATTAGTCAAATTCTCCGCTAATACCAACAAAATCCACAGAAAGCTTAAATGCATATACAATATTGAAGTTACCAATAGTTGAAGGTTATACAATAGTTGAAGATAAAATAACAAGAAAAATACAATATTTTTTATCCGTTATCAAAGCAGCATTGTCTTGGCTCATAATTCTCTCAAAACACTTATTATTGCTCGATTAACATAAATGTATTTGTTATTCTTCCCATAGTCACGACATATTATTGACATTCGCATAAATAAGACATTCTTTTTTATCACATTGATATACCGACTGCTAGAAACAAACAAATACTCCTCATAAGTTGTACGGCATAAACTATTTACCAGGAATCAGTTAAACTGCCGAAGCATTTACAGTAAGTACCACTCCTATATCATACTGTCAGGTTACAACTAAATAGACAGAAATTTCCAAGAAACAAATCTAGCAGACTCCTAATAAACAGAAAGAGTGACCACAGATCTTCTGCGTTCACTAAGGTTTTATTTGAACCAGGAAACTGTGGAATATAGTTATAGTTAGTGATTGTAGCCAGTGGAGTGGAGCCGATAGTATCTATGAACAAGAAGTAATAAAGACGCCTCACAACAGAACCTTAGCGAAAGGACAGGAAAGCTGTGGAGACTCCTTATTTGCATAAAAAAATCAATAAATAAATCCATTTTTTATGACGAACAAATTCATGACATAATATAAATACGATAGTAAGAAAGGAACCTATTAATATTAAAGATATGAAAATTTGGATGTTTGTATTTTAGATGTTTGGATGTTTGTTACTCAATCATGCAAAACGGCTCAACGGATTTGGACGAAATTTGGCACACGGATAGTTTATAGCCTGGATTGAAACTAGTAATATTTTAAATCCAAAAGTAAGTTTGTTTGTTACGCCTTCTCGTCTTAACTAAGTATTCAATCTATCATCATGAAATCGATTCCGATTTGCATACAAATTGTCAGGGGTACAAAGAAGGACATAGGTTACCTTTCCTCTCGAAAACAAAGTACTGTTTCCCAGGGATAGAGGAATAATAACTGATTGAAGACGAAGTCACGGGCGGTCACTAGTGTTATCTATTAATGAACATCATGGCATGGTCTTATGAGAAGTGTTGAGATAATTTTACTAGCTTCTAATTTTTTTTATCAAGATGGGTACAGCATGGGTACCGCATCATGAGACTCACATGGGTTTAAGTGATGTAAGTAATGATAAATATTTTGATTTTGATAATTTACCTAAACACAAAAGAGATCGGCGGGTTTCTTATGAGAGTTCGGCCTGATTACCCACATTTGCCTACACGAAATCTTTGACTGGTTCGTTAAAGTTCATTTCATAGGGGAACAAAAAAGTATTTTTAATTTTCTCAAAAACTTGCAGGTAGGTAATGAGAAAAAGAAAAAGTTACGTGCTTACCATACCATAGGAGTGAGCCTGTTTTATTTGATAACTGCGCAGAAATATCAGCAAAAGCTCTGATAAATTGAGACCTGGAAAATCCTATTAGTAAGTAACATTGGTATCCTATCTTTGAATAGTATTGCCTCCGATGTAAATTATATTGAGACATCAATTCAGCTAACATATTATGCAAAATATTTTTTTCCCATATCATTGACAAATTGACTGACAAGTGAAGTTGACAAAGTGAAAAATATAATGTTAATGTGAAACTGATAAAAAAGATCGTATATAATTCGTGTGAATCAATTCGTATGATAAATCGATTAGATACAATGAGAAAAACTATGCTTTTTTCTCCAGTTAACCAAGTTCTACGAGGGTGGTTTTTTTTTTTTTTTTTTTTACATTAAATGGGCTTACTCTTGGCCACATTCGAGAACCATAAGGCTAAGAAGAGGCCGAAGATGAAGCGAGCTTGCCCAGAAGAAGCCTATTCACTCGTGCCTTAAATATCGCTGGGTTATATTCTTTCGGGAATACAGACGCAGGCAGGGAATTCCACTCCTTGGCTGTGCGCATTAAGAAGGAAGATGAAAAACGCTTCGTGCGCATGCATGGAATGTCAACCAAATAGGGGTGAAACCCCGCCGTGCGTCTGGATGTCCGATGGTAGAACGGGGATGGCGGAATGAGCTCATGCAGCTCAAGAGCACACTCTCCGAAATATAGTCTGTAGAACACCGCCAGACAAGCTACTTCACGGCGGTGGGAAAGACTGTGAAGCTTGGTTTTTAATAGCGCACTATCCCTTATGAGTTTTCTGGCTCTGCGTTCAACCGAGTCGAGTTTTTATATTAATATAAATTAGGAAGAATACAGTTTTTTTTGGTATAAATCTTAATGCTGTAGGACTTCAGGCCGAGACTAGGGATGCAAATCGGTAAAATTATCTTGGTAAAATTCGGTAAAAAACGATAAATTACGTAATTTATGGTATTTTTCGATAAATTACGGTAATTTTCAGTAAAAAATATACAGACGCAGGCAGGGAATTCCACTCCTTGGCTGTGCGCATTAAGAAAGAAGATGAAAAACGCTTCGTGCGCATGCATGGAATGTCAACCAAATAGGGGTGAAACCCCGCCGTGCGTCTGGATGTCCGATGGTAGAACGGGGATGGCGGAATGAGCTCATGCAGCTCAAGAGCACACTCTCCGAAATATAGTCTGTAGAACACCGCCAGACAAGCTACTTCACGGCGGTGGGAAAGACTGTGAAGCTTGGTTTTTAATAGCGCACTATCCCCTATGAGTTTTCTGGCTCTGCGTTCAACCGAGTCGAGTTTTTATATTAATATAAATTAGGAAGAATACAGTTTTTTTTGGTATAAATCTTAATGCTGTAGGACTTCAGGCCGAGACTAGGGATGCAAATCGGTAAAATTATCTTGGTAAAATTCGGTAAAAAACGATAAATTACGTAATTTATGGTATTTTTCGATAAATTACGGTAATTTTCAGTAAAAAATGTATTTAAAGTACTTATAAATTTTTATTACAGGGGAAAATGTGCTAATCTGTTAGTCTGTCAGTTAAGTGAAAAACGAAAAAAACGCCGCCCTCCCTTTCACGTACCAAGCCGTAAGCTATTAACCGAATAGGATAGGAAACGCGAGGTGAAGTAATTATAGTCTGTAAGAGCGTTGTCTGACACATTTTGCAACTCAGATAGGCTGTCTCACTCACTTTTTTGAACTTTTTAAATAACAATAAATTACTTACTTGATTTATTTTTGGTGAATGTTTTCAATGAATCGTCAAAAGAATACTATCACGAATATTTTACGTACTTACTTATATTTATTTACAGATATATTTTTAATTTACTTGGTGAAATTACAACTAGTTTTTGTACATTTAAATATTTTTTTGCAACAAAAACAATATATGTTTAATATCCGTAATACTAGGTATTCTATTGACGATGTATTGAAAACATTCACCAAAAATAAATCAAGTAATTTTTTTAAGTTCAAAAGTATGAGTGAGACAGCCTATCTGAGCTCCAAAATATGAAACCACTAAAGTGAAAAACTAAAAAGTTTACGCACTAAGCAGTATGAAACGCGAGGTGATGTAATTGTAGGTATTGCCGAGAGTAGATGTATGGAAATGTCACACTTCCTTCATTTTACTACGATCATCGCAATTGAATTTCCTATTTTTTTGTTTTCAATGCTTAGATACCATGAATCAGTGTTGCTTTTTATTCTAAAGCAGAAATAAATAAATAAAAGACGCTAATAGTCGCTGGTAATTTTACCGTAATTTATATAAATTACGGTAAAATATCCGTAATTTACCAGCCTTTTCGGTAAAATTACGTAATTTTGCAACCCTAGCCGAGACCCGCCAGTCTCATTTGTAAAAGCGATAGGTTTCAATGTATCATAAAATGGTTCCTTACTACAACTAATAGTTACTTAATATCAACATAATCCATCACGTAAAATTATAAGCCAATCTTATATCAACCTAATTGCTAATGAGCAATCTGTTTCAAATTTATTAAGACATGCACGATTGTTGACGTTATCTTAAATATTGTGCAAACTGATATTTGCATAGTGCACTTTGTAGGTATAATAAACTACTAATTGTTGTTATTACTATTTATTTTAAAACAATAGAATCGATAAAGGAAACAATGAATACATAATAGGACCGGTTATAATTATTTCATTTTAATGACTTGTCCAAACATTAAGTGCCGGGATTATGTTTTTATGCTTGAAATAAAATATTACTAAAAACATTATTATTTTAATAAATAGCAGTCAAAATACTTTGTTTTTGATTGTCGTTCCACCTCCTCGGGAGTTTTTTTCCTTTTTTTTATGAACAACGGGATCAATGAGGCTGAAGGTGGAACTGCACTATACCTCGAAATCCTCATCACTGAGGATCTGGCTATCTTACTTCTGACTGCCGGAACACAATAATTTGTAAATTGTTGTTATGGCGTCAGACTTAGGTAAGATGGTGGTAGCTAGCCAGGCGGACTTGAATTGAGTCCTACCAACCAAACCGAGTACAAATTGAACTCACTTTCTGGGAATTGAACCCGGGACGCGTATTTCCTTAACCATGTTGAATTCGTCCCCTCCTCACGACAAATTCAATACGTTTATGGAAATCAAAATATGCCGCGTAAGAGTATCGATTTCAGCCCCATCAGAAGACACAAAACCAACACGGTTTTGTGCATTTATTTGTATGAATGATATCTCCCAGAAACTTATCGACTATGTCTACAGCTGGCGCGGTAATTAACAGGATACGTTTTGGTGATAGTTATCAGTATTAAAACTGTTGACAAAAACAGTATTGAATTCGTCCTGTAAGTTTAAAGTGAAAGAAATAAAGCTAATTGATTTTGTCCTCCAGTTGACGAAGCCAATACGGTTTTGGGGAATAAAATGTTTAACAAAATTTACAGCATTCAAATCAATAATCAGTAGACAAAATCAACAAGGTTTTCGTGTTGATTTTGTCTACTGATGGGGCTGAAATCAATACGCTTCCGCTGCTTATTTTGATTTCCAAAAACGTATTGAATTTGGGAACGGGGACTGATTCAATACGGTTAAGGAAATGCGCATCCGGGACTTACACGGGTGGGTAAACCACTAGACCACAAAGGCAGTTAAAAACTTTTTTTTACACAACGTGAATATTTTCGCTAGCTAAAAGAGTCTACACATCGCGCTGTCCTAGAACCAGCGTGCACTATTCTACAAACCGGTCTTGGAACCACTTCTGCCCGCAAAAGTTCATACGTGTATACGCCTTACGTACTACGTTATAGTATAGTTTAAGTGTGGTACAAAACGTACTTCATGTCAAGGTGTTTATAGTGCTTTATCAACGGCAGGATTTCTTACACCGTCTTCAGAAAAGGTGTTAATAAGCTCTTTTATTTTGTGGTATGCAGATAAAACTTTACTGTTTAGAAACTTCAGATTTTTTTGTAGTTCTAAGTTTACGTCAAAACAAACAATTTTCCTCACATATTGATTATTAGCTTCCGCCCGCGTTTTGTTTGTCAAAAAATTCCCAGTGATATAGTAGGAAGATTAAGCAATTAACTATTATAATATTGCATGTTAATTAAAATAACACATAACCTAAAAACCTGAATAGGAAATATGCATAAGTCACCGATTTTGATAAATTTGAGCTTGATCGCTGCGGACACTTGTTAAAACATGATAGAACAGAAAAGAAAAAGTATTATTTTAGTTTTATCACACGATGAAATCAGGGGAAAATAACGCTATTTTTTATTTACGGATATAATGCACTTAACAGTCAGATAGAATATCGAAAAAGAAATAATATTTTGTATGACACATAAACGCAACTCCATATTAAACGCGAATGAAACACACCTAAAACGTGACAAGTGGCGTCACATATTTGTGTAGAGCGTTTTCGGCGGGTGCTGCTGCGTGCTAACTTCAAGTAACTAGATCACGAGAAAGAAAAGCAAGAGAAAAGTTTAAATATTACAGTTAATTTTCTCTCACGCACTATACTTTTCATTTTGATTATAAAAAAATTATGCATATTCCTTATTGTTAGAGTTTATAAAGTGTCAAGTACTTACATTGGAACTTATCTAGAACCTGTGAAATTGGTCCTTAGTCTCATAAAGATGATCTATCTTTCGATAAGCGATCCGCTTGTAACTTGAGCTGTCGCGTCAGACAGTAGCTGTTACCCTGAAGCTAGCTAGTTCTTAGCTCTCCTGACGACTTTAAAATACATTAATTTTCTGTTTACTTCAAAGCCGGTTAGCTTTTTAGGTTACACTTGAACAGATTAAAACATTGTTGTGTTTTTTACATCCGATATAGTTGTACTTAAAGTTATTAAAAGAGTAGGATTCTAAGGACATAAGAGATGTGAAGTAAACAAAGCAGGTATTATTATTTAACAAAATGCAATGATAATGGTAAAAAATGTAAGGAAAATAAACATCAACATAAGTATTGAAGGCGTAATATAACTATTGAGCTTCGCCAACAATACTACGTTAGGGGGACAATTTTGGCATACACTGGGAAAGATTTTGAACTTACCGCTATATAAATCGTTTGTGGGTAGGTATATTTTGCAACCTAATTATGACAAAACTCTGCCAAAAAGTCTCTTGTATTTGAGTTATTGCGATGGAGGAGTGAAATATAGAGTCAGGGTTGACACCAGATTTGGTGTCTTAACGTAACTATTTTATTTACCGCCTCTGTGGGCTAGTATTTTGTCCACACGTATAAGATGCAGGGGTACCGGGTTTGTCTCCGTAGGGTTCATTTGTACTCGATAGGCTCGTTTCAAGCCCATCTGGGGCCCAATCACGCTAATTCTGAACGATAAAACCAAAATCGTAACGTCATTTAGGTTATTTTTATATTTTCATTTTACTTAAAAATGATTGGTTTAGCTTTAGAATTCTCATTTAAATTGTCCAAAATTGGCATCCTGGGATCCCTAGACATAGTTTTCAACAGTTTTAATAAAACTAAATCGACTCGATTTATCGAGTATTTTGCTATAAACGTGACTAAAACGGTTACTATTTAGTTTTGGATTTATCGTTGAAAATTAAAGCGATTGAGCCACTGGCTACCATCATCTTACCTAAGTCTGATGCTGTTAAACAATGTTATGTTCTGGCAATTAAGATAGCAGTTCCTTACTAGATGAAGATTCCAAGTGTAGTCCGCTCCCACCTTCGGCTTTATCGTCACAAAAAATTTGGTGAGATGAAGGGGCAAGCATCGATAGAAGAAAAAATCTGGTTGTACTCCGGGAGTGCCGGCAGAAGTGAAAACTTTTTGCACGAATTGACGTCTTACGAATTTACTCTACATTTGAATTTACGAATACAGAACAGTATTGTACGAAAGTCTTACCATAAAATTAACAGATAATCTAGAGATAATCTAGCTTAACAGAAAATCTAGAGTTTTGACATTAAATTAAAAAATTAACGCGTTGCTATGGTGTCACAAGTGTTTACATATTCTTACGAATTTTCGATCAGGGTCACGTGATCCTGCTGACTGACTGACGCGAGTTCAAAATTTTTTCCCAATACTAAAAACCGTACAAAGCCGCTAAAGAAGTTTTCACTACAAATAAAACCGGTCAAGAGCGAGTCAGACTCGCGCAACGAGGGTTCCGTACCATCATATTTGCACCATTTAACCACACTGCAGAGAAGAATAATAAAATTAGTATTGCAGTTTTAGTTCAGCGCCATCTCTCGACCGATAGTGGAACTAATGTTAACTTTTTTAGAAATTTGATGATTTTTAAAAAAGTGTGCTATATTGAGACATTGTTTTATTTTTTCTGTAATCTTTATATAAATTGCTATCACATAGAATTATTTCAGATTTTTTCTTTGCAAACTTCGGATTTCAGAGAAGTCGAACACTATGCGGCCTAAAGAAAAAAGAAAAAACCGGCCAAGTGCGAGTCGGGCTCGCGCACGAAGGGTTCCGTACCAAAAAACGGCAAAAAAAAATACGTTTGTTGTATGGGAGCCCCCCTTAAATATTTATTTTATTTTGTTTTTAGTATTTGTTGTTATAGCGGCAACAAAAATACATCATCTGTAAAAATTTCAACTGTCTACCTGTTGTTGTTATTAATATCGAGCAAAAAACAGCAAAAAAAACACGTTTGTTGTATGGGAGCCCCCCTTAAATATTAATTTTATTCTGTTTTTAGTATTTGTTGATATAGCGGCAACAGAAATACATCATCTGTGAAAATTTCGACTTTCTAGCTATCACGGTTCATGAGATACAGCCTGGTGACAGACAGACAGACAGACAGACAGACAGACAGACAGACAGACAGACAGACAGACGGACAGACAGACAGACAGACGGACAGCGTAGTCTTAGTAATAGGGTCCCGTTTTTACCCTTTGGGTACGGAACCCTAAAAATGTTTAAAAACGTGCAAACGGTGCTCTTTCATATGATACCCAACAAGCCCTAGTAGCCCCAATTTAAAATTTTAAGACCCCTTTTCAGTCCCTTTTGTAAAAAATATATTGGTTTTTTTTTAATTTATTTCTTATTTGCTAAACAGTTTGGCAAATGTCATCTTAAACCATTCCAAATTTCAAGTTGATACCATTAGTAGTTCTCGAGATATCCAGCTGTGACAGACAGACAGACAGACTGAGTTACACCATAAGGGTTCCTTTTTCACCATTTTGGTACGGAACCCTGAAAACTAATTTATTGTACAGAGTGATTTTTGAACAGTCGACTTTTGTGGTGTGGCTAAGACCGTCAAACTGAACAACTTTGTGTATGGGACCAACTTAGGGCTGATTTTTCAATTCTCAAATAATAGACATCAGACAGTGACTCGGTAGCTCAGTGGTCAGAGCATTGGACCGGATGTCCAAAGGTTGCGGGTTCGATTCCCGTCCGAGAATTGATTTGGTGCGAGTCGTATTTTTTCTAGTACCTATACAGTATTGTATAGATATCAGTCAGTTAAATTATAATCCGAATAACATTAAAGTTATTCAAAAATTTGTCAAACAAACATATGACAATCATTTTCAATTTAGCGGCATAATACGTTATCAAAAGAATAAAGCTTTATCTGGGCATTGAAAATTCAGCCCATAATCAGAGAAAAAAAAACAGATTTTTCATATAAAACGTCAAAATCTACTTGATCAATATATACCTATGGAACAGGTGATAAGTTTTTGCTCTGAATAAATTGGTCCCATAGACATAGTTGTCCAGTTTGACGGTCTAAGCCACTCCACAAATTTGTCGACCGTTTTTGATTTCACCCTGTAGTTTATGTAAAAAAATCGGTTGGCACTCCGGGAGTGCCGGCAGAAGTGAAAACTTGAATATTAACTTTGTGCATTTTTGATATTTTGAAATTAAAAAGGATTAAAATTATTTCTTTCCTATTACTAAACAGTCACACAATTCAATCAGTTTGTAATTAAGAAAAGTTCTAAAGATTTCGCGCCAGTGGCCTTTTTAATTTCTACATGCACGCATTCTACGATTTAAACTTATAGTCACACCCCCTTACTAATAAAGATTGTATAGCAGCTGCATAGTTACACAGTGTTTTGTCACTTTCTTTTTAATGTCAAATTCAAATAGTTTGACAGAGAGTAACCATTGTGTAACTAAACAACTGCTATTCAATCTTTATTAGTAGGGGGGACAGAGTATAAATAAGTCTATGATTTCACCGAAGAGATTGTTGCTATTAGTTCCATTTTCAAAATTAGCGCGTTGCTGGCGACACAAGTGTTTATATGACGTCTTAAAATGACGCGCCGCCATTTTCAACGCGCCCCGTAGAAAGAGAGGGGCATACTTCCGCCGTCAGCTTTTTTCTCTACATCCATCACATCCGTCTTACGCATTTTCGATCAGCCACGTGATTCCTGACGCGAGTTTAGCATTTTTTCCCCATACAAAAAGCGCACAACGCCGCTAAAGAAGTTTTCACTTCAAAAAAAACTAGGTACTTCAAAATACTACTTAAAATCCTATCGCGAAATTGAAAATCTCTGCAAACTATTTGCAATCGGAACAGATATTGCGTTTCTCACCCTATAAACGATTATCTATCACTAGTGGTTAGTTTAGATAAACTTTATTGCTTGTATTAAGTGGATTATAAACACTCGACATGAAATTGTAAATATTGAGAGTAAATAACGAAGGGCTACTGATAATCTAATTTATGATGGTACCTGCCGCGCCTACACCGAGTAATTATCGGAAATATACACTGAGTTAGCTTTGGTGGAGAAGGTTTTACAGGTACAATTTTCCCACTTAAAGTTAAAAGGTTTTTGGTTTAATGCACAACGGGTTAGTGCTTGGCCTTCACCTAATCTGATGTTAAGTGACGATAAGGCCGAAGGTAGAAGCGCACTACACCCGGAATCCTCATCACTGAGGAACTGGCTATGTTACCTCTAACTGCCCGAACACATTTTTTGAAATTGTTGTTATGGCGTCAGACTTAGGTAAGATAGTGGTAGCTAGCTAGGCGGACTTGAAATAAGCCCTACCACCGACCAAATCGAGTACAAATTGTACCCCCCCGGAAATCGAACTAGAGACCCTTACACCAGTGGGCGAACCACTAGACCACATGAGGCGGTTAAGATAAATTAGCCTGTTTTTTTATAATTGTTAAAAACTATGCCTACGGAGCCTAGGATAATTTAAATGATAATTCTATAGTTAAACCAGAGGTCTTTAGGTAATTAAGACAAAACCTAAAGAACAAAAAAACTTAAAACAAGACATTCAAAGAGGAAATGCTGCTAGTCTTTTGGGTACCTTGCCTCAGACAGGCGATTTAGTTGAAATATTTTATTTGTAGGTAATGTAATTTTTTGAAATGATTAATAAAAGACATAAATGACAACGTAATTATTTTGGTTTTATCGTACAAAATTAATGCGACTAGGCCCGGTATAAATATGCCCTTATTACTATCATTAAGGGGACAAGAGACTAGCAATTTTATAAAAAAAAGTATTTAATTTTTCATTTTAATAAAACTAAATTACATAGGTATTAGTTCATCATCAAAACTCCTATCAGTAGCGTAGCTATAAACGTCGTATATGACACACAATCGTAAACACATGCCACCGACTGACAGTTTCACTACTACGCACTGACTGATAAGCGAGTAGGTTCTTATTGCGCTTAAGGCAAATGCACACGATGTTTTAAAATATGCAGACAACGCGGGTTTTCGATAATATGTCAACGGCAGTATTTATAATGCAAACATAAAATGTAAAGAGACAGTTGAGTCACTTGGAAAAATGTAGTTTTTTGTACACATAGACATTTCGATCGAGACAATATTAGGCCAATTCAGACTATACAGGGTGGAAAAAAAGACGGTAGTTGGAGTGAAAGTATCGTAAATATTTTATTTTCATGATGGCAAATTTTACTGAGAGAAAACATTTCTTTATTTTTAAAATAAGTGAAACTGCATCCAAAGATTTCTTGACAAATCGCTTGTGTCTACCGGGAATTGAACGAGCTAAACTGCAATTTTTTATCTTTCTTTGGACTGCCTTTAATTTAAAATACTTTGTTCTTTATTAGAAATTGACTCTTATCATTGACCTTATCGACTGGAATCATAAAAGTACATTTTTTTCGGATTTTAGCTTGTTCTATTCCAAGACAAGTAATTTATCGAAAAATCATTGAATGCAGTTTTGCTGATTTTTAAAAATAAAGGCAGTTTCCCTTTTATTAATATTTGCCATCATCAATATTAAGGGTTATTTTTCCTCTAAATACCATCTTTTTTCCATCCTGTATAATGTAGAGTACAAGCAATTACTAAGAGTAAGAAGTTCCTATTGCAACAAGTCTTGGGCGTTTTCAAATACGGTCAAAGTGGACCTTCTGCCTAAATTACGCATACTTTTTTATGGGTGAAAGTCAGTAGTGCGTCTTATTTGTGTCTGTATCGAGCTTTATCTGCTCTTTTAAATCGCGTTGGTGTGCATAGGCCGTAACTGAGACTGCGCCTGAGCAATATGTGTCACGTTGCAAACAATCGTTTGAATGGGTTATTATCATAATAATAATGGAAGTTAAGTTCAAGTTTCAGAACAGTTGATATGTTTTGATTTCATTAATAGTCCAGTTTGGTTCAATCTCTTGTCTATAGGTGCGTGTAGTTTGTAGTTTGAATTAAGGAAATCAAATAGTGTCAAACATACTGAAGATAAAATTCGGTAAATGCCAAAAATGTTAAGTGCTTTGATTATAGCTGGGGGCTAATTGTCTAATTCAAAAAATCTATCGCAATCGCTTTCGTTTGACAGATGGACGTGATATATTGCTGCATGTTTTCTTTGGTAAGTTTTTATTTGTCCCAAAAAGAAGCTTCAATGTGTTACATCCTAAAAGCGATTGCGATAGATTTTTAAATTAGACAATAGAAAGGCTGGTTGTATTCAATTATATTCTTATTTTAATCTAATGGGGTATTTACATTGGGGCGGCGAAAATCTACCGTGTAAATAGCAATTCGGCCGAGGCCCCAGTTGATTGGACAAAAGTATCTGATTCGGTGATCAAAACTAAAACTACGTTAGTACATATTGTTACCTAGGTTACGCCATCAACTACATAGACGACAACAACGCCATCACCTGCGATTCAATTCTGGAAGCGACTTGCTAGGTGACGAAAGTCACCGGCACAGGTGACTAAAATCAACCCATGTAAATAGCCCAGAACCAATCAACAAACAGACCGATAATCGATGCTGCACTCCATTATCTCAATTTCAAAAGCCCAATAATTTAAAATATCCTAAAGAACTCAATAATAAATACAATTCGCATTCCCATGTTCTCATTTCTCTACAGCAATATACAGTTAGTGCTGCACCTTAATTGAAAAATGAATGCAAACAAAATGTAAATTAAGGGCAACTATCAGAGGAAGCTCCCGATAGCACTTTAATAGCGAACGATCTACTTTCATATTAAATTGTAGCAGATATTGAATACACATTTATTACAACATCCTTTAATAATAGGGTATTGGTAGTAATCAAGGTAGTTTTATCAGCTGTCAATAATACTGATAGTGAAGTATATTATTATGAATTTGACAAACATGGTAGAAATTGTAATAATAGTGTTAACTAATTAAATACAATCGGTAGCTTTATATGATAAGGATGTGTAAGTGACAAGACAAATATCGATAAAAAATAGGGTTAATAATGTTCAGATTGTGTTGACTTCGTGTAAAATTGGAACAATAGACAGAAATTTTAAAGTAAAGTATTAAAGATTTTTAATTTTGTTTAATGTATTAAACTGGATGTAGACTAAATCTCACTGCCTTTATAGTATGGTGAAAGCATAAAGAAAAACAAATACGCAGTAATACCATAACGTAATGTAACACTGAGATACTACTATTGTACGAAAGCAATCACAGAAATGACTACTGTTCGCAGCTAAAACAATGTATCGATAAACAACAGGCTAACAAAAAACCGATCGTATTCCAATATTAGATTAGCTTTCAACACTCCTCGAGTTACGGCATCTTTCCATTTACCGACCGCATAATATTGTATTTTCTTTACACCGCAAGACCGTTGGCTTGATACGACAAACTGGAAACGAGGAGTGTGGTGAAAGATATATCGAGGGTTTTATCGATAAAATGACTGATGGTAGTCTTTTTAACGTACTTGCAAAAAGGAGGAGATAATGATTCAAACGTATTATATCAAGTTAACTCCCAAGTTGGTTCTATTTTTTGAAGTGAAAACTTCTTTAGCGGCGTTGTACGCTTTTTTATAATGGGGAAAAAATTCTAAACTCGCGTCAATAAGAATCACGTGGCTAATCGAAAATGCGTAAGACGGATGTGACGGATGGAGAGTAGACAGCTGGCGGTGGAAGTATCCCCCTATCTTTCTACGAGGCGCGTTGAAAATGGTGGCGCGTCATTTTAAGACGTAAACACTTGTATCGCGCTAATTTTGAAAATGGAACTAACAGCAGTGATCTCTTCAGTGAAATCATAGACTTATTTATACTCTGTGACTAAAAGTTTTAATCGAAGAATGCGTGCATGTAGAAATTAAAAAGGCCACTGGCACGAAATCTTGAATTGTGTGACTGTATAGTAATAGGAAAGAAATCATTTTAATCCTTTGCCGCTAATTTCAAAATATGAAGATGCACAACGTTGATATTCAAGTTTTCACTTCTGCCGGCACTCTCGGAGTGCAATCTGATTTTTTAAATTTGGAAAACGGTTCAGAAGTTTTCAAGTAATCCTAATATCACAAAAATACTACTATTTTGTTGAACTGCCTTGATGATACTCGTAAATTATGATATTTTTTTTGTTGGAAAAGGGATACCTTAATAGTACTCTTTTTAATCTCGAGTGAAGTTGCCGAGGATCACCGACATTGTCAGATTAACCTCATTGTAAATCTGAGTTTCATAATAATCATGATGAACCGTATCAATCATTCGTATTAGAAGTGATTCGATATTCCGTTTGCTGTTAATTATTAGTTATTTTTTTCAGTCGGTTTATATTTTATCATTAATGGGCTATTAATAAAAGGGCTATGAATATAAAACCTTTTTGGATCTTTTCAGCCCCCAAAGATTTTCACAACGATCGGTACTGGACTACCCACATTCGTCTGCAGGACCCGGAGGAAATAAAAATTCTGAAAAGCAGGAAGATACTGGACTTCTTGGAAGCCGCTGGGCTTAAAGAGTTACTATAAATAGGTGGCGAGTTACAACAGATCTTATAGGTCGCAGTGACTACAGCTTTATCTGAGCTGAATAGCCCCTAACAATCAAATAATAATAATAATAATACCCACATTTAGTGGCTTCCCGCGACCTTCACCAGATCATCAGTCCAAGATTGAGAGTCTACCAAATATAAATGGAGTGTAAACATTTATTAAAAAATATATCGATAGCGTTCCCCTTACTAAACTACCACAGAGGATGCATTAAAGTTGCAGCTTGATTCGAGCTGCGCACGCGCCGGAGTTGTAATACTAGTTGTCATATAATATTTATTGTATTTATTGCCCATCTGTGTATGACGAGGCGACATTTATTAGACCACCGGACAGACAGACGCTTCTACTTTGTTTATGTTATACCTAATAGGAAGAGTTTGAAAGGTAGTAATGAAAAAGAGAGTAATGAACAACTGAACGTTAATGACTTATTGGAAAGAGAATGATTTCAAACATTACTTAACCCTACATTGCAATAGTTACTTTGTCTTAATTTATTTAACAACCATGAATGCCAATGTCTTAAAACTATTATGCACAAATGTTTAAACACTCAGCTTACTAATGCTACATGTGTTAAGTGAAAAAAAAATAAGTATCGGCTAAGTTACAACGAATTTTATTAAGCTATAATAAGCACTTCTGCTAACTAAAAAACCGGTCAAGAGCGAATCAGACTCGCGCACCGTGGGTTCCCTACCTTCATAATAAATACCTGCAGAGTAAGATAATAAAATAATTACTTCAGTATTAGGTCAGCGCCATCTCTTGACCGATAGTGGAACTATTTTTTTTTCTTAGGTCAGTGCCATCTGTTGACTGGTAGTGGAACTAATAAATTTTTGTTTGTTTTTTTAATTTCAAAAAAAGTGTGGTATATTGAGACATAGTTTTATTTTTCCTGAAATCTTTACATAAACTACTAACACATGGAATTATTTCAGATTTTTCTCTTGGCAAACTTCGGAGATAAGGGGGGAATGGTATTTTTTTTTATTTTTCATTATTCGTCGAAAACTATGTGGTCTAAGAAAAAAGAATAAAATGTTTTTAAATGTGCTAACAGCGCTATTTCATATGATATTTAAGACCCCTTTTCAGTCCCTGTTGTAAAAAAATATTTATTTTTTATTTCTTTCTTATTTGCAAAATTGTTGGGCAAACGTCATCTTAAACTATTCCAAATTTTAAGTTGTTTCCATTAGTATTTCTTGAGATATCCAGCTGTGACAGACAGACAGACTGAGTCACACCATAAGGGTTATCATGATTCGAAATAATAACAAGTAATTGAAGTATCTTTATCATCATAAAAGTTATGAGAGCCTTTGTGTGTGAGCAAAATTGGAAAATTAATATTTTAATCCCTATTACCTTTTCATCAAAAAATAGGGGTAAAAAAACAAATAGATAAGTAAAACTATGGCGATTTGTACGGATTTTTATTAAACTTCATCCTGACTTACTCCAATGAAAATAAAAAAGTATTAAAAGACACCTTACAGATTGTATTGAAAAAGCACCAAGTTCATAATATGTCGTTATTACACTAACGAATTCACTGTATTTTATTACGACGTTATTGCGTTATTCTGGTGATAGATGAGCTCAAACGACACTTAGCCGCGCACGGCGATTACCGGGTTTACCGTTGCACACGGGCCACGGGATGATAAATCAAAAGTTTAAACGCCACTTTATCCGTCGCTTGCGTACCTTATATCAACTCTGGCGCATCTAGCGACGCGAGTCATTTCGGACTTGTGACACTGTTGCTTCGGATTTAGGTCATTGTAGTACCCACTATTAATTATTCTGTGGTCATAGTAATTTTCTTTGTTAGCACCGATTTTATCGTTAGAAAAAATAAGAGATGTAATTATGTACTTTAGTGTTATTTAAATCCACATTAAAGAATTTAAAGTAACAAAAAGCGGACACAGCAATTTTTTATTAAATTCTGGATCATTATGTTTTATCGGCCACATTCAGTTTAAAGAGGCATTTTTTGTTGTCAGTTGAATGTAATAAATAATGTGTTGTTTTTAATATTTAAGGATAGTTACAATTTTCAACAATTAGATTCTTAGTAGAGTAACACATAATGAACTTTTTTAGATATCTTTTTAGGGTTCCGTAGCCTAAATGGCAAAAACGGAAGCCTTATAGATTCGTCATGTCTGTCTGTCTGTCTGTCTGTATGTCACAGCCACTTTATTCCGAAAGTATTAAGACTACACAGTTGAAACTTGGTAGGTAGATGTATTCTGTTAACCGCTTAACAAATTTAATACAAAAATAAGAAAACTAAAAGATTAAGGGAGCTCCCCATACATGGAACTGAAACTGAAAAAAATATTTTTCTTCAAACCAACACGTGTTGGGTGTCTATAGATAGGGTCTTTAAAAATGAAAAGTGTGTCCCCCCCCCCCCCCCCCCCTTTAACTTTTGAAATAAGAGAGTGAAAAATCTAAAAAAAATATATGCTGTAGATCTTAATAAACACTTTCAACGAAAATTGATTTGAACGAGATATAGTTATTAGTTTTTGAGATATAGCATATTTTCCAAAACCGCAAATATAACTTTGTCATTCATACCAACACTGTGTAAAACAAAGTTATTTTTGCAGACGAAAAATGATAGGTGGTATTAAATATGGTATGGTATAAGGTAACTACGGAACCCTACGGCGCGTGGCCCGACACGCACTTGACCGGTTTTCATTCCAATATTTGTTTGACCACAACCCAACTCGTTATAGCACTGTATTACAAGTTTTATTACAAAAACGAGAAACAAATCATAACAATGGGTACCATAAAAGTTTTACGCGTTTATAAAGTAATTTTAGTAATGTTTTTATAGTTTTTTTTTGTACAAATAAAATTAAGTGCCAGTTTTATTCCTTGATATTAATATAAAGGGCATTAAGAATACATTGTAAGTCAACTTACTCGTGTAGAATATAAGATTTGCATATTAGTATCGAATATCGATCAAAAGCCCAGATACTTTTGATAAACATAAATAATTCACCGTGCGCTGTAAGTAATCTAACTTAATCTAAACTAGATAGACCACAGATTTACATAATACAAGTCTTAAGTTATTCAGGTAAATACACGTATAGTGACCAATTTTACTTAGCTTTAGTCTTGTAAGTAAAGATTAATTTTATTTATGGTGAAAACTGAAACTCAACTCCATACATCATGTTAAACCCTTATAAAGTTCTTTGGTGGTCAGATTTATTTCCTAAGTTTTCTGAGGAGTTGGAGGGTTTTCTAATAAAGTGAAAGAAATATATTTTCTTAATTCCTCAAATAAAAAAAAAACATAAAAATAAAATAATAAAGTCAAGGGTAGGAACGATAAGAGATGTCTGCACTCCGTTTTTAAGCTAAATACAAACAAGTAATTAAAAAATTACATCGGTCAATACTACACAATTTACATTATCTTTGACAAATTATATAAGTAACAAAACAAAAAATTTATGGAAAACTAGCACTACTCCCGCAAATAAATAATTACCGTGTAAATACACAAATTTATTAATAAATCCAAGCTGGTGGTCCCCTCGCAAAATATCAATAGTTATTTATAAACACACAAACTTAATGACAAATAATTTGTTGTAGTTTTTTTTCGACGAAAAACAAAACGACGGCGACGGCCGTTTTTAACTTTTTTCACCATCAAAACTGCAAACAATTATTTCTCATTGAGTTTGTGTGTTTATAAATAACAATTGATATATTGCGAGGTGACCCATCAGCTTGGATTTTTGACAAATTGTGTATTTATATGATAATATTTTTTTGCGGCAGTGCATTAAATATAATGTTGCCTTATTCACATTTCATGAAGCTGACAAGTTGCAAATACGCCATTCTTTCACAGTAAAACAACGTCATAAGTAGAGATTTTCCCGCTAAAAATGATGCTCATTTAAAATCCCGACGTACAGAAACAATGCAGTAATTCTCGCATAAAACTTCGCACAGTTAAATTCTTTGTATGAAGTACGCTTTATGACTATATTTAAGGGAGTTAAAGCTACTTTGTATTAGTAATTCTGGAGTGCACTAACTTTAGACTTATGATTTGCTACTATAGCACTAAGCCCCTTTAAGGTAACATTCGGTGTGAATTATGAATTGTTCAACGCAAACTTTATGGTGTACTAAATATTGTACAGTGTTTATAGTTTTCGTTAATCAAATGAATATTGTTTTCTAGTACGTACTTACTAGACATTACCATAAAATGCTTTGTAACTGAAATTCCAATAAACAGAGAAATAATTCATTCGAAAATATATTCTATTGCATAGTAAAAAAGCAATAATTTTTCAAACACTATCTATGAAAATTACTAACAATTGTGCATATTTTATCAAAGCTTTTTAACAAATATACCTAGGCAAAGTAAAACGAATATACAGGGTGTCCCAAAACTTTGCCACATGGAGGGAAAGAACCTATTGAAGATAGGAAATTTTAATGAAAGAAGACTTCGTTTTGTTTTAAAAAATATTGCGAACTGCATTCAAAGATTTTTTTGAAAATCGCATTTATTCCTATACGAATTGATACATAACGTAATAATTTAAATTTAAATGTTAAATTTCATGGTCTTATTTTTTTAAGATGCTGTGTAACTTAACAAAAAACAATCCAAATGAGTAATCCTTTAAATCTGTATCTTAAAAATAAAAGATTGATTTTTTTTCTAATTTGGTAGGTTCGATTTCTGGTTAAGGCATGCGATTTTTTAAAAATCTTTGATGCAATTCTAATTATTATAAAAATCAAAATGAAGTCTTCTTTCAGCAAAATTTCCTATCTTCTATATTTAAGATACTTTGCCACACGGAGGTCTGGCAAAGTTTTGGGATACCCTGTATACAAAGTTATAAATATATTCTTCTTTAAGTACTAAAATCTTTGTGCTAACCGTTATTAAATAAATAAAAGGCGTTGACGCTAAAAGCAATTATGAGTAATCAACAGTAGATTAACTCGAATTATGAACGTGCCTGCCCGTTGCGTAGATCAGTTATAATATGTGTTGTGTGGCTTGTGTGCTTCTGTGACATACTGCTGTAAAGCTCAGTATACTTTGTAATTGTTAAACTGTAGGTAAAGTTAAAGGGCTCTGTAAAAAATAAAGCGTAAAGCGAGATAGCAATGAGAAAACGTCGCGCGCCGGAGTGAGACCTATTTAGCAAAATAGGCAAAAAAATCACGAAATCAATTCCTTAGTAAACTATAGCGATTAAAGAAAAATGCTTCTACACGATTGTGGATATTGATGATACGCATTATTTAAAGGAATTTTGACTGGAATACCTAATGTTGTTTCGAAATAATTTCGAACTTAAGAATTTTTAAAAAGTATTTTCGAAATTAAAATGTATCGAGCCCAAGTCACTGAATCGTGTTTCTGGTTCAATAAGGGTCTTGTCTGGAAATCCTGATTTCAGATCTCTATGACCTTTCCGTGACCTATGGCATTACATCAAAAAGTTTTTTTACATAGCCCCTTAAGACATATTGTGATTCTTACGTTTGGTGCAAACTCAACTCTCAACTTTTTTATTAATTTGTGTTTTACGTTGTTTAATTATTTTAACGAATATGACAATATGTTACTAGAGAGATATAATTTTTATCATGCAATATTTTAATTATCAAATTTTTGTTTAAGTTTTTTCTTCTCAATCTTCAAAAACATTATTGAGGCATTACTAAGGGCATCCATAATCAAAAGATATTACAGTATTTCTTTTACTATTTGTAAAAATGTTTTGTTTGAGACGATACCTAGACCGAAAGTGGTATTTAACTTCTAATTATAAAACAAAATTTTAATAAAACCTCAGGTGGAATTTTAAACCTTAAACTTTAGTATTTTTTAGAATGTATCATTACAATTTCCTTTGTTGTCATTTCTAGAAGTAGATAGCAAAACTGCTAAAAGCGGCCGTTTTCGACATATTCACTTTTTTCAAGAGAATGTAATGATACCTTCTAAATAAAAATACTAGACTATGGATTTTAGAAATTGCACGTAAACTTAAAATCCATTTTTTATTAACAACTTATTATAAAAACCTCTGAGGACGCCACTTTCTATGTGGGATGCACCTTAAGCCACGTTTGTTTTTAACGCACGTGTGTCCATCGTCCATTAACTGGATATATAAATTATTTCTCATTTTACAATCACCATTATTGGCGTCCGTCACGATGACGATGCGCAGGAGTCGCGCGTGGCTCCGATTCTACTACTTCAAGTGTCAAGTGAGCGACGAGCTTAAAATAGATCCTATTACAGTCCTATTAGAGATGTTACGATTGTTTTTAACTTTTGTAGAGTTAGAAACTTAAAAAGATTGAACTATAGATATATTTGACGGAAATATGAAAAAAGAGTCTAGCACACATGTAGTCAGAATGAACTCTATATTTTTGTTATTTGTACTTATTAATAAAAAGTAAAAAAAATAAGTAGTCCGTCTTATTTTTGTGTATTTTTAAGAGCTTCAAAAATAACATAAGTTAGCCTATTGGGTAATAAATTATTGCTTACCTAACACTAAACAGACCACTAAATTGCAATACAAAAACAACCTTATTTTCAGGGATCTTTTTACGAGTATCCTACCAATATTATAAATGTGAAAGTTTGTGGGTTTGGATGTTTGTTCCTCAATCACGCAAAAACTACTGAACGGATTTGGTTGAAATTTGGCACACAGATAGTAGATAGCCTAGATTAAAACACAAAATACTCTTTATCCCGATATTCCCACGGAAACGAAAACCACGCAGGTGAAACCGCGGGCAGCCGCTAGTCAATTATAAAATTGAAACCACCTACTTCTTTTACTCCTCTGAGTATCAACTATGTATCATCATCAAATTATAAAATGAACTATATAAAAAACTATCAAGAACCACTTCAATACATAAAAACCACTGCGTCATTCTGTACGTCTGTTTATTTCCAGAGCCACGTGCTACGATCTTTATGGTTCTAATCACTGAGCTTTTTAACATGAGTTGATTTACAAATGGCCGCACTTTGTTCACTTATGATGTGGCAATAATCGTTACGATGATTTACGTGTATCGTTATTAACGGATTAACTTTTAACGATATAAAAGCATTTCACGATAATCGCTGTAAGTATACTTGTCACAGAACTGTTCGAGAAAAATATGTAGGACATAATTTTACTGAAACTGTTATAATGTCTTCTCTAATGGCAGGTAATCGCTTAATTTTGCTGATTGAAATCACATATATAAATCTCAGTAAAATTGTAGCTTTATTTTAATTGTTATGTCTCAAATTGCCTCTAGTCATCGTGGAGTGTGCTAGGTCAAAAATACGGTGTTTGGTTGGTAATCGAGAGATATCTTTTGGCAGGGTGAACCTTTTGAACTTTAAGTTTTTTTAAGAAAGGGTGTCATCTTGGATTTTTTATGGGAAGGAATCATATATTTTTTGGTATAGATTTCTTTTCCAAAAACCTATTGTGTGGGGTATCAAATGAAAGGACTTTTTGAGCTGAATCTAAATATAATATAATATTATTATATTGATTAAAAATAAACTGGTTAGAAAAATATTTTCTAAACATACTAAGCTTGGGTTCTTGTAGTAAGAAAAGAGCTTAGTGAGTTCTTATGAAACATACGCCAAATAATAAAATATACTCCTATTTAACTTCCTGGAAGCAATTTTGAAAATATTATTACATATATTAAAATATTAATAAATAAAATATTAGTACGAAGTGACTACTCAAACTCAAATATTTGTTATAATAAAACTAAAAATTAAAAGCTTTTTATCGTCAAACTCAAAGTTACAGAACAAAGAAAAAAATGTTTCCACTCAAAGTAATGTGAAGACTACCTTCAGTAAAGCAAGGTGTCATCACGTCATAAGTCTTGATAATTTTAATGTCAAACGTGTCGTCCCGTGACTATTGGCAAATGGTTCCATTAAGGTGAATCTTCAACTTCGAGCTGTGCTGTGCTGACTGTGCAAACTAGATAAATGTCCAGAAAAGTGACAAGCGAGGCAGCGCTTACCACGTGATCCATGCTGTTTTACAAAACATATAGAACCAAAAATCGTTCGCCGTTTCATTTAATTCGGGTTCATTATAAGAAAACATGGTTCGGAGGGGTCATTTTTTATAAAGAAAACGTAAACTTGTAGCCACAAATAAAATCATACGACAAGCTAAAAAGATTCTCTAGAGAATTTGTAGCTACTAGTAGCTACAAATATTAAATTACGTATTAGACCTCACAGATGACAGTAAAATAAAATCAGAAAATCACCAAAAGCACTTGCGTAGGTTCATATTTATAGCGTAAAATGCGTAAATAATAGCTGAAACGTATTGAATTCTACATAAAAATACACTTTAACGTACTGTGAAGTACCTTCGATTACTTTTATTCAAGAAAGATAAATGTGATCATGATAATGATGAAAAAAGAACGAAAAACATCGAAAAAGCGCAGAAGTGACGAACATTTTTTTACTCTTTAATGTAAAACAGAGACAAATGTTCTAGCGTAATCGAGACTTAAGTAGGGTTTTAATCGCATTTTACCAAAATGATATGTTTATGCTTTATCGTTCATAAAAGCGTGATCGAGTCTTCCATCTACGAGTTTCATCTCGCTTGCGTTTATGCACATTCATCTGTACTGACATTTAATATAGCACAGCACAGCCTGATCGTGATTATTCACCTTTATGTTTAAGTGCAATATATAAACAAAGCAATAGACATTTGGTTCGCATTAATATGAGTTTTATGAAGAGAGATTGCGTTGTAATTAGTCACGTTAAAAGGTTTGAGACAGCTTAGAGGTATGATAATAACAAATTGAAGTTTATAGTGGAAATGGCATTGTTTAAGTAGCACTTTATTCTTATGACTGCTGTTTAAAGGAATCCAGACTTTTTTAAATAACTTTTTTTATACACGTTATGCTAGGACCATTATAAAATCGGAAACTACTGAAAATTTTAAAAAAATGTGCTTGAAGTTCAAAAAGTACCTAAACAAAGTATGATTAACAATATTCATTTCAGTCCATTTAATTTTGGAGTCGGACTCGCGCACGAAGGGTTCCGTACCAAAAAACGGCAAAAAAAAATAACGTTTGTTGTATGGGAGCCCCCTTAAATATTTATTTTATTCTGATTTTAGTATTTATTATTATAGCGGCATCAAAAATACATCATCTGTGAAAATTTCAACTGTCTACCTGTTGTCATTATTAATATCGAGCAAAAAACGGCAAAAAAAAACACGTTTGTTGTATGGGAGCCCCCCTTCAATATTTATTTTATTCTATTTTTATATTTGTATTTGTTGTTATAGCGGCAACAGAAATACATCATCTGTGAAAATTTCAGCTGTCTAGCTATCACAGTTCATGAGATACAGCCTGGTGACAGACAGACAGACAGACAGAGAGACAGACAGACAGACATACAGACAGACGGACAGCGGAGGCTTAGTAATAGGGTCCCGTTTTTACCCTTTGGGTACGGAACCCTAAAAATGTGCTTGAAGTTCAAAAAGTACCTAAGCAAAGTATGATTAACAATATTCATTTCAGTCCATTTAATTTTGGCGTTACAATTATTTCCCTAGTCAAAAAGTAAAACAATGAAAACTAATCATCAGAATTCACCCGTTAAAGGTTATGGAAACCGGAACGAACCCATAAATCATCGGCTAGCAACACCAGCCATAAGCTTCAATAGACAATATCTGATGGGAAATTTGACAAACTTACAGACAAAACACAAAAATTCTAGACTTTAAAACCATCACATAAAGCTCGAAACGTTAAAGCAAACTGTACGTGAAGAGATAAACAAAAAGTATGGACGCTAAGAAAAGGTATACAAAGGATTATGGGTGTTTCGCTTCATTTAGCAAAAGTATATCGAATTCATCTTCCATAACGACTGTTGATGTGTTTTTATTAAAAGTTGCACTTAATGGCACTTTGTACTTGCATTCTGTTGATGACAGTCTTATGACCATAGACATAGAAAAAATTTCGCTGCGCTCAAGAAGACCAACAAAGCTTGGAAAAGAGAAGTTAACATCATACGGACACGGTCTATGTAAAAAAGAGACAAAGGATCAAGTGACATGTGCCAACATTTTTTACAGTAAGAGCCCCTAGCGTCCCGCCTAGCAAATGAGCAAAGGAGGGCACAGTTTGTTTAAAATATTTGTTAATCTTAATTAGAATTTGAAATAAAGGTATCGTGGAGCCATGATGTCTTGTGCTCTAAGTAATTGTGATGTAACAAAAAGAAACAATCCAAGTAATCACACTTTTCACAGGTAAATAAGATATTGCCACACATTTCTCTAAAACCAAATTTCGCTACATTTATGCGTTTATCGACGAAGAAAACAGTATGGAACATAATTAATTAATTTCCTTTGCCATATGTCATATTTTATGTATCTAAGTCATATTTTACGTATCTCATATAAAATGTATGTATTAGTTTTCGGATCACCTGTTTATTGACATTGTTGTTCTTTGACATTCTATTTCTATGCTTATGACAGTACTCGAAGTGGTTACTAGATATGATGTATGTAACCTATTCTTTCTTACGGTGTTTCTTCGCACAATATCATATTGCACTTTTATCTTCTCTTATATCGTAAAATTCGAATTATGAATTTCAAAGCGAATTTAAATTAACATACTTTATACACGCAATACTGAAAAAAATATTAAAAAGTTATTTTATAACATACCTTTGCTAACTGAAGTATGCTATAAAATAACTTTTTTTCTCATTACGATACAGGGCAAATCCAAGAAGAAGGCAGTGCCGCGATATTAAAAAAGAACAATGATGTTTCCACATACTTTCCATGATAAAAATGTACTCTATGGTGATCAATGACTTAGCGTAACGATTAGTCTGCTGGAATGAACTACCTCATTATAATTTTTTTCTAATAGAATACGCGCCATGTTGATAGTAGTGAGTGTGGACTCCACCCGATATTTTAGATGCGGCGACAGAGAAACGTCTTACTTAACCTAGGTAAGTACTTAAATACTACCTAGCAAGTTGAGAAACTACTCACTTACTCTTTTTATCATTGATAATTTATTTCGTAGGTTCAATCATAAATTGTATGAGAGTAGATAAAGTAGTGTATGAAACTGTACATAAATAGGTATTAAAACACTCGTGTGATACTATTAAAAACCGAGCCGTCTCATGTTTTAATACCCTTCATTATGCATCAGTTTCATAAACTACTATTCTAACAAAATCACTAATAAAATAAGCAACATTATCTTCTAGTTTAATAAAGCGACATTTCTAAGCAAGACTAGCGCCAATCTCGCAATAAAAAATTACCATGTAAATAGTAGTGATAAATAGGTATTTGCTTTTTTGGTGGTGAAAAATAGGCAAAAACGGCTGTCGTTTTGTTTTTCATCGAGAAAAACCACAGTATAGTTGTCTGTCATTATGTTTGTGTATTTATAAATAACTATTGGTATTTTGCGAAGGGAGCATGAGCTTGGATTTTTAATAAATTATTTTTTGTGGGAGTAAAGTGTTTCATATAAGTAGTCACCTTAAAAATGGATCAAGGATCGTTATGATCTGTGTCGTAATAGGGAACATGCATAAGTCACCGATTTTGATAAATTTGAGCTTGATCGCTGCGGACACGTATAAAAACATGATGGAACAGAAAAATAAAAAATAAAATGTATTACTTTAGTTTTATCACACAAGGGAAAATAACAATATTTTTTTTTCGTTTTCGGATATAATGCACTTAACAGCCGGATAGAACATCAAATAAGAAATAATATTTTGTATGACACATATGTAAAACGCAATATTTAGGGAGATATTTGAAAATTCTTGGCTAACTCTATACTAATGCACTGAAACGTGACATGAGTGACGTCACAAATGTTGACCTTTTTGTATAGAGCGTTTTCGGCGGGTGCTGCTGCGTGCTAACTTCAAGTAACTATATCACGAGAAAAAAACACAAGAGATAAGTTTTAATATTACAGTTGATTTTCTCACGCATTATACTTATGATACAAAAAAAATTGATGCATGTTTCCTATCATCTACATACTAAATTATCTGTCAAATAAGTTATCTGCAACTTAACTGTAACCCGTAGTTGCTCTTAGTCTACAAAAACTACTTTTTAGGTAGATAGGTACAAAATAGTATCTTACTATAATAATTTGTCTATTTGTCTAACTAAATGCCCAAAACAGCAGTCGTAAAAGTATATAAATTCCATTAATTTATAGATTATAGATAATTATTTCTCTAGCAAAATATCATAATTCATTTGTAAAATAAATTATTATTGCAAGTTCTATCTTATATGTTTTTGTTTTTAATATTCAATATTTTTGTTATAATCAATTTTTCATCTATAAAGATCGTGTCACATTACACCTCAACTTTTGGAAGTTTATCTGACAAGCTAAGATTGATCACCTTAATAACAACGCTAGTCATTTTAACATTTAAAACTCCCTTAAATATCACCTCTATTACGATAATGTTAGAGTTGAAAATATATTTTAGATTTTTCTCATTTAGAGATTTAAGTTGGTAAGACAACTTTGTGTTCTGAGGTTACCGAGTGAAAGAATAATAAAGTGATTGAACTCTTCGGTTGACTGGGCGTTACGGTTCGAACGCGCGGTTTGGATTAATCCATACCTATTTTTAAAGTAGTTTTATAGAACGTCTCATCTTCTTCCTCTCCTTATCCCATCATTTGGGGTCGGGTCTCCTCACCTTCCTGCGCCAGGTCGTACGATCGATGGCTGTTGGTTTAGGCAATTGGGCTTTCTTGAGGTCTCTTTCGATATTCTTCCACCAAGTTGCAGGTGGGCGGCCTCTGCCTTTCTTTTGTTCTGGTAGGTTCAATGCAATTTGTACCACATGATCTTTATCCCTTATTTGAACATGGCCATACCAATAAAGACGATTTTCAGAGATTTCATCCGCTATTGGTGCAACTTTGAAGCTCCCTCGTATATATTCATTACGGATTCTATCTAGCCGGGTTACACCTCCTGCCCATCTAAGCATCTTCATTTCGTTGGTATGAACTTTTTGTTAATGTGTCTTTTTGGTAGTTCAACATTCAGTTCCATATAATAGTGCCGGTCGAACTGCCGTTTTATAAACTTTGCCCTTGGTTGTTATGGGAATACGCGGGTCACACAGCACATAGTTTTATAGAACGTCACTGAATCTTGAAAATCATAATTTAAATAAATAAATTAATTTTTATTTTTTTTTACATTTGAAAATAACGTCGCACAGTTGCCATATTGACTTTAAATATATATATATCCAGTGTCACTCAGAATGATGTAAGAATTCTAACGATACCCCATACATCCAAATCAGTTAAGCCATTTAGAAGTTATGGTGGAATAAAGAAACTCACAAACTTACATGAACCCTGAACACATATACACTCCTTCTTGGGCAGTTGTGTAAAAATGCAAAAGAAAGGATGTAATATTTTAGTTATTCAATAAATAGAGAGGCATTTTATGAAAACTGTAAGTACTTTTTTAAATTGACTTATTTTCGAATCACAAAGTCTAATACTGGCGTTAGTGAGTTTCTATTAGAATAAAATGTACTTACCCAATTATGTGGAGTAAATCCAAACAGAATATTATATAAAGTATTTACCTGTAACAAGAGTAAACAATTAAACTTTAACTTTTTTAAACTTTTCAAGAGTTTCTTACAAGGTTGGGCGAATCACTAGACCACGGAGGCGGTTAAACTAATCAAGAATAAAAATTTTTGCCGTTTTAGGTCAGCGCCATCTCTTGACCGATAGTAGAACTAATGTTAACTTTTTTAGAAATTTGATAATTTCTAAAAAAGTGTGCTATATTGAGACATTTTTTATTTTTTTCTGTAATCTTTATATAAATTGCTATCACATAGAATTATTTCGGATTTTTCTCTTTGCAAACTTCGGAAATAAGGGGGGGAACGGTATTTTTTTTTACATTTTTCATCATAAGTCGAAAAATATGCTACCTAAAACAAAAAGAAAAAAATATTAAAAACGTGCAACGTTTTACGATGTGTGCTGTTCTAAAAGCTCTCACAATAATAATAAAATTATTGGACAAGAGCAAAAACTAAAGGTGCCACTACAAAACCAATCAAGAATCAAAAAACTTGCGATGTGCGTAGTTCTAAGAATGTATACAATAGGACCATTTTCCTGTTACAACATCCGAAGCCTTTTCCGCGAAACCTTGAGGTCGCTTTCACGAAATCAATTTGCATTATTGTGCCGTTTTGTATAAACTATAAAAAGGTTTGTTTTGATTTCGTCTACGTAGAATATTCGTGTTAGCTTTTTTTACAATAAAACCAAATACAATAAATGACGACGTTAGTGCGTCTAAATGGAAGTATATAGTCAATGATGGCTCATAGTTTAAATCTGGAAGTACTTCCATTTGGAAGTATTCCACTTGGACATCTGCCCAATGGTTGTCTCGTCAATGGCTAGCTTTACTTCCAACAGCGGACTAATAATGATGCTGCTAAGATGATGATAGAGTAACTCAAAAGGAAACTCACTCGTTTAATGTTCACTTTTTCTAACTTTTTAATTTTTATCTGTGATTTTCAGTATCTATCAACCAAATGACATTTCGTTTTCTTAACTTAGAAAAAAACATTTGTTGTATGGGAGCCCCCCTTAAATATTATTTTTATTCTGTTTTTAGTATTTGTTGTTATAGCGGCAACAGAAACACATAATCTGTGAAAATTTCAACTTTCTACCTGTTGTCGTTATTAATATCTTGCAAAAAAACGGCAAAAGAGTCACGTTTGTTGTATGGGAGACCCCCTTAAATATTAATTTTATTCTGTTTTTAGTATTTGTTGTTATAGCGGTAACAGAAATACATCATCTGTGAAAATTTCAACTTTCTAGCTATCACGGTTCATGAGATACAGCCTGGTGACAGACAGACAGACAGACAGACGGACAGCGGAGTCTTAGTAATAGGGTCCCGTTTTTACCCTTTGGGTACGGAACCCTAAAAACCAAAGGAATTGTGGTTTTTACTGCAGCCATGTTTTCACATTTCATAGTGACATTTCTGCCCTTTGAAGCTTATGAAGATGTGGATTTAGTATGGTGTGTGTTTCCGTAGTTGCAAATCAAAAAATATTATTTTTCTACATGCGCTAAAAATAAGATAGAACTTGATTTATATAGTAAATATAATAGTTGCCTAATATTTTTAGAGCAATTTCAATCGTATGCAAATTAATATTTTTTTCTATGGCATTATCCTTTCTTGCTGGTGGTACTCTACCAGTAGTACCACGGGTAAAACCTGTCGTACTATCCTCCGGTTCTCCTTTTAGGTTTTAAATTTATTTAATTTAATCATGGTGTGCATAAGACTTTACACTGAAATTGGCGTCAAACCGCAGATGATGCAACCTAGTTACTGTTTAATGAACTCCTGTTCAAAGGTTAAGGAGTTGCACAAGCTTAATCTACCTAAAAACTAACTACCTTTGCAAACATATAGCTCCAACATTATTATTAAGGCGCTTTCCTGACCTATTTAAGTTGGCACCGCGGTGAATTTTATTTAATATTGTAATTATAATACACAATTTTAATAAAACTTCCTGTGGAATTTTTAGGGCCCATAGTCTAGTATTTTTGGACGGTGTTATTACATTTCCTCGTAGTCACTGCTAGAAGTAGATAGTAAAACTGCTAAAAGTGGCCGTTTTGACACATTTGCTATCTGATTCTACGAATGACTGCATGGGAATGTTGTGACACCTTCTAAAAATTCACTAGACTATGAGTCTTGAAAATTCTATGAAAAGTTTAATTAAAATCGTTTTCTTTTAACAACTTATTAAATAAAAACCTCTGAGGGTTCCACTTTCGGTCAGGGAATCGTCTTAAATTGAAATAAATAAAAAATATTAATCTCTTTTTAGCCTTTTTAATATTTCAAATGCCTATTTGAGAAAGTACTCAATAGAGTTAAAATTTTTGACCAGGGCAGCTGCAAAGGTGCCGAAACGTTGTCGGGAAAAATCAAACAAAATACCAACTAATTATCAACATTCTTTTAATAAAACTGCGCTATTGTTTCATAAAACTTTTGACTTTGAAGTATTGAAGTTATATAGGAAAATGGATTCGTTAAATATAAAATGTTACTTCTGACTGCAATATTCTTCCAAAAGATTTGTCGTTTATGATGTTAGTAATCTACTCCTGCGATGTTGTTGGTGTTTTACAAATAACCATGTACCTATATTCTTTTAAAAACTAAATTATTTACAAAACTGTATTATTTTCAAACAATTCTATATTACTAAAAACTCTAAAGGTCTGCATTAAAACGGGTTTTAAAGTTCCCAAATCACAAGTTACCAGTTAATGAGAGGTTTAACCCTATTTTATGTCTTCGGTGTAACATTAACCCACGACGAGTCACGACTAAGTTTTAAAAATTAATAAAAAAAAAGATGGCAGTATTCTTCATTATTTTATAAGAATTTCGAGAAAACTATTATTAAAGAGTTGAATGTTTTAAACAGTCAAATTTAAAGTGATTGTAACAGATAAAACTGTTAATGTCTCGTTGAATAACAAGTTACGTTGAAAACATAGGCATTTAAGAATTGTTTTCTCAGAATTAACAACATCATAGTTACCTGTTCTTTTTGTGTAATGTAATGAAATTCAGATGTTGCCTTATTTCAAGCTCTGCAGGCGGGATGGAGGTCGCAGTGTTGTACCATTTTAGTTGGAAAACTTGAAGGGAGTGTTAACAGTATAAATAATTCTAGTTTTGGAATTCGTATAAATAATTTTTGTATACCTTTTTACGTTTCTTTTATGCAAATTTTATAATAGTTAACACTGGAATATCTATCACACTGTTTTTGCTTCTCAATCTTCGGGAGGTCTCTTGCGCCTAGTTTGTTGGATTAAGTCGCTGACTGATCGTGTGGTTAGATTAGACTAAATCCATTGTTTGTTACCTAAACACCTACATTTTAAATTTAGTTTAAACACCTACATTTTAAAAGTAGCTTTGAAACTAATCAATAAAGTATTTTAATTTATTATTTAACCTATAAATTAGTCATTAGTTACCTTTGTAAAAAAAACAGTTTCCACCCTCTCTTCGGCCTATTTATGTCGTCGGCCGCTTACAGCATCAGCGTCATGAAGAGACCTACAATTTTGGTCTCTTTCAAACGCTGACATCAGCGTAAAGTATGAAATGTAGGAATGTTTACGCTGATGTCAGACGTCACATATGGCATAAAATAGAAGACTAAAGTGAAGAAATACTTCAAAATCTATGACAAAATATTTAAAACAAAACTCACAGACCTAATTCTTAGGCATCACAATAAATTACTAAAAAAATCACTACTCTAGGTTAAGGTTTAGAGGATTTGAAACTGTATCGCTGTTTGTATGGAGTATAATGGATGTTGATTATATTATGGATTATAAACTACAGACCTGGCAAATGTTCATTATTTTATATCATTTTTTTTCTCAGGCAATGAACCGTGTACTCCCACGTTTAATAGATAGTTGTGTGTCAGTTATTACATCTTAACTACTATTAGGAACTTATTTTTGAAGACGTTTATAATAGATACAGATTATCTAGAGACGTAGAGAAAAAATGAGAAATTTAAGAATTTTATTGTGTTTTAAAAAAGTAAATATATACGAAATTTTTGTACATAAGTAAGTATGTAAAGAACTTTCGCATTTAGATTTCTTAGAAAAGCACAATAATTTCATGTTCAATTTCTGGTAAGAATTAATGTTATAATTGATTTTTATTTTTATTTTACTGTAACGGTAGAGAGATCGTCCATTTAGCTGATGTTTAGATTTATTATTTATATATCTATTCTATGCGATTAATAATATAATTAGCACAATCTTCATTTAGCTTGAATGAAACTTGACGAATTGTGTGAATTTTCGGAAATAATTAACTTTTAATTATTATCTTAGATCACTCGCTTCATTGATATGACTCAGATATTATTTTAATAACTTTACTTTTTACAATAGTCTTTTTGGAAATGGGATTTAAACTTAGAGATCTCTTAGACGTAATCACATGTATCTATCTATGTAATGCGGGGGTAGTTATGTCAATAGGTGTTACAACACTTATAAATGACTAATAAATATTGATCACAGCTAAATCTAAATAAATCACGAGAGTAACAGTATAACGATCTGGGCATATCATTACTCTGTACTGTCAAACAATGGGCTGGGCGAGCCTTTGTTTCAATAATTGCCCCCACGTGGTTGAGGTACACACGACAACACATCATGATAAACAGATGATAATTAATATATTAGAATTAATACTAGAAAACATCGACTCACCCGTCCAGAACCTCAGACGGGATTGGAACCCGCACCCTTGGGATTCCGGCCCAATGCACTGATCATTATGATACCGAGTTGCTAGTGAGAGTGGCGAAAGTTTCTACTACATTTTACGTTTTCGCTCTAAGCCAGCGTTATTTCATCAATGTGAAGAATTACTTTCGACATTCGAATGCAACATCTTTACAGATGCAAGACAAAAAATGAATAAACAGATGAACTGCGAAATTAGCTTTTATTGCGTAGAGTCTGAAGGTCAACATGTATGGTCCAATGTGCTGTTGTCTGTACTGGCAGTTTAACTATTTTGATGCTGACATAATGGCACTTGAATCTTTTGTGAATAGAAAGACCATTGTTATTAAACATTATTTTTGAACAAGAAAAAGCTCCCAGAAAAACAAACTGTCAAGTAAGCGATATTTGTAGTATATTGTATTAATGTGACTGCTTTTGCAAACTCGGAACGTATCAGAATCTAATGAAAACATAATTTTTTGTCTAATCCTACTAATATTATAAATGTGAAAGTTTGTGGGTTTGAATGTTTGTTCCTCAATCACGCAAAAACTACTGAACGGATTTGGTTGAAATTTGGCACACAGGTAGTAAATAACCTTGATTAAAACATAGGGTACTTTTTATCCCGATATTCCCACCGGAACGGGAACCACGCGGGTGAAACCGCGGGCAGCCGCTAGTATTTAAATAAAAAATATTCGTTATATTAGAAAAACAACGGTGTTCAATAATACACAACTGTTACTGTATTTATACATATCACCTACTTTATGTGTTTTACAATTATTACACAGTTACTTACTAAAAAGGTCCTTATCATTAAATTTAATCATTTAACCAAACCATTTTCAAGATGTAGTTTTAGTAACAGAACATAAAACACAGCTAAGTAACGTATGTGTAGATCTTTAAGTAATCACGTAACTTCGTAACACAGAAGCAGTACTTTGATCAATGATTATTTCAAATGTATACTTATCCAAAGATCTTGATTATTTGACTGTGGATTATGACGGTGAGGCTCTTAAACTTAGATGCTATCTCTAATTTTGTAACTTAATCTTAACTTGGTATGAGAGGATATGACGAGCTTAATTTACACCATGTTGTTTCTGTATTTTGTTTTGTACTAAAGTCCCTTTTGTTAATAAATAATCATGGATTATTTCTTAGGTTAAGTACAGAGTCATCGGAGTTTACCTAATCTTTATTATAATCAATTTAAAGAAAATGTGGATTTAAGTTGTTTTCCATTCGCAAACCAAAGCTGGAGACATACCGATAAGAACTGGCAAAAAACTCGAGGGCTATTCCTTCTTGTCTTATTTCGTACAGGGTCGCCAAATTGAAAAACATATTATCCCCGTCAATTGGTAATGCGCTGGAACCTTGTCACATTAAAATCCACGTTGACGTAATCCGCAACTAAAAATGTCATGAAACAAGAAATTTCTAATAGGTAATCTAATATATTAATTATTATTTTCAGTACGATAGAGTCTAGGTATATAAAAAATTTACAGTTGTTTTTCGTTTTTGAGGTTAAAATCATGACTGCCAGGCGCATTACCAACTGACGGGGATAGTACTTAATTATCTACTACATCTTAACTGATGGTTAAATTGGGTGATAAACTTTTCTTTGGTGTTTTTCTTATAAAGAAACTCAAGCGACTAAATCAAAAACAACGGTTTCCTTATATTTTCCGAAGTACAAATGAGTTTAATATTATACTGATATACTGATGTATTCAATCTTATTGGAAAAATCATATTTACTATCTATCCAATCCAGCTAGTTTCCCTAAAATTTCTTCAACCCACTTGTTCACACATTTTCTCACAATATCTCAAAGAGTGCAATAAAAATAATTAAACCTTTAGTACCTGCACAAAAGGCTTAACCTTTATAATATAATTACTTACACAAAAGTGTTATGGAAGTACTCCCATAACGCAAAGTAATTAAAATTACCTGTATTTAAAGTGTTGTCCAATTATATCAGCCAATAAAATTACCATTTCCATAGAAATTTGATTTACGTAAGGTCAGGGGTCAAAATTTATCTCTAGAACATTAAGTGACCCCTTCTATTTTATATTAATTTTATGATCCGTAAAATGGCGACCTCAAAAGACGTAAACTTTGCAATTTAGATTTTCATTTTATGTCTTAATTAAGTAATGTTATAAGTATGAGAATTTAAATCTAAGAAGATTTATTCAAAAGTGTCGTATTGTAAAAAAGGTAAATTAACTTTTTCCCGTTCTATTATGGAACTCTATGGCACTTGTTTTTTATAACCATGGTGAACGTTTGCTATGTTTGTAGCAATTATTCACTAAAATAAATATATGAGAAAAAGGTATCTACTTGAATAAACATGTTTAAGTAGGTAGTTACTTTGTTTTCATGTTGTGTTAAAACTTAAAATGTGTTTCGACATGTTTATTGTGTTATCCTGTATTATTATTGTTATTGAATAATCATTCATTGACACTGTATGAAATAAATATGTTTAACTAATATTAAATAACATAATTACTATGACGTAAACATTTACTACATACAGCTCTCTTTAAACTTATTAAGTAGTTAAAAATGTATATTTAATGAAATAAACATAAAATAAAATAACGGTGTATTTTATTTTAAGAACAAGAAAATTAAAATTACCCTTTTTTAGTAAACTGTTTTTTTGTAATTTGTGTGTCAGGTAAGTTGATCTTAGTAAAAAATGCATTCACCATAAATTAACCTAAGATTCTTATTTCAGAAGCAAATTCTTATTAAAAAAAGATGCCCTATTAAAATACTCATCATACCAATAAAAATGGATGCTACTGTGTTCTATCGTCAAAATCAAATAGTTTTGAATCCGATTGCCCTTAACCGCCATAAAACCTCTTTTAAAATTCAAAACTCGTTGCAATAAATTATCATTCGTTACACAACCTTCGAGCGTTTAAAAAAAAATATCAAAATACACCAAATCGGGCATCGCATCGGACGAATAGGGGCAAAGCGCTATTGAACTTGTCTGAACCTGTCTTGAAATAAGGCACCTGTTTATATAGCACCTGGGGAATATTATTATACCGTCCTTGACAGAAAAAAAAGTATGGTACAGTTTCTTGGTCGAGAAATGGTCAAACTTTTTATTGTATTTCAGAAATTTATTTTCACTGTGATGGTTTTCAGATTTTTATGGCAAAAGAGTCTTTAGGTTTGCGGTTTACAGGTACTCTTGATATTGATCCTTAAAAAGATTATCTAAGTCTAAATTATAAAATAAAAGACATTAATGTACAACGAAATCATAGTAACTTTTACTTTTAGCTTTTGTGCAATACGTTTCTAATTTACTCTGGCTAAAATGTGAAAACTTTGAATTAATAAAAATTGATAATTGAAACAATTGGCATATTGTAGTATATTACAATCTTTTTAGTATAAAATCCCAGTATCATCAGATTTAATTACCTATTTAACAAGTAAAAGTGTGTTGCTACTCAGTAAACTAGCTTAAACTGTGTGTAAATGTGAATAAAGCCAACGGCCCTGATGACATTCCTGCTAGACTACTAAAAATCTGTGCTCCTGAGTTGTCTCCTGTACTTACACGCCTGTACCGCCTCTCTCTTAAGACTAAAACAGTTCCCAAGTCCTGGAAGATTGCGAATGTGCAACCCGTACCCAAAAAGGGTGACCGTGCCGACCCCACCAACTATCGACCTATTGCTATTACCTCCATACTCTGTAAAGTTATGGAAAGGGTACTGAATAACAAGCTGATATCGCACCTAGAGAACCACGATCTACTCAGTGACCGTCAATTTGGTTTTCGCCGGGGACGCTCAACTGGGGATCTCCTAGTGTACGTTACGCATTGCTGGGGTGAAGCAATCGAGAATCATGGCGAAGCACTTGCAGTGTCGCTTGATATCTCGAAAGCCTTTGACCGGGTCTGGCACGCTAGTTTGCTGAGCAAGCTTCCAGCGTATGGTTTACCTGCTGACTTTTGCAGCTGGATTTCGGATTTCTTGAGCAAACGGTCGATAAGAGTGGTTATTGACGGCTGCTCCTCTGACCTCATGGCTATAGAAGCTGGAGTTCCTCAAGGATCCGTTCTTTCCGCAACGCTTTTTTTGCTGCACATCAACGATCTGCTCATGCCCGGAATTGTTGGGTATGCAGACGACAGCACGGTTGCGGAGAGGTATTTGTCCAATGCAAAGGCCAGCAAGGAAGAAATTGGTTCCTTGAGAGAGGCCATGGTGGAGCGGACGAATACGACTTTGAGTCTTGTCTCGACAACAATTTAGTCACTTTTAACGCCACCAAAACGCAGGCATGTCTATTCACTGCAAAGAAGAGTCCTCTGAACTTGACTCCTACTTTCCGAGGTGTAACTATACCTGTCACCGACAATCTCGATCTCCTTGGCATAAAGTTGACTTCCGATCTCAACTTTGGTGACACAATCGAGTCGAAGGCTCAAACTGCGGCCAAAAAACTAGGCATCTTGAACAAGGTTAAGCGATATTTCACGCCGGGACAGCTTCTAACTCTTTACAAAGCGCAAGTCCGGTCGTGCATGGAATATTGCTGCCACCTGTGGGATGGGTCCGCAAAGTACCAGCTAGCCGCACTCGACTCGGTTGAACGCAGAGCCAGAAAACTCATAGGGGATAGTGCGCTATTAAAAACCAAGCTTCACAGTCTTTCCCACCGCCGTGAAGTAGCTTGTCTGGCGGTGTTCTACAGACTATATTTCGGAGAGTGTGCTCTTGAGCTGCATGAGCTCATTCCGCCATCCCCGTTCTACCATCGGACATCCAGACGCACGGCGGGGTTTCACCCCTATTTGGTTGACATTCCATGCATGCGCACGAAGCGTTTTTCATCTTCCCTCTTAATGCGCACAGCCAAGGAGTGGAATTCCCTGCCTGCGTCTGTATTCCCGAAAGAATATAACCCAGCGATATTTAAGGCACGAGTGAATAGGCTTCTTCTGGGCAAGCTCGCTTCATCTTCGGCCTCTTCTTAGCCTTATGGTTCTCGAATGTGGCCAAGAGTAAGCCCATTTAATGTAAAAAAAAAAAAAAAAAAAAAAAAAAAAAAACTGTTATTAACAAGGCGAAGTTAGTTAAAATTGACTGAGTTACCTAAAAATGATAAATAATCTTATAACCAAAGTACCTACCTAATACCACAGTAAGTATAAATACAACCTGGAGACGATAATGCGACAATAAATTAAATTATTGACGCATATAGCAAATAGCTAAGAACGCTCCCAGTCATCATAAAAAAAAATATTAAAAATATCCAATAGTTTAATCACAAGAATTAAAATTTGTTACTGTTTTCAGTAAAATTAATTTAGTTTGTTTAAAAAAAATCGTTTCAAGGAATTATTTTATAGTTTCAAAATACTCTTATGAACTAGTGTGACCAATGTTTTTATTTGTTGTCGTCTCCACCTATATTTGAAAAAACTACTATAAATAATCTGTTAAAAATTAAGAAGCAATCCGTATACAATCGTTTCTTACTTACCATAATTCCCAATTGCCCTGAAAACATCTTAAAATGAACAATTGAACAGACAATTAAAGTGAACTTTTGACAAAAACCATTTTGATCTTTGGACGCATCGAAGCGTCTTTTCACACCTCAATCGTAATCGAAATAATTCTCAAAGCGTGACTTACCTACTTTTGACACTTTTTAGAGCTTTTTTGACACATTTAAATAGTAAACTCTACATTTAAAAGTTAGAGTTGAAATTCGAATCAACTTTTTTGAACTTTTAAAAGCTTGTTGTAACAATTGGAAGGACCACACAGACAATAAAGAACTTTGCTTTTCGATTGTTTGGGAAAAGGAGTGAAGTTGGACAGTAGAAATTGTAGTTTTTTTTAACAAATCATGTTCTTGAGCATGAGCTTTAAATCTAGTGTTTTTAAATAAATAAGTTAAATCTTGCTATTTTAAGATTGCTTTAAAAGATATTATTATAATAATTTAATTATATCGTAAACTATCCAAAACACAGTAAGCTGTACCTTAAGATATCAAGATCATAATTGAATCGTAAATATTCACCATTTAAGACTTCTTAAATGGTGAATAATCAGCTTCATCGGAAATTCTGAAATCTTTGTATTGCATTTATTTACGTTAAATGTTTTTTCGCATCCGTTTATTCACTTCGAGTAACGATTGAAGAAGAAGAACTAGATCCTCTTGGGCTTATCTTTATCGCCATCATTGTAGACTATTACGAGTAAAAAAAAATGTTTATATAAAATTATTAAATTTACATTATCTCTTTTCTCCGCATACTTAATATACCAATAACTTCTATTACTTACATAATTCCAATAAGATTTTTTGTTAGTTTCAATATTCTGCTACATAAATGACGAAAAGGACTCCTACTCTGTCATTCCTATAGTAATGTACCGTTTTCGATTTCTTCGTGAGCGACCAGTTCGATTCTAAATACATTTCGCTTTCGAACGATCGGATTGAACTCGCTTCATTGCCAATGCTAACTTGGATCGAGTCATAGACTAAAAGCGACTGTGTTTTGTCTAATCTTATAGGATTTTCACTGCTGATATTTATGCCAGTATGCCAGTTATTAACTCATCGTTTTCAAGGCTTCCCGCCCACGAGTTATTAAACGCTAAACGATATTTTGACACCAAGTATAACATTCAGAGTTCGATACTTAAACGCGCTATAAAAAGTCACTTACAAAATCGTTTACAAAAGTCTGGCCAAAAAAATTGCTATCATTATCGCAGCTACAAAAAGTAGTGCGTTTACGCAAATGACACAAGAAGTTGAATCTATGAAATAATCATTATTTTCCAAAAGTAGAAACAAAATCCTATCTCTTTTTCACGATTAAAACTATTGCGTAAATATTTGATTCAAAAACTTTAGGTATCTTTAGGTATTCCTAGATGTCTGATTTGAAATAAGATTATCTTATTTTATTTATTTATCAATTTAACGAATAATAAATAATAATGCTTTTTTTTTTCAAACAAACAAAAACCTTTTAAAAATTCGTTAATATCTGTTAAAATGGTTTTTCAATACCGGATTCAAACAGTCGCTTCTGTTTATAACTTATAGTTCGGTAGAGTCGTGACTGCCGCTCAAAGCTCGGAGTTAAAAGTCTCTAGTGTCATGTTTGAACTAGTTCTGCTGTATTTTTTCTGGAAACCCTGCAACTCGAGTGAGCAAGTTATATCATAGGTAATGTAGAGCTTGTGTTTCTTTTAGTAAACTTTTAAAAGCTCTATCTTAGAATTTTACAGCAACATACATGATTTTTGTTTGGTAATATTATGAATGTTATCTGTATTTTAATAGTTTTAGTAATCTGGACACTATAGTTGAAAGCTTCTGGTTAATTTCTAGTTACTGGGTTTATTAAACTTTTTTTATTTGAAATATTGATAATAAACCACTTTGCTCATAGAGTTTGATGTGATGACACTTAATTAATTTATAGACCTGTTAAGCTCTGATTAATCTAACAATTTGTATCGTCGTAAAAAAAAAAATTGTGTACATTTAGTTTTTTTTTAACTATTGCTATACAAGAACCTCTGACAAATCGCGATAAAGATAAAAATTGCAAGTTATATTGTTACTGCAACAAAGGGTTAATTTTATACACAGATTTTTTTATTAAAATTAAATAATTTGTGTTAAACCATTTTTTAATACTGATAATTTTATTCTGTAATACAAAATTAATTTTTAATAATTTTTAGACTTGAATTTAACCCTCAATTGGTACAGTAATAGTTGAACCATAGAATAAATAATATGAACCATGAAGTCCAGATTTTGACTCAGACTAAATAAAGTGAACTCATGCCATTTTTTAATTGGAGTGTGTTGAATAATTTTTAGTCACTATGAATGAAACTTTCTTATTTGTGACTTAATAACTGTTGAGTACCAGTTTTTTTTCTCTATAAAATAATGATTATTTATTAATCCCAAAGGTTTTTTGTTTAACCCTCAAATGGTACAGTAACAGTTGGGCTACAGAATAAATAATTGAAACCGACAAGTCCTGTTCTTGACACAGTGTAAAGTAAACTCGTGTTATTTTTGTCTTGATTGACGATCCTACTTGCGCCGTTTATGACTTCTCCAAGCGGTCACTCATTGTTCCCCCAGCTAAATTAATCTTTAGTTTTGTCGTTAAAACTAATTTATATTTACGAGAAAATACGAGTAATGCCAAATAAGGTAGGTACATACCATCAAACTATACAACTTTTACTACGAGTCCAACTTCAAAATCGAGAAAAAATGTTTTATACATTTTGATATTTTCGTTGTTGATTTTTTTATGAAACAGCTGATTTTTTCTCGCGATTTCAGAGTTGGTCCCAACGTCAGTTTGATGGTCCCTATCTACCATATTCTGTAACTCGTTGTATCTTAGTATCTTTAGTTTACTTTGATTTATAAAAAGTTGCAAAAGAATTTTACTGTTATTATGAAGCAAATTTTCACTGGAATTTTCCTATTCTAATATTCCAAGTATTGTCATAATTTTATACAATTGTTTTCTATGAGTTATTGCAATGCCATGTAGATTTTTTGTTGGCGTTTTTTCTATGGGAATTTTTTAAAGCTTTCCCATTAGACTTTTTCTCGCAAAACATGGAGCAACACGGATTACTTTTTCTTAAAAAATATAAATTTAGTAAAGTTAAAGTAAGTTTATAAGTTTTACTGAATTTATAGTTTAGAGTAAATTAAAAATTTTCTTTAGGAAAACGTTAACTCTATTTAACACAAAGACAATTGAATACCTACTAAATTTTAATTCTTTCTCATCTATTTATATTCAAAATTGCACATGTAACTGCCAGGGAATTATGGAGTATTAATTGAAAACCCAATTTCAAAGTTTTTACAAAATAATATTTATTTCACATTTCCCCAATTAACTGTTGGGTATATAAAATTATAAAACACAATCCTGTTTATGTATAATCGATTACATACGGCACTTAATTATTATAATATGTAGGTAATGTAAATAATTAAAACGTGAATGCTTAAAGAAAAAAAATCACAAACTTTTAAATGCAATATTTACATTTGTCAAAGACTTCGATTATGTTATACGATCGAAGGTTAATAAAGTATATATTTAAAAAAATCTACATCTTGGTTGATCCATATTTTTATACAAACCAGAATTTTTTTTCATCGACCATTTTTACAGTTTTTTGGAAACAGAACATAGTAAAACAAAATCTTTCATCACAACAAAATTAAATTCACCTGGCTATATCATTTATTTACAACACTCTTAAATTATAATTTTGTTATAATTATAATAGCAAATAAAAGAACAAAGATGATATATTATCATCTGTAAACATATATTTTTCTTCATGTTTTCGTATATTTAACTAATATTTGGCGTCTAATCGAAATGAATTTAAAAAAAAGCTAAATGTAATTATGACTATCGATTTCATTTGGAACTAAAATAAATTTGAGATCCATTATTTGCCCAATAATGACAAAAGATTTAAATTAAACGCTAAGAAATCATTGCTCTGGGCAATTCTTGTTAACTTAGAGAACCTATATTTAATAAATTATACTAGTAAAAATTATCTGTATTTAAACATTGATAAACAAGATAGGAGATCAAATGGAAATGTCACTAAATGTTAAAAACTTAACAATACTAAATTATAATATTTAATTAGTTACTGATATTATTTGACAAATCGGTTTTAACCATACTAGTACCAAATTCGTAAGCTACAATAATTCCGTCCAAAAATATTTGAATGTTTGAAAATTTTATAAATGCATTGCTTAAGAACACTTAAATATTTAGAGAAACGTATGTCGAACTTCACTCAATTATATCAATCGAAAAGCATGATTTGTAAGCAAGAAAAAGTTTAACCGTCTGAAATATATTTCAGACGGTGTACCACCATTTACAATTTAAGTGCAGTTGGACACAACATCTCTTTAAAAAAAAGTATATTACAAAAAAAAATACAGAAAATACGGATGGACTTAAAAATACGTAACAATTTGTCCAAATCTGCTTTGCAGGATCACTTTTAACAACACTTAGTCTACACTGTCCTTTTTTATCTGATCGTGTTGAAAAGGGACGACGCGAGAGAAACTTTTATGATTGCCACTACCATCACGAGATTGACGATGTAGGTCGAATTGCATCTTAAGTGGTAAGGTGGTGTGAACGGTTCCCCTGGACACTCACCTCTCCTGGAATCCTGGATCTCTTGGCCAGGCTGCCTGGAAACCAGGATATGGCACAGAACCTCATACAACTCGGCTAGCAGCCGGTTCAGGCGAGAAAAATTCTCCTCCGAAGCGTCTCTCTCGCTAGGCAAATTGAATGCTATAGCCATCTTTGTCTCTCGCAACTTTTTTTTCTACGGAAGAATCGTGGACAGATCACCGAAACTTTTGCATGCATAAATGCTTTTGAGACACCCTTTCCTTTCCACCACCCTTTGAGTTATTCTCAACTTTTTTCAAAATCTGAACTTGTAATTTTTTCCAAAAAAAATTGACGTCGAAAAATTCTTCAAAATTCCAAATTCGAAAATTGAGATATAACAACAAACTTCGATAGTCCGATCACTTTCACAGTTCTTCGATGGCACAAAATAGTTCTGATAAATCACTGAAGGTTTTGGCGCGGATGAACACGCTCACACGCTCTCGTAAAGTTCATGAGTCCACAAAAAAGTTTCGTCGCAAAAACACTGGCGCGTACATTGTCCGTTTCACTCATAATTCAGCGATAACCGGCGCACGGTCGATGACACAATCGCGCTAAACGCACTATGCATCGATGTAAACAAACTTGTACTTCGCTCGCCGCTCGACAAAAGAGGTCTCCCGACAACTATTGAACGTGCAGCCGCCGCGGAAGCAAATCGTGTAATAAGGGATAATACTTCGTGCACATCATTGCTTCGCTCGACGCCTCTTCGCGTGTGAGGGTGCGGTGCATAACGTGAGCACGCACGCACACAACGCCAACCTATTTGATTATAAATAGTGGAACGCACGGTAGCACGTTCCCTTCGCACTCCACCACAGCGGTCACCTCGGCACCGCTATCCCTCTTCCTTTCGCACTCGTTTAGTCAGCGCTAGCGATGTCTCTCTTGGAACTGGTTACATCATGTAACAACAGCGGTTGACAGAGTGATTCTTTCCCTTTCCTTTGTTGTGGCAACAACCCTACGCAAGAGAGAAGGCGCGTGTCGTTCCGCTTTTGAATTTGGAACTGAGAAAGCGCGCCAAACTGAATCGGCCAATGAGGTTCCGTTTTTGGTATGGGGTGAGGTGACGTAGGGACCGAGGATTCAAATGCACGGGGTTGTTAAACGAAAGCGCTCACTCTGTGTTGGCTTGTGTTACTAAAATATTGTGTTGGATAGCGTCCGTTAAAAGCTCTTTGTCCGCAAGGCAGGTTATGCGATCGAATTTAGTGTCAGGAGTAACGCGTGTGTTAAACTTAGTATGTTTGTACAAGTATAAAACAGTTTTACGGTCGCGGTTTTGCCATAAGCGTTGGTTTGTGAAACCGAATGTGTTTTCGGGTTTATTATCGTTTAGCCGAGTGGAAATCTTTGTAATGTTAGCAAAATAACTGGCAGTTAAATTGATAATCTGGTAAAGGGTATAATAAAACTACGCGGTGTTACAAGATTCGTGTTGAAATTTAAGAATAACCCTACTACGAGATAGTGAGTAATACTAACAACAAATTATTAGTTTTCCAATATTTTTTTAAATGACGCCTGAATTTTTATTCAACCAAGTGAAATTTTAATTTAACTTCCCATAAATTTTATCTTCAAAACTATTCTTCTTGTGAACTTTAAAAACTACGTACGTGCTACGGTCGGTTCTGAAATTCGTTAGAATCATAACATTCTGTTTGTAGCAATATTGTAGTGGAAATTTCTCGTAGCAAAATATTTTGCTTTGACACTCAAATGGTAAAAACGTGACAAAAATCAAAACCCTGCCTTGTGAGAAAAATAAATATGAATGTAGTGAATAGAAGGTAAGTATTTTATGATTTTCAGCTTTCATCGTGTTTGGTGTAAAAATGACTCATAAAAAATTAATGCACTCTTATTGTTCATGTTAGATGTTTTTATATTTTTTTATATTTTCATTAATAATGTGTAAACAGTAGTGTTGGAAAGTAAATACGCACGTTCTCACAAAAATGGCTGAACGGCTTTGGATTGGCACACACATAATTTAAAACAGAGGATACTTTTTATCCCGATCAAAGGTTCCCTCTACAGATTTTCCGAATATCCAAGCGGACGAAGTCACGGGCTAAAACTTGTTTTAAATAAATGTGTAAACTTATAAATTAGAAAAAGTTCAATAAATCTATCCAAATACTTTTTTATTTATATATCTGGTTATCAAACAAAAAAAATCGCAAAAATCTCTCTCTTCACTTACCAAAAAGTTTGATATCGCACAGATAACACCAACTCTACACACGGCAAACTTCAACAAACCCCCGAAACAGACTAAAAGTCACTAACCACACTTAAAAAACCTCACGCCTCACAATTATTAGTCATCATCAAACATCAAATTAACAAGGGAATCCTTTGACTCATCTAACGGAATGAATCCATAAAAATGCAAATACATTACCTGAAATTAATTAAAACTAATTTTTCGCAAATGATATTTGCTCTACCTAAAGCTTAGTAGCAAAGTAAAGTTATTTTGCTTCTTAGCTTGAGGTAGAGCAAATATATCATTTGCAAAAAAGTGTTTTTAATTAGGTGAACAACCTAACTAACCTATTAGAATCAATTGACTAGAGCTTTTAATTTTAAAATGCTTAAACAAAATTTTCCGAACCATTTACTAAACTAAATGACTTTAATTTTTGAAGTGTTACTACCATGTAATACCAATAAATTAATAATATAATTATTTTTTTATTTTCAATGATTAGAAACTTTTCTGGCACAAAAACGATTGTCAGTCAAAATATAAAGGGTTGTGTGGTGGATTGTAGCTTCATGTAGTTTGTATAGGTTTTATATTTCTACTCTATGTATTCTAGTCCTGTCTATTTTCTGCTTTACTTTGTTTCAGTTCTTGTCCATAGTGATTATTTCCTCTGTGTTCTTGTCAAGAGAAAAAATTGTGTTTATCGAATATATTTATTTGCCGAACAGTCGCCTTGTTTATTAGTTAATACCTTAGATTATAGTCCCTTTCCTTTATAGGTTGCTTTAACCTGAATAGCATTTTCATACACTTATATTCACTAAAATACCTTTATCCCATGACTCTAAGCTTAATGCAAAAAAATCCAAAAGTCTCGTGACTTATCAATTAAACTAAACACCTAATAGCACAAATTAATTATAGTAAAATCAATATTGACCTATTTACTCTAGAAGAGTGGAATCTATAAAATATTAATACAAGCAAACTACACCAATAGATTTCGCATTAGGATGAATTAACCATCTCCCTAACGTGGTAGTATTTTTAATGACAGTAAACAGAAGTCAAACATTTCCATCAATTAAAATTTTATTAACCTAAATATTTCAATTTATCGTAAGTTCTTAACTTGAAGGTATTTACAAAAGTTACAAAACGTACAAAAATATATGACTATTAACTTGAAAAGTATTTTTTTAAGTTTCTACATTTCTTAACTTTCAAACAGTTGAAAGTCGAAATTAATTTCTGTTTAAAGACCTTGTTTTAATATCATTATCACAATCTATTACGTAGGTGCTTTATCACTTAGCACTACATCATGTACAATAATTTAAAAGACAACCATAAACTGTAAGCATTATCTGAAATCGTTTAAATTGATCATTAAAATCCTTTAAGTCTAAGCAAACACACTGAATGAAATACCACTAGTATCTCTAAAAAATATAAACAGGAAACAACCACAAGTTACAAAGTTACACATACGCATCGCATTGGTGCAGAAATTTCTAGAACTGTTGCAGAAGGGACAAAGAAAACCGCAAACCGGTGAATAACTGCCAATTAAATCCACAATAAGTTCTTAGAATTCTGAGAAGATGCAATACATTGAAAATGAAAGGAAAGAAAACATTACAGCTTATTTAATTTTCAATTCATAATTGTACATAAAAAAAATGTTATTATTAACCTACTTACTTAGTACCTAACCTTTTAGTTAGTGTGTTTTTTAGGGTTCCGTAGCCTAAATGGCAAAAAACGGAACCCTTATAGATTCGTCATGTCTGTCTGTCTGTCTGTCTGTCTGTCTGTCTGTCTGTCTGTCTGTCCGTATGTCACAGCCACTTTATTCCGAAAGTATTAAGACTGCACAGTTGAAACTTGGTAGGTAGATGTATTCTGTTAACCGCTTAACGAATTTAATACAAAAATAAGAAAAATAAAAGATTAAGGGGGGGCTCCCCATACATGGAACTGAAACTGAAAAAATTTTTTTTCTTCAAACCAACACGTGTTGGATGTCTATAGATAGGTCTTTAAAAATGACATTAAGGTTTCTAAGACAACTTTTTCTCAAAGTCAACCGTTTGAAAGATATTCACCGCCAAAGTGGTAAAATGTGTGTCCCCCCCCCTTTAACTTTTGAAATAAGAGAGTGAAAAATAAAAAAAAAATATATACTGTAGATCTTAATAAACACTTTCAACCAAAATTGGTTTGAACGAGATATAGTAATTAGTTCTTGAGATATAGCACATTTTCCAAAACCGCAAATATAACTTTGTCATTCATACTAACACTATGAAAAACAAAGTTATTTTTACAGACGAAAAATTATAGGTGGTATTAAATATGGTATGGTATAAGGTAACTACGGAACCCTATGGCGCGTGGCCCGACACGCGCTTGGCCGGTTTTTAACTTTATTAAATGGTGAGAGAAAAGAAAACTTTCATGAAGATGTTTGAAAACAAAAGCGAAAGATAATGACATCTGCTCCCCCTCTCCCACCATTCTATCCGTTTTAACTCTCCGCTAACTTTAAAGCTTAAAAATGAGCAATAGACAATTAAATCACATGTCGCAAACGTATGTAAATCACAGACTTTGATGTATTGTATGGAATTGACAAGCTTACGGCACGTAATTGTATAGTTTACTGCTTATTTGAAAGCTTTAATAGTTAGCTAGCATTCAAACAGATAGAATGTTGGCCATTTGAGTGTTTTATCAGGCCCATTATAGAGGGAAAAAGTGGAAGGCAAGAGGAACAGAGGGAGACCTCGAAGAACCTATATGAAACAATAAAGAAACTATAAATGTAACGAGCTCAAGGAGGTGGCAATGTTTTGGGAGGAGTGGAGAAAACTTCACCGTTAAGATATAAGTAATAGAATTAGCGTAGTTTAGGGTATGAATGATGACATCAATGACATAACAAGCGTTGAAAGTCCCTAAATAAATAAAGAAAAAAAAGAGCGTGGATCTTATAAAAAAAAATGTTTTGCAACATTTCGATTTAAAATTAATATTGTTTGTTAATGACTATAATCAAAAATTAATGTATCATAAAACATATTGCTGAAAGTTATTGTAAAGTAAATTCATGTGTATACAATTTGATGTGACTCATCAATTTTGGTACTTGGATGTTACAAAAGTAATTAATTCTCTATGTAAAACCTCCCATATGTAACTTTACCTTCATTTTAACTACAATCTATCATACTTAATTGTACTAAAGAAGTAGTTATAAAAATATCTTCCTATCTTAATTCGTAATGAAAGCAAAAGCAAAACTAATTATTCTCCGATCTCCAAATCTTAACAATTTGACAATACAAAGTTTCAAATAATTTACTTAATACAGTTTGTAACATCAAAGCTGATTCAAGGAAGTGTGTAAGTAGAAAGTGGGCCAAAATAATGCGCACGAGATGACTCAGTCAGACATTGACATTGGACAAATAAACATTGAAATGATCTTATGCAATATGCGTGAGATTCGATGTGTAACACAAAAGTTTATATTGTTAATTCGAAGTTTAAAAAGTTAGTGAAATCGCAACTGAAAAGATTTTGGTAAAAATTTAAAGATCTGATAGACAAGGTCCCTTACCTAAAATGGTAAAATGTTTTATTTGTAGCCTGTTTTCTATACAAATAAGTTAATCACCAGCTGTGATATTACTGAATTAATTGACTATTAATCAAAATTGCTTCTATAAAATCTATATTTAAGTTTTTAATTCATAAAATTACTAATATTAATAACTACGTACATTTTATACTGCACTTCGGTTGACTACTCAGCACTCAACCTATTGCAGTTTTGTTCCGCAAAAACTGTCAACAGATGGCGTTACGTGTCGATCAGAGAGCTACCGATATGAAGTGCAGTCTTTTGGACTATTACTGTATTTTATGATTTTAATGATGAAATATAGAAGTTTTATATTTGCTCTTACAAAAGTTTTGACTTTTGACAAGAGCTTTTTACTGACACCATCAAAAGTAGCAACTTACCAATAAAATGGGATTAACTTGTTTAGAAAAGTAAGAAAATTATACCAAGCAACTTACCAATAAAAAGAATTAACTTTTGCAGAAAAGTAAAGAAATTATTCTTTCATGTAAAACGTAGTAATATTTATGTTCTTTGTGTTTTCATGCTTTTACATAACGCATTGGATGACTTTCATAATAAAGTTTTCATGACACGAGACCTTATCGGGTATCCCATTAAAATATTATAAATTCGGACGCTTTCAATACTTTCACGTGCGATAATAAATCCATTTAAATACGATTTTGGATGCATTCGCAAATGACGAGTCATTTCAGCGTAATAAGTTATGTTTATGAAGCTTTTAATTTGATTTTATAATATTTGGTTTTCGGAAAATAATTATTTTTATGCAAAACGGGGTAGTGCTTGGACTTCACCTCACCTGACCTTAAGTGACGATAAGACCGAAGATGGAAGAGCACTACACCCGGAATCCTCATTCTGAGGAACTGGCTATCTTACCTCTAACTGGCGGGACACAACAATTTTTAAATAGTTGTTATGGCGTCAGACTTAGGTAAGATGGTGGTAGCTAGCCAGGCGGACTTGAAATAAGCCGTACCTCCAACCAAACCGAGTATAAATTGTACCCTCCCTGGGAATCGAACCCGGGGTCCCTGCATCTTACCACCAGATCACAGAGGTGGTTAAAATTATGACGTTAGTATTCTACTCCTGCAAGGTTATTTGTGTTTTACTAATAACCCTGTATGTTATGTATGTTTAATTGTACTATTGTCCATTACAATATCCAGTTGACATCAGGTGCCTCCATTGAGTGAATTATTGCACACACACAGTTAAAATTAATAGTAGACGGTCAGATGCAGTGGAAATCTATCAATCGCCATTTAATTAACTCTATAAGATTTATTGTCCATTTGTATTAGTAATTAATGTGTTGTGATGTTACATACATTCCATTGTTAGGCACCGATTTGTTTATTCATAAATATTCATTGAATGGTACAGATTCTAATGAATCAAAACTCGATGGTAATATTTTTTTGAAAAAAAAAGAAACAAATGAGAGTGTAATTAAATATCAAAAATCGTAGGTATTCTACAGAGGATTAAGAAGACTGTTGGTTCACCTTCTACAAAACCGGCCAAGTGCGAGTCGGACTCGCGCACGAAGGGTTCCGTACCATAATATTAATTTTATTCTGCTTTTTAGTACCTATTTGTTGTTATAGCGGCAACAGAAATACATCATAGATCTGTAAAAGTTTCAATTGTCTAGCTATCATGGTTTATGAGATACATCCTGTTGACAGACAGACGGACTGTGGAGTCTTAGTAATAGGGTCCCGTTTTTACCCCTTAGGTACAGAACCCTAAAAAATATATAAGCTTAGATTTAGATTTTAGCATTTTTACCGACTTCAAAAGGAGGGAAGTACTCAAAACGACTCGTTTTTTTTTTTGTTTTTTGTATGTAGATTACTCAAAGACGGCTGAACCGATTGAAATGATTCAAACGTTATTACATTAAGTAAACTTTCAAATTGGTCCCATTTTTTTAAATTTTGAAATCGGTTCAGTACTTTTCAAGTAAACTTGAAAAAAAGCACGAAAAAAGTATGATTTTGTGTGAACTACCTCGATGATCAGTCGTAAGTTTCTTTGTTTATGAACTGAATAAGATAATTATTTTTTTGTTGGAAAAGGGATATCTTAAGTGTAGTTAACCGACTTAAAAAAGGAGGTTCTCAGTTTGACCCGCATGTATGTATGTTTCTCCGCGATTAACTCACGTTTGGCTGAGCCGATTTTTCTACCTAAATACTATACCTACACTACCATTAGGTAGTGTAGGTATATTATTTAGGCAGAGTTTTGTATTAACAAAGGGTAACTACACTAAAAATTAAAAAAAATAAAAATTGTTTAAAAAAACAAAAAACCGACTTCAAAAAACCTACCTCTAAAAAGCAAGAAATAATATTCGTAATAATAAAAACACGTCTATTGAAGTCGGGTGGGGCTTTTAGAATAAAATAAGAAGGAATTTGTACCCCAGCCCCACCCGACTTCAATAGACGTGTTTTTATTATTACGAATATTATTTTTTGCTTTTTAGAGGTAGGTTTTTTGAAGTCGGTTTTTTGTTTTTTTAAACAATTTTTATCTTAATGCTATAGATGAGATGATGCAATATTAAAAATCGACTATTGTTTAATGGGAATTATTTCATCGGTCATCGATTTACATCAAAAGTTCAGTTAATTGAAACGGGTTTTTTCCCAATAAGTATAAAATTGTTATTCCCAAATGGAAAAAAATCTTTTTCTCTATAAAACTGATATGCAAAGTTATCCACGTACTGTATACATCCATTACAATTTCACATATGAAGGAGTAAAATTGATACAGGGTGGGCTTAAAAACTATTAAAAACCACCGGGGGATTAAATGTGTTTGTATGGGGATGGAGGGTCAGCGTTCAATATCGGGGATGATAGTTTCATCGTATTGAGTCAATAAATGAATGTATGTTGATGACTCTGTCGATAGTGGTCATACATCAGATAGTTATAGAGAATATATCACAGAGGGGTTGAACAAAATTTTATTTAAGGCGATTCCCTGACTGAAAGTGGTGCCCTCAGAGGTTTGTATTCGATAAGAAGTTAATAGAAAAGGATTTTAATAAAACTTGACCTGTTTGTCACCAGGCTGTATCTCATGAACCGTGATAGCTAGAAAGTTGAAATTTTCACATGTTATGTATTTCTGTTGCCGCTATAACAACAAATACTAAAAACAGAATAAAATAGATATTTAAGGGGGTCTCCCATACAACAAACGTGATTTTTTTGTCGTTTTTTGCTCTTTATTAATAATGACAACAGGTAGACAGTTAAAATTTTCACAGATGATGTATTTCTGTAGCCGCTATGACAGCAAATACTAGAAACAGAATAAAATTAATATTTAAGGGGGGCTCCCATACAACAAACATGTTTTTTACAGGTACGGAACCCTTCGTGCGCGAGTCAGACTCGCACTTGGCCGGTTTTTTTTTATTATTTTTATTTATTTGACTCTTCAACAATTTGTACACCATTACAATTATAATTAACACTATCAAAAAAAAATATAAGTGACATAATACTTATAGAAAAGCACCACATGCACAAGAAATTGCGTAAAGTACTTAATTAGCTATACTATAATATTATTATATCTAAAAACTACAATCATACATCATTTGAATATAATTTGTTGGTCATTGTTAGAATTGTAGATAGCAAATGTATCAATAACGGCCACATTTAGCAGTTTTGCTATTTACTTCTAGCAATGACTACGAGGGAATGTAATACCGTCTAAAAATACAATACTATGGGCCCTAAAAATTCTACAAGAAGTAGTCTAAGTTATATTAACATTGTGTATTAGAATTACAATTATAAACAAAATTCACCGTGGGGTGGCGCCACTTTCAGTGAGGAAAGTGCCTTAAGCAACGTTGCAATTTAAATACAATTTGTGCTAGTGGTTATTAAGCAAATGTGTAGTTTAAGTAATATTAATGTGTCCACTATTGTCACTACAAAGGAAAGTTCAAGTAAAATGGAAGAAACAGGGTAGATTTCCAACTTTGAAATTAGTTCCGTAGCCCTAAAGATTCAGTTGGCTTGTTAAAATGATTCTAGTAGGCTTTTTCATACACTTGCATTTAACTTTGACCACTGCTAGCTAGGTTTGGAGAAATATCAAATAATAACTAGTAATCCCTATTCATGGGTGAGTAAGGATCGCCGTACAATTTGTATGGTGTCCCTATTCTGCCCATTTTAAATAAAAAGTATTGTTTTAGATTTTTGATTTTAAATGTTCTTTTTAAAGCCCCAGTTTTAACGGTGAAAACATATTCAAGTTTATTTAATTTCTGGTTCTCTGTGTTGCTATTGAGAAAATTGATAGTGTTTTAATGAAACATTATTATGTTTTACTTTTATCGGCATCTAAATCCGTGTAATACAAAGTAAAATAATGTCAAATGATATCTCTCTTTCCCCTTGACCCTTTTCACCCATTTTAGAGATTTTTTCCATATCCTTACTAATATTATAATTGCGAAAGTCCGTTTGTTTGTTTGTTTATTACGCCTTAACTACTGAACCGATCATCATGAAATTTTGCATACACATTTTCAGGGATACAGAGTAGGACAAAGGGTACCTTTTATCCCGAAAAAAAGTATTGTTCCCGAGGGATAGCAAAAAAACTTTCCACGCAGACGAAGTCGCGGGCAGCCGATATTTGTCCATAAGTATTTGCCTAATCGTGACAGGAAATATAATTTGATAAGCATCTTATGTTAGTAAATAGGTACCAAATATTTGCTTTGTCTCTATTGGTTCAATTACAGAAGGTAATAATTTAAATTGTTTATAAAATTGCGATTCCAATGAGTCCAAAAATGAAGGTTCATTGCTATTATAATTTCACACAATTTCAAAGCATCTGAATTTCAACTGTATTATGAGTTAACGTTAATTAGCGACTATAATAATTGACATTTGTATGACAACTTTTAGTTTAGTATAGTTACCACCAGAGTCGCTTAAATTGCTTACTACAGTCGCTATTGAGTATTTTTTGAAGTAAAAACTTCTTTAGCGGCGTTGTACGCTTTGTTGTAATGGGGAAAAAATGCTAAACTCGCGTCAGTAAGAATCACGTGGCTGATGGAAAATACATAAGACGGATGTGACGGATGGAGAGTAGACAGCTGGCGGCGTAAGTATCCCTCTCTCTTTCTACGGGGTGCGTTGAAAATGGTGGCGCGTCATTTTAAGACGTAAACACTCACCAGCCACGCGCTAATTTTGAAAATGGAACTAATAGCAGCGATCTCTTCGGTGAAATCATAGACTTATTTATACTCTGTGACTATAAGTTTAAATCGTAGAATGCGTGCATGTAGAAATTAAAAGGGCCACTGGCGCGAAATCTTTAGAATTTTTCTCCAATTACAAACTGATTGAATTGTGTGACTGTATAGTAATAGGAAAGAAATAATTTTAATCCTTTGCCGCTAATTTCAAAACATCAAAAATGCACTACGTTAATATTCAAGTTTTCACTTCTGCCGGCTCTCCCGGAGTGCAGCCCGATTTTTTTTATGCTTAACGGGTTAGTGCTTGGCCTTCATCTCAACTGATGTTAAGTGACGATAAGGCTGAAAGTGTAAGCGCACTACATCCAGAACCCTAATCACCGAGGAACTGGCTATCTTACCTCTAACTGCCGGAACACAACAATTTTTAGATTGTTGTTATGGCGTCAGACTTAGGTAAGATGTTGGTAGCTAGCCAGGCGGACTTGAAATAAGCCCTACCACCAACCAAACCGAGTACAAATTGTTCCCCCACTGGTAATTGAACCCGGGACCCCTGCGTCTTACACGGGTGGGCGAACCACTAGACCACAGAGGCGGTAAAGTATAGTACACGAAACTGTGCAAACTCATCCAGGCATAGTTTTCATAATTTTCTGTGTTTCAATCCTCGTCAGATTGTCATTTTATTCGTGCTACTGTTTGTACCGAGGTTGTCTGTGGGCAGTTAATAAATTGCAATCCGCGATGCGCAGAGATTAGTGGCTGCACGTGAAGAGTTCATTGTACTCTTAACGAGATCTATATCGAGTTGATATTACTTTTATAGAAACTAGTCTGTCTAAAAAGTCAGTTTACACGAGAAATCATTAAATTATTTATAAAAACTTATACCGGTAACCCTGTTGGTGCTGTCAAAATTCTAATTGTAAACATAGCTTTACTAAATTTTATTTAGATGGGTATTGGTGGGGTGGTTGGGGATTTAGGTGGGTATTAAAATTACCTTTGGAATTACCCATGTAAACTGACTTTTTAGACAGACTTCTACGAATTTTATAGTTACCTGTCTATCACGCCTTGTAACAGGTCATTCAAACACATTTCAAACCTGAGGGCCTATTACAAATAAGCATTGCAATGAGCGTACGATATTTTGTTCTACTCCGTGGCACTATTGACTCAGGAATAAAGTTCAATATCAAGTAAACTGAACGACGAATTGCGTCCGACTATCTTGATTATTTCTTGTTTTGTAATAGGTCCTCTGCATTCTTTTTCTTTCTTTTTGTGGCTGAAAATGGCTGATTTTGTTCAGTAGTCGATTAAGTTCTGAATATGAATAAGTAGATACTTAAAGAGAGACTTTAGCAGTGGCAAAGGGTCTGTACAAGCTGATTCCCATCGGCTTATCTTTTAAAAATCCCTCCTTACCCTACCGATCTACTATGCAGATCATAAAATTTTTGTAGAACGGCTTACTTTGGTCATAACGTTGCCACTGGACCTAAGATCTTTTTGGAAATTGGTTGTTATATAGTTTTTTAAATTTCAAATCGTAATTTACAGCAAAAAATAGAGTCAACGTATTTGAAAGTGCTGCTATTGCAAGGCAAACGATGACTTCTTTTTATTCATCTAGGAAGGCCTATGTCATAGCGGTGGAGACTTAAAAATGGCTCATGGTGATGTTAAAAGGTCTATAGTGCAACCATAAAAACGATAGAGTGTGATATATTAGAATAAATACTAGAAAAAAATCGACTCACCCATAGATCATAGGCACTTCAGACGGGACGGCCACCGGCGGGTGAATCGTTTTTTTTTTTTGTATTTTTTCTAACATATTAATTATCTTAATATTAAAATAGCATTGTGAATGCCTAAAAATCTAGAAATTCAATGACGATAGAGTGGTTAAAACCTCTATATATGAATCACATCAGTAATCCTCAGTCCAGAGTTATGGCATTGGACGTTCGTCCGGCACCTGTTATTTTGTGAATCTGTATTATTTGCGCTCACAGTGTTCATTAAAAACTTCTGTCACAGTAACTGAACATGGAGAAACTATGGGAACCGTGGAAAACGAAAGTTTTCTTTAACGCCTTGACGACAATTTTTTTTGTAATAAGCTCAAAAGTCTCGAGCATATAGACGCAAGGTTGCAAACTTATCGGTTTTTTATCGGAATAGGGAATGTAGAGAATATCTCGGCCCCCTTTTATTTAACTTATTCGTCAATGATGTTGTTTCTATACTTAAAAACTCTAACATCTTAATGTACGCTGACAATATGAAAATCTTCAAAAAAATTGAGGCTCCTTCTGATTGCATTTTATTACAAAATGATCTCGATGCACTCTGCATTTACTGTAATATGAATTTTCTTCACCTTAATCCTAATAAATGCAGCGTTATCTCCTTTACACGTAAATCGAAGGTCATTGATTTTAAGTATAAGTTAAATAACAAATGCGTTAAAAGAGTGGCGGAGATGAAGGACTTGGGGGTAACTCTTGATAGTAAGTTGACTTTCAATGAGCATATTGGTCACATCACAGCCAAAGCTTACCGTATGCTCGGTTTTATAATGAGAATAGGCAGAGATTTTAAACAGAGTTCTACTCTCGTAATTTTGTATAATGCATACGTCCGATCTGTTTTAGAGTATGCATCGGTGGTGTGGAATCCACAATACAATGTATATATAGATTCTATTGAAAGAATTAATAGAAAAATGTGTAAACATCTACTTTTTAGGACCAGTCGAGATAAGCAAGCAACTATATATCTTCCTCCTTTAATAGATCGTCGTCTCGAAAGAGACCAAGTTTTCCTCTATAAGATTCTTAATAACCTCGTAGACACTCCTTTCCTCTTGGAAAATATATGTATTAGATGCCCTCGGACAAGTTCACGTCTTAACAAATTGTTTTCTTTACCTACTACCAGCACTAAAAATGCTGGTAGCACTTTTCTGTTTAGAGCTTGTAAGGAATATGATAAAAGTTTCACGTCTATAGATTTTTTCAATTGTAGTATAACTCAGTTTATAAATCAAATACATGAATTGATTGATAATAGGTAATTGTAATTGTAAACATATCTTTAATTAACAGTTCCATTTTAGATGTAGTATAACTGTTAACTTACTCTGTGAATTTAATTAAGTTCAAATTGCCCTGTAGTTTATTTTGTATGTTCTAATTATTAGTGGAAACTTTGCTGATCACTGTTTTATATTATTTGGTAATACTAAATGTACTGTGAAATTGTTTGTTTCCCAAATAAACTAAAAATAAAATAAAAATAAAATAAAATATGCATCAATTTTTTTTGTATCAAAATCAAAAGTATAATGCGTGAGAAAATCAATTGTGAAATTAAAACTTTTCTCTTGCGTTTTTTTCTCGTGATATAGTTAGTTGAAGTTAGCACGCAGCAGAAACCACCGAAAACGCTCTATACAAAACGGTTATGATTTGTGACGTCACATGTCACGTTTCAGGTGCGTTTATTATGGACTTCTATCAGCCATTTCAACGTCCCCTCTGCTGGGGCACAGGCCTTCCTTATGGGTGGATAAAGAGGATGGTCCATAACCCACCACGCGGGCCCAATGCGGATTGGTGGGTGTTAACGACTGCAAATGCACCCGGGACCAACGGCTTAACGTACCTTCCGAAGCACGGAAGAACTCGAGATATCGGTCACCCATCCCATGACCGACCCTTGCAAAAGTTGCTTAACATTTGCAATCGCAGGGCAAAGCCAAACCACTGCGCCACCGAGTTTCAAGAATTAACCAGTAAGTACTTTCAATAAGATTTTTCTATCAAGCTTGTCTTATGCTATCGCTATAGGATATTATGCTTCAGGATTCTTCCTTCGATATTAGTACTATTAACACATGTAGTATCGCTTGCATGTATCACCACTTAGCACGTTATTTTAGAGTAATAACCTAAAAAACCTAAAAAGAGAAGGTATTTGATTTAGAATTGACAGATATTTTGACATTTCCGGCTCGAATTCTCATCGCCGCCATTCGGCGCCAACCCTTTCCATTCGCTTTTCGTGCTTCGCCACGGACGCACGCATACAATCTCAAAGTGAGAATTCTTCAAAATTATATTTTCTACAGTGAAAATTTAATTATACTTAGTTAAAATGCTTCGTGCAGAAAGGAAAAAAGTTTTCAAGACGGAAGAGGACAAGAAGAAGAATACAAGATGGAGAAACACTATTAAATGCGTAACTGCCATTTTGGGCTTTTACCGTTTACTTGGCTTGAACGCGTAACTGCCAGACTGGACTTTTACCGTTTACTTGCCTTAACTGCATAATTGTTTGCTTACCTTTATGAATGCGTAACTGCCATACTGGGCTTTTACCATATATATTTATTTTACTTTAATGTACATGAGTACAAAAAGAGCGGACTTAATGCTAATAGCATTCCCTCCCAGACAACATTGTTTGCTGAGATTTAAAAATGCGTAACTGCTACACTGGGCTTTTACCATTTAATTATTTAATTTGTCTGACACGAACTTACCATACTGGGTACTTTCTGTCATAAGGCATGTGTCTAATAAGGCATGAACCAAATATCTTTTGCACTCGAAATAGTCACACTGGACTATTTCACCGCATATATAGGTCAGACAACGCAACTGCAACAAGTGGAGCAACTCAAAGTACCCCTGATGACGCGACAGTGTAAAAAGCAAGCTGCCCTCAAAGGTTACCATGTTGGAACCGTTGCCGAGCACCAATCGGGTGACTCCGTCGTCCGCCGAATTCGCCGCCATCCGCTTTCCAGCCAGGCGGCTGCTCTGCTGGAGCTGCAACAGCAGCCCTGACAACAGCTTAGTTCATCAGGTATGAATTTTGATATCATAGATATCCTTGGTGTTGCGTTGATCCCAACGGAATAATAGAGTACCATCGGTACTGAGATAAATTTCTGGCTTGCAAAATGTATATAATATAATTATGTATGATTTTATTATACACATTATTACAACTGTAACGAAAAACTGCCAGTCTAACGTTCATAAGCAGAGCTATAAATAAATGCTAAAATTTATCAACTTCATGGAACCAGATAATAAGTTATACAGCAACTAGCTGATACCTGATATTTCACAATTTTTATGTGAAATAGCTTCTATTAATATAGGTACGCCTAACATGAGCCTGCTGAAAGAAATTTCAATAAGAAATTGAATAATAGAATCCATACATTTTGTTATCCATAAATGCAGTTTTAATAAGTAAAAACTTTAAACATTTGCCTTAACTAGGAGATCCTATGTTTCAGGCTTATTATTTATGTTTAATCACTAACTAATTAGTATGTTTATTTCTAAGCTATGCCCTTGTAAAATGTAAAAATTACCTGTCTATTAATTTTCAAATTGAATTTGTGTGTGTAAAACATAAATTGATTGATCTTAATGATAATGATTCTGATGTGTAGAAATTATTAGCCAAGTGAATATATTATAGTGATAATGAAGCTTAAGGAGCAGCTTTCCAATATAGAACACCTTTTTATGACAGTAATTTAAGACAGTGTTTTGCATTTTATACATTATACAATGGGGCATTGCAACATTCATTTGTTGTGCACAACATACATTTTATTATAAACAGAAGGTATATGGTCAACTCAAGTGTAATTGATGCTGTCCACTTAAAAGGCCACCAACAGTTGAGTCGAATATGAATGATGCATTGGCCACAGGCCTGAGGTTAACGATATTGATCAACGAAAAAACTGTAAGTAAACCGGGCGCAGTACTTAAATAAAACATAAATTTTAAAACTGATTTATTTGCTGGTACATTTTGTTTTAAAACAATTTAAACTTGAAAACAACAAACGAAACATGCAGCCAGGTATACCATATGCTTAATTCCGACGGCAAACGAATATCCGGACGCGGCGACGAAGCCCCATCAACGATTTCTTTCGTCGATAGCAGCAGACCCGCAGGCGGCCGTTACGGTCCATCGAAACAGTTGCCGAGGAATCGAGGATACATTCGTCAACATTCACATTCGATCATCGTACGCGGGGTAAGGATACTCGTAAGGATCTGGTGCAGCATTTATCTGTATTTAGCGAATACAGGCAGTGGTCGCCAACTATAGGCACATAGGCGTCCACATAGTTGTTTGGTCTAAATTCGACATGAGTAAAAATACTATTTTCACTGCGCTAGGAGAGCACCAAGATTATTATTATTTTCTTTTATACTCACTCGTACTCACTTGTGCCATCTCCAGAGATATATATTAAATTCTAACATTAATTTGACTAAAAATTGGGCGAAATACATAACAGCCACATAATACGTATGTATTTTAGTGACAGACAATAATTTGTCAACTACACATTAAGTTGAAGGTTCAACATCTCTGTTCGAGAAAAAATGTTTTATCAGGTTGTCATATCGGGTTTAGTTAAATTCTAACAGAAGTCATATTAGTATAAACTGTAAAAACGTCCTATAATAAGAATAAAAAATGCTTATTGTTTATAACAAAACACATTCTAGAAATCCCAGAAGTCGCATTATTATAAACAGTATAAAAGTTAACCTATATTGAAAATAAGAAATGGTTATTGTTTGTAAGAAAACAAGAATACAACATAGAAGTCTTTGCATTTTAGAAATCCCATCAACTTTATGTTTTAATATTGGAAAAGTAATAGAAATATACGAATTTAAATTCTTAACTTTTGGGTATTGTAGTGCCCATACTTTTACAAAATTTATGCCGCCGGCTACGACTTCTTAGACAGCATTATCTCCCTGTTATATTGGACATAATATTTACTCTAACAATGTGTCTCAGAACATTTTTTAAAGAATTGAGATACACAATAAATTTAAACACATTTTTTTATACAGCTACCTTCACACCTTTCCATTAAGGTCTTTTACAAGAAAAACATTCACAAAACTGCAAAATAAATTATGACTATTATTCATAAAATATTATGTATTAAACCTGTAGATACCGGTATAATATTATATTTTACTTTATTTAGTTGAATGTCATCGATACTTACACCGAATTAGAGAAGACATAGTTGTGGAAAATTTTTCTCTGGTACCTCTCAACAACGGGGTAGACTGGGGGACACTTGTGGCCAGGAATCAAAACATTGAAAAATAATTGCATATAAATTATCTAGCTAGAACATGTAGCTTATTATATTTTCATTGCCTTTTTTATTATTGTATTCGGTGTAAAGTATTCTAGTCGTTATTATTTGATTCACTTATTCAAAAAATTATTACCAGTTTTGGTATTTTCGGATTGAAATTGAGTAAATTCGAATGCAAGTCGAATAAGTTGGAGAAATAAAATAAAGTAGAAATATTTTTCTTGATTCCTAGCATTTGGATCCTAAAGCGATTATTTTTTAATATTAGATTTTAGCATTCACAACGCTATTTTTGTTTAGTGCCTATTTTATTTACAAAGACAATTCTGTCACTATAAATCGAACAAGCTATTATTTTTATTCTTTTATACCAGTTTCTTAGTGTTACAATTCTGCCATCATGATCGTCACAATTTTAAGCCTTGATACCCATTGTTTACATGTAATATAGTGTCTATTAAAGTACTAACATCCTATAACTTCCAATTCCAGGGACGGAAATTCATCGCACAAATAGACTGGTTTGTACAACATTATCAAGGTGATATTATTTTACAGGTATATTACTATGTTATTTAAGCTTGTATGTCTGCTGATACTATCAGAAAGTACAGAGCTTGGTTATAAAAATGGTTCGATTATTCACGAAATAACAATATAGACATAATAAACACAGAAGTGTGTAACACAATTATTAGTATAACTTAATATTGGATTCATTATTGATTTCACAATATGAGCTAATCTCAAGGTTTGGTTTTGAATTTAACTACGCCTTGGCGTAGACTTACATTGCTCAAATACAATGGATATCTTAGATTTCTTATTACTATTTATTAAATATTTTCCAATTAGTTTTTTCTAACTTTTCTAACTTAAAAAAAAAAAAAAAAGTTTCACATTGCCTATTGCACATAGAATGAAAACAATATAATCTATTAATTATTTGTTTACTTTAAGTATGAAACATGAATCCTTAGTTTGACATAAACCATTCTATAGTTACCTTCTTTTTCGAGAATGCTACATATTATTATTATAATAAACATTTCATAATCACTTCTTTTTATTTATAAATATAAAATAAAAATAGTAATACATATTAAAAAAGAAAAAAAAAATGAAATTCTTATATGAAGAATAGATAATGGATTACTGAAATGTAAAATTCAATGATAGTGGAGTAGACTCAAATCCATGGTAACCAGTTTTAGCACTCGACGTACGCCGATACCTATATAGGTATGTTATGGCTATGTAGCCATAACATTTATTTTTTATTAGAGAAATTCCACGTAACACGGCGGAATGGTAGATGATTTCACTATCTTTGCAAGATATCATCGACTAATGATAATTAAACTGAATTTCCCTAACGAATCTTGCTTATTTTTTTTTTTTGGTTCCAACCATCTATATGTACCATATTTGCTACCAAAACATTAAGAATTATGTTAAATGTGACTGATTTTCTTTTTTAAATTTAAAAGACTAATTACACAAGAGATGATATTTCCATTTTCTTATATAATGCTTTAAACATCTACATGTGTTAATAGTACTAATATCGAAGGAAGAATCCTGAAGCATAATTAATGATTAAACGAACTTACCTGTAAGTGAAGTTCTATCATAATTATGCGAAGGATTCTTCCGAAGATATTAGTATAGAGTCCCACCCTCCCTACTGCTTATTGTTAATTACAATAAGTGTTCACCCACTGAAGAAAATGAGGAAATATCATACGATTTGTACTTTAAACTAAATGAAAAGGTTGGCGCCGAATGGCGGCGATGAGAATTCGAGCCGGAAATGTCAAAATATCTGTCAATTCTAAATCAAATACCTTCTCTTTTTAGGTTTTTTAGGTTATTACTCTAAAATAACGTGCTAAGTGGTGATACATGCAAGCGATACTACATGTGTTAATAGTACTAATATCTTCGGAAGAATCCTTCGCATAATTATGATAGAACTTCACTTACAGGTAAGTTCGTTTAATCATTAATTATCTTTCCACCAGTCAGTCTTGCTGGTAATATGCTACCTCATCATGATACTGAAAGATACCTTGGTTTCCACCAACGAACTCCTCAGAGTGTTTCCACTTAGATCGGCGCCTGACGTGTAAGACACATATAAAAACAAAAAGAGGTATATATGTCGTGGGCCAATCGTTGAATTGGGCCGATCGAGATCTGCCTGGGCAGATCACGATACGCCGGCATTTCTTGATTTGCCTTTTCAAAACCCGCCATATCGTTCAAAGCATAACGTTTGACGATTTGCCCGACCATGCTTGGGCAAATCGATTCGCTTGGGCGAATCGGTGGCCAAAGTACAAGCAAATAAAATGAAGTTTAGAAAATAATTATTTTACTAGATAATAAAGATAAAACCAGCCATGCTGGGATAAATAGTCTGTAGAGTGACCAAAGTAAAATGAAAAGAATGTAGGTACATTAATTATTTTTTTAATTTTTTTTATTATAAATCATCATTCTCATCTTAACATTCTCATTATTATCATCTTAACACGTGGTTCGTTATACAAATGTCGCTTAAAAGCATACCTATTGTTTTTATTATCACAATTTTCGATTTCTTGTGACGCCGCCATCTTGCTCGCACGTAAACACAGCTGACGAGCGCAAACAGCGTTACAGCGCCACAAGCGTCGCGAAACGGAAGTATATTACGATGCGCCCAGCCAAATCTCGATGTGGCTAAGTACTAGTAGGGCAAATCGACGAATAGGATGCTTTTATCGATCTGCCTAATTTTTGATTGGGCACATCATGAAATTATGGGCCATGAAATTATGAAATGCCGGCACATCATGATCTGGCCAGGCAGATCTCGATCGGCCCAGTTCAACGATTAGCTCACGACATATTTATGAGGTAAACATTAGATATGTCACCGGCAATGTATAAAATGTTGTATAAAATTGTATACAATGCCTGGCCCTTTTAGGCAATGTATGAAATAGAATGAATATTGATATCTATTTCACACATTACCTAGGCAGTGTATACAATGACTAGGCATTGTATAGAATGCCTGCTGATCCACTGGCTGGTGGAGGTTATTTTTTTATAACAGACAACAGAAATATACTTATTTTATACATTGCTGGTGGACCAGCAGGCATTGTGTACTATTGTATACAATGCCTAGGCAATGTATAAAATGAATAGTATTTCATACATTGCCTGATCGTTAAAGGCATTGTATACAATGCCTAGGCAATGTATAGGCAATACCGGATTATAAACATTGCCGGTAACAGATACAAGGTTGGGAAGAAATTAAAAACTGTCAATAGACAATAAGCTCCTTTTCTGCACAAGCATACTGAAACCATGTTGGATGTACGGTATACAGCTCTAGGGCAGTGCTAGCGATTCTCCAACGATTTTAAAATATAATTTTAAGAGTAACCATCCAAATGAACTGGCTTGCTAGCTTTTGTTCAGCAGAAGAGACACACGACTGAAAAGCG